>WBMY01002972.1:461463-581182 GCA_013397315.1 Donacobius atricapilla
GGACTGTTTAAAACTGCTCCGGACTAAAAAACAAGAGAAAGCTGAAAGATTTCCATCCGCCCCCCCCCTTCCTCCTGGGGCCTGGGACAGTGGGGCAGCGTTTTTCTCCAACACCGGAGGAAGTAATCAAAACTGAGAAAGACAAACTGAATCTACGGCAAGGACTTCTTTCAATTTGCCATCTCACTTCAACTAAAAGTTTTATTGTTCCATATTATTCATCCTGTGTGCTTGTGAGCAATTTTTTTTTCCTTTTTTCCTTTTGTTAAATAAATAGCTTTTTCCACTTCTCTCCGAAAAAGTCTCTTTCCAGACCAGTTATAAAGAAAAGGCCGTTTAAGTTTGTTATTTTCCAAAAAAAATCCCATTCGAAAGTTTCCTCCCAAGATTTGCCCTAAACCAGGACAGTGGGGCTTGGAATATCGCCACAGGAGAGTCCTCCCTGGGCAGCCTGTCCCAGCGTTCTGCCGCCCTCAACCTAAAGGAGTTCTTCCTCATGTTGAGGTGGGACTACTCGTGCTTTAGTTTATGGCCACTGCTCCCCGTCCTGTCGCTGGGCACCACCAGAAAGTGTCTGGCACCATCCTCTTGGCACCTGCCTCGGAGATACTTATATGCATTAAATAAGATCCCCATCTCAGCCCTCTTTTCTCCGGCTCAGTAAGCAGGCCCAATGCTGTTTCATCAATCATGACAGAGTCATGAGCAAGTGTCACTCACCCGTGGGTTTGTAGTGAAGATCAGGTGACGTGCGATGCTTACCGAGTGGGGAGGAGGAAGTGACTCAACACAACCAATTACAAACCAGTTCTGGAAAGCCAGCTTGCTGCATGGATGTAGGGACGTCAGCTAAAAAAGTGCCGTATCTTCCCCTCTGGCACATTAATTCCTTTAGGGCAAAAAAAGTATCTGGGAAACTTAACTGTAATAAACTCCATTCTTCCAAGTGCCTCCAAGTTACTGCAGTGCAGCTTTGACTTAATAATTCCAGTGTAACGTTTTTGATTTTATTTTGTAATAAAAGTCCGCTGAGCTTTTTTGATACGGTCGGTAGGCTGTGTACCCTGGGCACAAGGGCAAAAGGCACATCCACAGTTCACCCTGTACCAGGGAGGGTTGTGGTGAAACCATAAGTCATCTGGTTGGCAGTTTATTTTGGTAAGTGTCCTTACAAGTTGAGGATGCTTTGGTTGATTTTTAGACACGGTCAATAACAGCTGTTCTCCTTGGATTGACTGCAAATGCGTAAAGACATGCTATAGGAAAGATTAACTCATGTAATCAGGCTTTGGGAAATGAGATGGTAAAGAGTGTTTGGCAATAAAGACAAATTGGCCAAAGTGAAGGGAGCGATGATGATTTCTAAAGGAACCTTACGGCTGTGTGGTCATAAGGATTCAAGCATAGCATCAACGGTGGGAGGGGCTCAAGAAAACTGGGTTAAATATTGTATATCCATTTCTTTCTTATTCCGTCTTCAAAGGATGAGGCAAAACCATCCCTTTCACTCTTTCATGGTTTATTATGCATGAAGCCTTTGGGCTACTTTTAACCTTTTTGTTTAAAACAGACCACCTCCTTGGGGTATCATTTCCTTTCTGGCTTTACTTTCTCATTCTGATTAGTGTAACAAAGTATTCTCAGATTCATTCCTGATGCTAGTAATCCTGTGTCTTCTGTACCTATGATTTTTAATTCTTTAATGTTATATTTAGGTTATATACCGAGGTCTAAAACAATAAGTACCTCACAAGAGTGTAAGTATGCCTCTCCAGTCACTCTGAACGGGCTTCTGAAACTCCAGGAAAAAAAAATTACTGGTTTCTGCAAATGTGATTAAAGAAAGTAAATCAGAAAAGGCACCTCTGTTATTTACAGATAACAGGCTATATCTTGCACTCCTTGCTTAAGTCTTACTCATATAATATTCCTACTATAATTTGACTTTGCAGCTAGTTTTGCCTGGGGAAACACTAGATGAATGCTGAGTAATGACATCAAGATTATTTCTTGAGAAGCTAATGAAGTGTCATGTTAAGGGCTTTACTTCAATTTGAGGGACAAGTACCGCCACATTACCTAATACTTCCCAGTGCTGAAGTTCCTGTGTTACCATGTTGTAAGAATGATTGTGTACAACCAAGTGTAATGAAAATAAAACATACTAAAGATGTTAATATGGGTACCTACTGGCCTCAGCTAAGTTCATCCCATAACTGCCTGGGGCATTATTGCTCACATTGCTATGGCATTACGTGGCACAGGCACTGAGGATCTCCTGTGTTTCCTAAGGCTGAGCAAGCTGTTGTGGAGACTGCTTCCTGCTGCCATGCCTTGGTTTGGAGGGAAGGGGCCCAGAGTGCATGTTGCCTGCGCACCTTGGGCCAAGAGTAAATGGATACGTCAATAAAAGCAGTCATGCCCACAGCACAACCGGGTGTCGTATCTATGATTCTCCTCCACTGTGGCAGCTGGGGGGTGGCTAGGGATGACTAATGTTACCATCAGGGTGAGATTGGCATCAACTAAATGACATGAGCGCCATGCAGGGAAGGGAAGTCACTGCCTTAGATGCCTTAACAGTGCAGACAGACAAGACAGAGAAGGCAGGAAAATAAAGCCTCTGTTTTCCTGTATTTCTCTAGCTGATGAAATGATGCTGAATCTGCTTAGATCAATCTGACCTAGGCAACAAAGGCTGTCAGTAGCAGCACTAGCAAGTAAAATTCAAGTTGTCCAAATTCCATTGTGGCACCTCGATCCAGTTTGGTATACACATAATGAGCTCGTGCATATGGGACAGGACCTGCAATGGACTCGTGGTGCAGCTGTGTCCCTTCTCTGTGCCGGGAAACATGCTGAGCCAAAAAGCTGGAGCACTTCAAGCCATCAACTGTTTTTGGGAATCTTTCTGCATGTTACATAGTGCTGGTGGGGAGTCCTGCTGCTGGGGTATTCCCAGGTGGATGGCTGCTGTACATAACCACTTTGAACAGCTCTGAAACCACAGCAGCCTTATGGAGGAGAGCCGTGTCCTAGGAGCTCTTATTTCTAAAGCACTCGGTGTTCTGGATGCAGAGAGGGTGTTGTATAGTTGGGGACCCTAGGAGGGAAAGAATTAAAGCTGCATTCAGGACCAGAAAGACTGACAAAAAAATAAAGCCATGTTACATTTGTGACATTAGAGACAAGAATGAGCTTTGGGCAAGTCTTGAAGCACTGGGTTTTGAGGAGTTCGTGGTCCTCCAAGTCTACCCCATCTCGTGGGTCTGAGGTGGATGGTGACAGTATTTCCTGGCATGGTACAATAATGGGTCTGGTTGTGCCTACTTGGAAAAACCCCCTTTAAATTAGTCACTTTTGAGCTAAACTCTTCATATTTCTTAGTTATGTTAATTTTCACTCTACTTCTGGTTTAGTTTTTAAAATTGGAAATTCGAAGTATGTCAATGCTTGAAGGCGCATTGATTTCAAATCAAGTGTGCATATATACAAAATATGTTGTCTTCTGGACTTAGTTTATTCCAGGCAATGGAATGACTTAGGATGTATGTTCCTGTAGTTCACAGTGAGATTAATCCAGCACAACATGAGAATAGCCTAAGAAAGTGATTGCAGGTATAACTCAGGGCACATCTTGTAACTGGTCATTTGCTCTTTTGACAGAGCCTATAAATAAAAATGTGTCTTATTTTCTTAAGTTGTGAAATATACAGTCCACTGCTACTACTATGTTTTTTGAATGACATTTAGCATAGTGAATTTCAGGACGTTTTTCCTACTGTTACATGAGTACCAGCAGAAATTGTCATGAATAAAAATGAAATTTGAAACAGTATTTTTCTCAGCTTTGCAAGTGTTATCTTCAAGGGCAATATTTGTCCTCTATGAGCATAAGTCTGGAGATTTCTGAGGCTTTTCTCATCTTGAACTCAGCAGACAGGGACACCCGTGGGCATTCTATATAGAGACCAAGGACAAATATTTCACCTAGGTCTTTTCTGTATAGCATTTCATTTGTTAGGTCTTGATAACTTGTTAAATTGGATGGAATAAAATCTCTTCGATGATGACTTTTTGTACAGTCAAGCAGATGTGGCCTCAGGCTATATTGGTTGACTCATTTTCATTTAAAATACACAATTTTGCCAGCTGGAAACTGCCAGCTCTTTTACACATATTATGAGTTCAGGGATTTTGTGCTATGCATTGTTGAGTTTGGTGCAGGAGCATTTCTTTTTGAAATGTTTTCATCGTCACAGGACTTAACAGCCTTATATAGCCCTATTCACCTCAGAGATTTTATTGCTAAAAGTTTAACAAGTGCTCTCCAGCCAATGTTTCTTTGAGTTTAGAAATGTTCAAGTTTGGCCTGTGCACTTTAGGTTGCTTCATACTGCCTTCATTTAAAATTTTGATGACCTGTAGAATCGTTGGAACAACTCCTAAGGATATTGTAGATGCTCTCATCACCTGGGGGTCTGTTTTAATCAGTGCCAGATTTTTCAAAAATATATGCTGTAACCCAAAGAGAAATCATGGGTCTCATAAAATGGGTAGATCAGGTTCTACAACCTGTGTTATGAAAGGGTTCAAGCCAGCTGGTTGTCACAGCATGTGTCTCACTGTCTTAAAAAAGACACAAATCTGTGAATTGACCCAGATTTTCTTTCCGTGAGTCTCCTATGCAATAGAAAGCCTGTAGTGTTTACTGTTGCCAAAGTACCAGAAATCTGAATTGTGTTTGGCAGTGAGAAGCATAAAAGTAGTTCTGCTCCAGTAGGTCCTTTTTAAAGTATTACCAGGCTCCTCTGAACAGATGACAGGGGAATAACTTTTGCCATTCCAATATAAAGCAGAATAACTGAACTTGGTTGTTGCAAAACAGATTCATCTGCATGAATAAGTTTTAAAACTGATGGGCTGCCTCTGCTTCCAGACTTTATGATCATGCTAAATTCAAAGTGGCTTTTGCCTATGTGACTGTAGAGAGCAGTGTTTCCAACATAACTTAATGGCTTGTGGTCTGAATGATTAAGGTGATAAAAGGAAAGAGAGCTGGTCTGGGACTAGACTAGCTGTGAGCTACTGCAGTGTTGTCTGCACTAGATTTCTGGGCTAGAATTTCCCTACTGGATCCCTATTTATTAATCCCTAAGCCTTTTAATTAGGTCTTGTATGGAAAGGAGCAAAAACTGGATAGAGAGGTCATTCATTTAACTTTCCCTTGATCCAAGCCACTCTTAGCAGAATAATTTTCATTTTAAGCAGGAAGCTCTTGGAACCAGGCTATTATTGTACCATAACCTGTCTATAGTGCTTCCACATGTACAATGCCTTCTCCACACCTTTCAATACAATTGTCTCTAGGAATTCCGTTGCTCTTTTTTTACCCAAAACCCACTGAAGTTAGTAGCCACATTTACAGTAGACTTTGAATGTTGGCCTCAGATAGACAAACAGGGAAGTATTTGCATTACCACAAGTAATGAAATGACATCTTACCTTATTACCTTCTAGTGTTATTAAATTTAATGCCCTACTCCTGTTATATAAATGCTAATGTTATTGTGCTAATAAGTTTATTAGCTTGTAATATACATGCAGTATCCTCTGAATTTTTTCCATAGAGCTTAATGGGACCATTACATATCATAAGGACTGAGGGACTGAGGAAAACTAGTTTTCAGTGGACTAGCTATTGCCTGGGTAAATATAAGTGGGAAAGTAAGAAGGAAGAACTATATTATCAAGTCCTAGAACTTTCTTCCATAAAATATATGACTGAGTCTCACAATTTACAGCATTTAAATACTTTTCCTGTCATGGGCTATTATAATATTTTTTTCTACGTGTTTTGTGGTGCAAGTCTTACAGTCCTGGGTCAGTGGTCAAAGGAGCTGAATCAACTGACTGTGTGAATAGCTGCCTCACTTTCATGGGCACTAGGTTTGCATTTTGCATTAGCTGGAGTTTTGGACCATTATTTGTAAATTTTAAAACTGGGAGTCAAGATAGGTTTGCAGGTATAACTTCTGTAATTTACTGATCACACACACAATGTGCAGGGTGTGTTTCTCCAAGTCATGTGTAAGAATCCCCGCGGTGGTTTGGTTGCCTTCACCAAGAGATGCAAGAAATAACATGTTCACCCCTGTCATAGCTGCATGCAGGGATAAACAAAGACCTTTATCCTACCCTGAAAACACAAGAGGAGTAAATTCAGCCTGTGAAGGCTCGCCCATTTCCAGTGAAATATTCAGCAAATATTAATTCTAAGCTTTTATTTTCCTTTAATGTGCATAAATTCAGGCTGCGAACTTGCACTAAGCAAGCCTGGGAAAATATGTGCCTTCACCCAGATTAATCACACAGAGTTAATTACTTGGATTACAGAAAAAAGTGACTCATCTACAGATGACAATGGATTAAAAAAAGGGGGAAGAATTCCCTAAGTCTCATTCCCCCTTCCTCTATACTGATAGGGAGGCACTTAAGGGAGTAGTACAGAGCTACAAGCGAAACTGAGTGTCAGAGTCCAGGTCTGCTATGGTGAGCAGTGAAGGTAATGTAATCCCTTCCAGAATCTGCTGAATCTTGAGTTAAAACTAGTTTAGTGTCTGTGGGAGGGAGCTGCTTGGTCCCTTTATTTCTTTTTGGAAAGATACTTCTGCTAATTTACCTTATGTCAATGTGATTGCCTCCATCTTTAGAGTTTCCACATTGACAAGAGCAATTTTATCCACATAGAGATTTTATTTTGCTATCTGAAGGCAGATAATTCTAAAATTGCTCCTATGCTCTGTTTGGAATTTACTGACAGATTATTTGCTGCCAATAATTCACTAGTGAGGTGTCCCACAAATCTGTAATCAAGCACAGGAAATTGTGGATATGTAGGGAAAGCATTCCTAATAACAGCACCCCTGTGGTAAAATGATTTTGACTAAACAATACAAGAGAGTGATACTTCAAACATTGGAAAATATCACTAAATTGAAAAACATTCTGAGAAAACGTGACAAATGTGAATGTGTTTGCATTTTTTTCTGGGACAAACAAAGGGCAGGTGATTTTGGATCAGGGTTTCACCCTGGCAAAAGAAGCTGATGCAACAACAATGGACACCAGCGACAAAGACAAAAGACAATTATCTTTGTCCCCATGAGATGGCACCCTGAACCAGCAGTGCATACAGGGATAGGTTCAGAGGTGGGGTTTTTCATGTAAGGAATGGATCACAGTTGTTTTGGTGAGAAATTATTAATCCAAAGCATTGTCTCTCTGCTTTTGTTTCATGGAAGTTGATCTTTGTACAGTTTCAGAGTAATGTGTCGGAGTTTTTAGTCTGGTTTACATATATTAATTTCCCCTTCTATTTCAAATTCCTAGTTATACTGTGAGGCTACTCCAAGTAGTCAGTCAAATCTGTGTCTTTATTAAGTTGATTTACACTAAGCATTATGCCTTTTGCTAAGTGTTGGGAGCAACACCTTTAGGGAAAATAGTCAAATCTTCAACAACCTTATCTCTGCATATACAATCATTCATTTCCTATTCACCAAATTAAAGGCTTTGTTATCACTGAAATCTGTCAGCTATTTGGTTGCCTGTTTCAATTTTTTTATCCCCAATGAAACATATACCTGGGTTCAGAAGAGCCTCACCAAAAAACCAAAAAGCTAAACCAAAAAACCCAACACAAAAGTGAGCGCGTTAGAGTATGAGAAATTAATTTCCTGTCTGTTATTAGAAGTAACCACTAGTGAGTAATACTTTTACGTCAGCAGAGGCGTCTGAAGAAAACTATTTTGCTACCATATGTGTTGGTTCAGTATGTTGCTATGTGACACCATCCTTTACATATATTGGTGAAGATGCCTTGGGAGGGGGAAAAAAATAGGCTGTTTGTTGCTGTTCAGTTTATGTCTCTCTCAATGGAACCATGCTTTGTTATTGTGTTATTTTAATTTCAAATTAACTTGTGGTCAATGTGATCTTTTACTAGCATTTCTTATGAAATGAAAAATACTTTGGCCTATTTCTGTTATTAAATAGTAATATAGACCCATGCTATGTGAAAGCTATGAAAAGCTCTGCTGTGTATACTTATTTACAGACACGGTAGCCTTTCTTACCCTTTGAATATTTCTAATTGTGTTAAAGCTGTAGGCCACTAAATCAAAACAAAAGTGTACAAATAACCTCCTACTGCTGGTTTCCTTGCAAGATCCAAAGCTTATTGTGAAAGCTGTAACTCGATTAGAAGATCTTTCATGACTGAAAGCATAGAAAGAGTGTGCCAGTTTTGCTCTGTTCATTACTCAGTCCCACTTGTAGCTGATTTCCCATGTGATCTTCTATATATTCTGGCATTAATTGCAATCAGACATGCACTAAAGAGTTAGTGATTAGGGAGAAAACAAAAATAAGAACTACAGTGGATGCTTTGAGCCTCTGAAATAATTGAAATAGTTCTTCATGCTGTATTGAGCAGCAAAAGTATTCCTCCCCCCCAAATGAGTTTGCTTGAAGAGTGGGGAGAAGGCAGCTAGTGTTTTTTCCTTTCCAGCAGCATGTAGGAACAGCGTTCCTAGGAGGGAGTGGCAGGGAGAGCCACGGGAGTGAGGACTGAGAGCAGGCTGAGTAACAGGAGAATCACCTGGTGGGTTGCGTCCCTTCTGCAATGGAGTCTGGCATGCCAGCTCAGAGATGCAGGCACACAAATGTAGCTGCTGGATCCCAGCATCCAGCTACGTCTTTGGATTTTTCCTTGAGACCTGAAAGAGTGAGGACAGCAGTTCATTTATTACTTTGTCAGTAGACTGTAATTTGTCTGTGTTAAAGGCTTCACACTTCAAGATTCAGTGTTCCATGTCACATCCCCATTGTTTCTACCTTATTCTTTTACCTTATTCTTTTTACTTATTTTTTGGTAAGAGATGTCCAATTCACAGAGGGCTTAAAAATAGTGTTTATTTTTTCGTAAGGAAAAATCCTGTTATTGGTTCTGGGTTGTTTTTTTTTTTTTAATTGTGGTGGCAGAAGAACAGGTCATAATAGGTGTGAGTTGAAAATACTTTGAGATTAAACTGAACACAACTAATTTAGTGAAAGGTAAATGAAGGACATGAGGATGTTGACACAAGTAGTTGTTATTCAGTCAGACTGAGGAAGAGTGTTAGCGGACACAGGGAGAACTGTGTTGCTTCTTGTCCTGTGCAAACTTCAACTATCTGAGATTCAACATCTTCTTCTTTTCAAGTAAGCATCTTCTGCTTTTATACATCTTCTTTGTTGGGCTGTAAGTAATACCCACTTATATACCAGCAATTCCCATATATCTGAGGAAGTAGCTAGCAGGAAGTCACAGTTTTTTTAACACTGCCTCCAAGAGCAAGTGAGCCCAAACTGTCCATTCTTAGGGGAAGCAAATCTGCCCTGTGAGTCACTCAGTTACTGGAGCAGTGTACTTCTTCACTTGAAGCATAACAATTGCAGCAGTAATTACTAGTTTCATGGCACCATGATCAGAATTAATTAATTTCTCAGCACTAAGTAGGTCAGACTGAAGGATTCTGTACTGCTACATGGTGCCAGATCTCAGCCATTGCAGAGCAGTTACCCAGTGAAGTGATGTTTACGCAGCTCCATCTTGCAGAGCCCTTTCCCTTTTCTGCTGTCCAGCCCTTTGAGGCACATACTTATATTTCCTGCCTATCAGTAAGAAGGAAATGGATCTGGTGAGTTGTGCTGTCTATAAAGGCAGTCTGCCTGTTGTCCACCTTCCTGCAGCTTATCCAGAAGCTCCTGAGCCACTTCACAGTGACCATACTTGTTAGACCTGGGTCTGAAAAAAGGTTTGCTTCTGCAGAGATGGCAACACTTGGCTTTAGATTACCTGAAGACATCTGAGAAGAGTCTGTCAGCCAAAATTGCAGAGATGGCAACACTTGGCTTTAGATTACCTGAAGACATCTGAGAAGAGTCTGTCAGCCAAAATTATTGTGTATTTTCATAAACATTTCTCTCACAGAAGGCTTAATTAGATACATAACAATGATGCCCCAGATGGCACAGTTTAGCCTGCTGGCCTGTATCTTATTTTAATTGCCTAAACATATCCACACCCTGTCTTTGTTATGAATTCAGTTATGGAAAAGGATATGAATTTTAAATTTGCTGTCTGGCAGTGATGGAAAGTGAACTCCATGTGCATCACAACAACAACCAAAAAAAAAATTCATTTGGGTAATAAGAGCTTAGGAACCTTTTGGGAGGAAACATGGGTAGGACCCAATCGGGATGCTGTGATGTGGCCTGATTTATGCTCAGAGCAACACAGAAACATGTCATTCCAGAAGGAGAGAGATACCATCTCCCCGGTTCCCACTGTCACCAAGGAAGTACTATGCTGGTAAAAATGCATCTTTGGTGTCTTACCCCTTTCATTTGGGATGTTGGGCACACCAGCACTTCAAACCTGAAAGCAAATTCAATTATCTTGCTTATGCTTTTTATAGTCTAAAAATATGCAAGGCCACCTGGGGTTACTGAGGTGTGAACCCATGCTGTGCCTGTGGTGTGGGACCATTTCCTCATGGGGACTGAGGGCAGCCATGGCCTCCCAGGAGGTACTTGCTGGTGTGGTCCCCTGCAGGCAGCTCGGCTGCCCAACCAGGGGATTGTGTAGAGCAGGAGTAGGACACCTCTTTCTTGGTAGGGACTGCATGCATCTTTCAGACTATAGAAAATAAACCTGGTGGGTGGCACCAGCGCCTCTCCCTCTCCTTTTCTTTTCCCACCCTGTCATGTTCATCAGTACTAACCTGGGCTGTTTTACGTGAATTCAGTGATGCCCATTCTGGAAGTGAAGGGGTTGGATTTTCTGTTCCCATACCACTTCTGGGGACAGCTGGCAGCAGGGAAGGCTGCTCCCCTGCAGAGGACCTGGCTGCTTATGGGAGGGAGCTTTGCTTTACAGCAACAAGAAGATGTTTTTCTTTGATCATTAACTCTAGTTTGACCTTGTGCTTTTTAGGCAGCCAAACACACACATATGCCTTGTAGGCAGAGTTAAGATACTGTCTTAATGCATATACAGATGGAAAGTGCCCAACCACACACTTCTTCTTGTTTTGGTTTTCTTCTGGATCTCTTTTTCATGATTACAATTTTTCTGCAAATAGCGATAATCCCAGTTGGTGTTTCTTGGAGTGTTGGTTTTACTGAGAAGGTCTTTTAATTGCTCACCAACTCCTGCATTCGCTCCTTCATTTGTTCTTGTCTGGTGCCTTTTGTACTGCGTTTGCTGAAGGCAACACACAGGGCTGCTCTTTCCTGCCAGAGCTTGTTGTTGTCTTCAGTGGCTGGGCAGGCAAAGACAACTCTGGTGTGAATCATTTTGCTCCTTCAATGTAGGAGTTGCCATGAAGAGTGATTAAGGGAGGGGAAAAAAAAAGTGAGAGTGAGAGGCAGTGTGTGTGTGCACAAATTGAGGTTGGGAAAGTGGGAGTGGTGTCAAATGAGTAGGCAAGTAACAGAGTCTTCAGCTCAGCAAAGTTTTAGCACGGGCAGCTGGTTCTTCGTGCTGTGCTCACTTCATAGATTCGTTTACTAGGATTATAGCTTTGCAAAGTAAGTACAACTTTTTTCTTTCTCTGATACTTTAGTTTATGCCGAGCTAATAGTGAACAAATCTTGGCTGTGAAACATAATTGCATGGAGGGAGTGGGATAAGGAAATTTGTACAAAAAAATGTACACGTGGAATTAAAGAAGCTTTTTGCCTTCCCAAATGACAGTGTTTTGGTTTCGTTTCAAAACTGCTGCAATTGATCTGCTATATTTCTCTCTTTTTCAGAAGATTAATTGGAAGCAGTGAATAAGATCTACCAGGTGTGACATCAAGGTTGCTAGGAATTATTAAAATGTGGTGGTTTATTGCAAATGGGTATTCCCGTATCAGAAAAAGTAGGTTATGTATGATGCCATGAAAATCCTCCATGTGCCAAAGTAGGATTTAGTTTGGTTTGTAAGCCTCTGTTAGAGAGGGATATTCTTCTCATTTTCTGCAGAGGTGTGTACGCTCCACTCAGTTTGCCCTGAGTTATTAACCAAGTGACTAACCCACACTTTTTTAAAGTGAAGGACAGGAGCTTAGGCTTAGTAATTACAAATTTATTTTCAGTGCGACCATTTAGTTTTGAAGAGTTCATTGGCTATTGAAGTACAACAAAGCATATTGCAGTGGCTTGTCTCTTTCCTTCCTGGAGTGACTTTCCCTGCTGTGTTGCTGACAGTGCTTTTTCCTCGACCATATGGGGTGCTCTGGTCCCACACCAGTCTGATGTCTTGCATTTTTTTTTATCCAGGTAGTTTGCCAGGTGGAGAGTTGTCATTTCTGTAGAAGAAGAAAAGGCTCACAGAAGTCTTTTATTCCCCTCATATCTTGTGTTTGCTGAGTAAGAACTAAAGTGGGGTCATGTTAAACTCTTGATCGAGTTTCAGTATTAATGCCTCACCTGTGAAATTTGCTTGAGGGTTGTTTCATATAATTCATCCTCTTGGAATTTTGTTTGGACTGGAGAGACTACAGCACTGGCACTCACTGCTCCTGAGATATAAACCCACTATACCCCTCAGCTCTAGATGGCCAGCATTGTCTATGCTTTATCTGCCACAGGTGTCTTCTCCTGGAAAGACTGCTTAACCAAGACAAGAATAAAATAAATACTTGTTCTGCTTTTTTTGGACTATTCCTACTATAAAACTAACTTGACTTGTCAGACATTTTCACACAGATGTTGCTATTCTTGTGATTATATTTTTAAATATGAGTTATATTTAGATTTTCCCTTAGTAAGCAGATAGTAAAAAAAGCCTCTCTGTTGTTTTTTTGAGGGGGAATTAGTTGTAGTTGTTGAATCCAAGAGTGACCAAGCAAAAATGGTGTCTTATACCAATAAACAAATTTAAATCAGGTTTTTCTGAACTGGTTCCCTAGCCTTTCAGCTCCCTTCTGTATCTGAAAATGTTTCTTTCATGCTGTGACAGTCACTGTTTTAAATAAAGTTGGGTGGATCGCAAGCTCCAAGTTCTTAGAAGATGCCCCAGTGCTCTGGGCCTTTCTGGAAATGCTGACATCCTGCTTTCCTGGGAAAGGAGGGACCCAATAAGAATCCATGCAGCAGGCCTTTTTAAAATTTCATTTTCAGTTTTTTTGATTCCTCCCTGTTTGAGGGTCCCCTGTGATTACTGACTCAGGAATTATGTCTGATTTCTGAGACTGTTAATGGGCAGCTAATGGGCTTTCCTCTCACTAGGAACCTCAACCCTTCTCACTTGCCTGGAACTGGCTTTAGTGGACTTAAAAGGCTTGGGGAGCTCAAGGCTTTAAAGAGATTTAAGATTTTTTAATATTTAATGCTTTTAATACTGTAAATTCTTTTCAGTAATATAAATCTTGTAGTCGAATCGAATCGAATTGAATCGAATCAAGTATTATAGTAATGAATAAATGAAGAATAAAAAACTGACTGACCAGTTGAAAAAAAGATGGTAGGATATTTTTTTTTGCTATCCAGCAAATCATTCAAGGTTAAGGGTGCAACTGAGCTATTTTTCCCAAGAAAATGTCCTGAATGGTCCTTATTTTAATTGTAGCATTAAAATAAAGAAATTTGAATGGGGAGCTTTGCCACAGCTAGAAACAGTTTCACTCTCCTCCAAAGAAGCTTTGAGAATATCAGCAGATACTGGATGAACAAAAGTACATAAAAAGTTAACCATGAAATACCTCCTGTTTCTCTCACTGAAAAGAAACATCAAAACTTTACAAAAAATGATCCAACATGAGTAGTATCTGAGATACTAATGAGGTCAGAGCAGCTTTTAACTGGCATAAGGAAGAAGAATTTAGTTCAATTATGTAAAATTTCCTATTTTATTTTCTTACTCTGAATGTCTTGCAACCCAAGAAAGTGAAACACAGGTAGTGCATCTACATCTCAAAGTTAACATTAAGCCAGAAAGGAGCAAGGGGTGTTTTTAATTGGTTATGATTTCATACTGATTTTTAGTCTGTAAGGAAGATCATACAGCTAATAATGTCACGCCAGCTAATACTAAATAATATTCTCCATTTACAGAATTTTTTCAGGTGCATGACTCATGAGATTTTTTGTATTATTTGTCTTTTTGAGGGTGGTAGATGTTTACCAAATGACGCATTCTTGGTTCCCTGGGTAATTTTCCACCAGTGATAAATACCTGTGAAGTTAATACTTGCCCCAAGTCTTCAGTTTTGGGGGGTGGTGCTGGTGTGGGGTGGGGCAGAGAGAGAGAGAGAGAGAGAGAGAGAGAGATTGAGAAGCAGACACAGTATAAGAGTGTATTGTGTGTTCATGTAAGAACGGTTGAGTTAATGGCAGAGATAAGGTAGGTAGCCTATGCAGGGGAATTTTTTTAAGACATGCACAAGCACAAAAGAGCACATTTGGGATGAGCAATTGCAGGGGTACATTTTAAGGAATGATTTTATGTTTGCTTCTTTGCCTCGTTCCAAGTTACTCCCTCATCAGCAGTCTCAGTCCTTCAAACTTGTTCTGGTCTTTTGCCGCTGTCCTGCCTAAAGCTCTCCTCCCTTAAGCTGTGTGCTGAGCCCATGGTTGCTGGCAAGCTCGACTTTTCTGGTAATTAGATGCTTTCATGCCTGAGAAATTGTGTCTACGTAAACGAGGTAGATGGTTGCAGTGCTAGGCTGGCACTTGGTCCTCTCTTTACAGCCGTATGATCTCTGAGATGTTTCCTGAACCTCAGTGTGACATCAGCTCGATGCCTGCTGATGCTGTAAAATGGAATGTCTCATGGAAAATTTCTCTTTACCAAGCAGCTACCAGAGACTGCCAGAGTACTGGAAGAGAGACAAGTCCAGCCAGACCCATTCTGAATTCTGAATCTGACAAAACCTCTGGATATTGCAAAGCATACTCCTCTGTATTTTCATGTGGGGATAAGTTTCTCCAGTGAAATATGTTCAGTGTTTGGTGTCTTCAAGATAAAGTCTTTTTCTTGGTTTTTTTTTTTTTTTTTTCCCCTCCCTCAGTGGGAGGGGATTTGTTAGCAAACAGTTTGTTGCTAATACCAACAGAACATTTTGCAAGAGTGCAGGGCTGCTGCAGGGTTAGGCGTACTTTTTAAATGCTGACTTTAAAAGCCTTGGTTTAATGCCGGTATATCTTTTTTCTTAACTTGATTAAATGCAGTGCATTTAACTAACCTTTTATACTGCAGCTTTTAGCCAAAAACAAACTAGTTGTCAAGTAAAACAATTGTCTTACCTAATAGATCCAAGAACCTGTATAAGTTAATTAAAATAAAAATAAAGACACTTATTTTGTAAAAGGCTTTCTGTAGTCAAACAGGTCTTGCAAGTAAATCAGAGTGTTTTCTCTACCACGTTGTGGGCAAATTATGTGCCTGTTCTGTTACTCCCACAAAAAAAATAGTTATAAAAATTTTTAACTACCACAAATTATTTGGAAGTCATTACTACTGTCAAGCACCACAGCTGCTCTAGAGTGTCTCTGTACAATGGTGTCAGATGTTCAGCTACACATGTGCAGCATAACACATGCAAGAATTTTCATTTCTTTTCTGTGTCTGTCAATAGCTTTGATGGAGCTATTTAGCACCCATTTTAAGGTTCCTTTTTTTTTGCGTTACATAGTTTTGGGGGCATAGTAAGTTTGAAATTTGCTATGCCAAAGGGGTCATCTTCTGTGTGATTGCTGGTCTGAAGCCACACTTGTGCTATTGACTGAATTCTGAGGTTCACCCTTCTTGGCTTGAATCTACACAAAGGTGCTTAGACTAAAGTGCAGCTTTGGATATGTGAAGGCAGCCTGTAAGATGGGAATAGTTTCTGGCTTTCCCAGAGCATGGACAGCAACAACTGTGCCTTGCCTTTCCTGACTGCACAGGTCATGTAACAGCCCTGTGGCAACTGTGGTTACTGAGGGTGGCTAAGAAAACCTTTGAGTTAAAATAGTGTAAGTGATGGGTGGGCACACAGCAGTGTTTTTTAGAAGGCCTCCTTTAAGTTTCTAAAATAATCTCGATGTACAGGACCAGACAGCCTTCTGGAGACTTCTAGCAAGGCCAGGGATAATGGGGAATCAATCCCGAGAGGATGGACATGAACTAAAGCTAAAGGTCTAATGGACAATTAGCCATGAAGCAAGAGATAGAGAAATTATAGGACCATTAAAGACCTGTCTGAGAGCCAGGAGAGCCCAGAGCATAGGTGAATTACCTTCTGAGTTGGCACATTTTAAGAGTATCAATTAAAAACAGATTAAATCCACACAGATTTTGCCAAGTGCTTCTGAAAATACTGGCTCAACATAACACGTGGCATTGCCCACTGTCACTTGAACATGATGGCTATTACTGAACCTCTCCTCTCTCCCCTCTCCTCTCCTCCTCCTCTCCTCTCCTCCTCCTCTCCACTCCTCTCCTCTCCTNCCTGAAATTGCAAGATACTGGTGCCAGCCTCTTTCAGCACTCTCACCCATCCTCACCACAGCAGGAACTAGAATTACAAGCTGAGTCATCTCTCTTTCCCCTTTTCCATTTCAGGATGACAATGGATGCTCTGCAACTAGCTAACACTGCCTTTGCAGTTGATATGTTCAAAAAGCTATGTGAGAAGGACAAAACAGCCAACATTATTTTTTCCCCACTGTGTACCTCGACGTCTCTAGCTCTGGCATATAAAGCTACGAAAGGTGATACTGCAGACCAGATGAAAAAGGTAAGCTCTCAGCAACCTGTTCTGTGGCTGCAAAATTATATGGCTGTTGTAGGTGTCTTTCTTATCAACTCTTGTTAACATTCTCCTGAATGTCTGGTTCCCTTGTAAGACAGACTTCAAACCATCCATCCGAGTTTCTTGAATGATTGCACACTCTATGGCCCTGCACAACAAAAGGCTGAAACTCTGTGTTAAAGAAAAATCTTTACAGGCACATATAAGTGTGGAAGTGGACATAGCAGAGTCCTTACAGATGCATTAAAGCCTTGTCTCTTAGCATAGTGTTTGTGGCTACGAGTCACTGTCCAGATCATTGCATTTTTAGATAACTGTTTTTTCATTATTCAAGATTGCTTAAGCTTTATAGAATTGAAATTTTTTTTTGCCATTGCTGTTAGCAGCAAAATATGTGTAGCAGCCCTGTTACTGACTTTTGCCCTTTCTCCCACAATACTGCGAAGAGGAAGTTGATGCAGTAGAAGGGGCACAATTTCACCACATTTCTCCTTACAAGCAGCTCATGATGTTCAAGGGGTCTCCAGCATCATGATCCAGCATGGGAGTCACGATTCAATCAGTTTGTGGAGATCACCCCGTGGTGCAGGGAGTCAGCCCTCCAGCCTTGTCTGCTGCCTCTGTGTAAGCGGAGATTGAGCTGGATCCTTTTTATTCCAGTGAGGGTCTCCATAGTTTCTGCAGTTACCTGAAGGTGCATGAAATGCAAATTAAGTATGCATTTGTATGCTGATTATCACCTGGCTCTAAAAGGCTCTCTACATATTTGAATGTAGAGAGTCTTTTAGACTCTCTACATTTTTCCTCCATGTAGTTTTTCATTTACTGAAAGTACCCCTGAGCACAGCCTTCTGTGCCCCTACTTATGCCACAGATTACAGGGAATCTTGTGCTGTTTACAGAGCTGCACAGCAATATGTCTATGAAAATCACAGAATCGTAGAATGGTTTCTGTGGGAAGGGACCTTAAATCCTCTTGGCACAGGCAGGGACATCTTCCACTAGACCAGGTTGTTCCAGACCATACCCAACCTGGCTTTGAAGACTTTCAGGGATGGATCTTGTAAGCACTGCACATTTTTCCACACAGTATTAAAAAAAAATTGAAATTAAAATTTAAATGGTACCCTGAAGCTCCCTCACCATTTCAAAATTCAAGCGTTGTCTTTCTGACGGGAAAGTTAAAAATATTACCCTGCCCTTATTTTGTTTTCACTTGTGTCTGCAATTTTCTTTGAACCATTCCATAATAACAAGTTAACCTGCACATCTGCAAGTGGAGCTCTGTTACACAAGCGCACTTGTGTTTCATACTTCTCTAGTGGTATTTAAAAAGTGCTGACTACAGATGCTAAGGAGAGCTTGGTATGCTTTTAAGTGTAACAGTGTAATATCTCCTATTTTCCATGTCTATTCTAGCTTCTGCCTTCTCCTGATTTCTTGCTTGGGTTTTAAATACTAGATACAAAAGGACCCAGATGGGCACCTGTAGTCTGGAACATCAGTCAACAAACATGTGCCTAAAATTCTCCCAGGTGGAGAAGCTGCAGTTGCTTTCTCCTCCTACCTAGCTCCCAGGCACAGAAGCTTTCTGCACTTAACATGCAAAGAAATAAAACTGTCGGAGGAGAAGGAAAAATGTTGGGATAGTTGTTTCTAAGGAAATGAAGTTTGACTATGAGAGCTGTGCTGCTGCTGTGTTGGGAGTTTATTGCCTTCTGCTCTCACTTAGCAAGGACAGGGGAGGACATGGAAGGGTGACTAAGGCAGAGCAGCAGTTTTATCTGTGAAGATTTGAAGTGTTCTGGGAAAAAGAACAGTAGTGACATACAAAAGGAAAAGAAGGTCTCAAGTGCCTCATAAGGGAATTTGAGGCAGGTGAGGAGGGTTGGACAGGCTTCCTGTAATGAAACAGCCACCATCAAAGATCCTATAATAAGTAGGCCTTGAAAGTTTAATTCATATTTATAGGGTTATTTTCAAACAAAGGCATCATTAACCCAATATTTCCTAGAACTGGACTTGTCATTCCCAGGAGCTGGGAGGTGGCCATGCGTGGGTCAGCAGCCTTACCTGTGGTTTTACGATGTCTACAAAACCAAACAGTTATCTTTATCTGATCAGTTTTTGCTGAAATGTCATGTGATGTCATGTATTAGTCACAGCAGTCAGAAAACTTGATGATCAGTCAAGTATTTTTAAAGGTGTAGCCCACTTCTAGAAAGGAGATTGTCTGGGACTCCTACATATCTGTCTTAAAACTTCAGGATTTTGGGTGGGGATGTAAGTTTGGCAAAAACATTATGACTCCATACTATGGAGTTTTATTTGACTAAGTCGTATCATCAGCACAAACAGCTCTACGGGTTTCTTTGTGTTGCTCATAGGAAAGAAATACATTTGGTAAAAGTTCTGGTAGGATTTTGTTCTTAGATTTATGTTAGCATGTCAAATACATAAATGATTTTTGAGTAGGAACAATGGGAGGCTCTGTCATTAGCTTAACTACAAAAAGCAACAGCTCTGGTCACAAACTAGCATTATTTTTTGCTGAACTGTTAGGAATGTTTAGACAATAATAAAAAATGATGCTTAGTGTTTTATCATGTTCATTTAACAGGTGCTCCATTTACAAGATGTCAAAGATGTTTCTTTTGGGTTTCAAACAATAACTTCAGATGTTTCCAAACTCAGCTCTTTCTTTGCACTGAAAATGGTCAAACGGCTCTTTGTAGACAAGTCTCTCAATCCTACCACAGTAAGTACTGCAGGAAAACACTGGTGTTATGAATTGCTTGGCCATCATCTTGATGGATTATGGTGTCAGACTGCAATGTTATTTAAAATTAATTCTTGTACTTTTGCCTGTTGGTTGACTGGACTCAAATGATAAACAGCATAATATTGTCTGCTGCCATAAAGGTTTGTAGGAGGATGGATGAGTCTGCTGCTTGACTCCAAGCTGTGCAATTCTTGCAACACTTTTAATTCTGTCATTAATATGCTTTAGGTCAGTAGCAAGTTTGGTTTTGAATGCAATATAACTTCTATGCCACATCAAAGTCTTTGATTGCAAGTATGAATGAAATGAGTGTAAAAAAATTGGTGGTGCAAGTGTGTGTCCAGTTCACACACCCAAGTAATTACTGCATAAGCTTCAGTTTTCTTAATCTGCCTGAGAAGGCAGAAGCCTGACTATTGAAGCAACACAAGTGAAGAAGGTGGTGTTTGGCCTTTTAACTTATGAACTTTGCAAAAAACTGAGAAGAATGCTTTGTGTGTTGGTTTTTTTCCTCCCAAAGTTGTCTTTGAGTAGAGTCCCAAGCAAGGATAACATGAGCCTAAAAGAGGTGTTTCAGAAAACTCAACATGTTGCAGTGATGCTGTGATCAGATCACCTGCTGTTCCACCTCTGCTACAGCAAAGGCCAGGACCCGGAGCAATAAGTGTCTTCCCTGGTGAGGACGGATGTGATAGGAGCAGACTGTGGCCTCTATCTCAGTCTTGATCAGGCCTAGACTGAGGGTTGCTTTATCCTGTGAACTCTGGCAATATGGTCACTCCTGCAATATCAAAGTTACTTAACTGCTGATGTAACACCACTGGTCTGAAGACCACCTTGGGAATGATGTGCTGGATGCAGGTGTACGGCCTTGTTGTCTTCTGCAGTTATTTAATAGCTTTCCTCAAATAATAATGAACTCCTCAGCTACCCAATGGCACTTAAACAAGCATGACTTTGGTTACTTGTGTCTTCCAGGATTTTGTCAACTCCACAAAGAGACCTTTTCCATCTGAACTGGAATTAGTGGAGTTCAAAGAAAAAACTGAGGAAACTCGAGAAAAGATCAACAAATCCCTTTCAGAGCTGACTGATGGTGGGTACAGCTTAACCTTGGGGATGCTGTTTGCCTCCTTGGAGAAAGGTCTTTATACTTGTGACACCTCTTTAGGAGTAAATACATAGTGAAAGATGACTAGGCCTACTATTTGGATTCATGAGGATTAGCAGCACTGACTTCACTGCTGCAGCACTTCTGAAGGTTGAAATGTGAGACTGACCTTTCATTAGCCTTGAGGAAAGCTGCAGCAGGATGGTTTGGGAGAATGACAGGTCCTGTCTGTGGAGCATCACAACATGTAAAACCAAAACACTGAACCCTTTAATTCCTTCAGAAACTTCATTGTAATGGGAAGTACTTGTTGGACTCTGAATTCCAGGCTGTTAATTAATATCTCAGCTGCTTTTGCCAGCCAGGGTGCCACAAGCTGATGTGGGTCTCTCATTTGCCATCTTGTGGAAGCCCTGGCAGAGGTGGCCCTGGAGTTGGTTGCCACCTGTTGCCCTCATGTGGTGCAAGACTGGAAACACCCTGCACAAATCCGGTCCTTCCCAGGCTGACACAGCTGCCCATGGGGAAGCACCTCACCCTGCCTGTGCAGCTGCAAGACAAAACTTGCCTTCCCAGTGCTCTGAGTTCAGGGTCATTTATGGCAGTGCTTAAACAGGTCTAAAACAGAGAGAGTGGGTCGTGACATTTACATCCTCTTTTGAAGTCTATAGTGGTATGTGGATATTAACTGTAATCAGAGCAGCATTTTTTGTTCTCCTGGTTATTTTATTCTCATCTATCAGTCTAGAAAAGAGTAGCTGCTAATTTGAAACCTTCCTTCAAGTCTTGCTCTCCAAATGACAGTGTTTTTTCAGTTAAATCTGTTGAATTCTACTGAAAACTCAGCACCTTCTTTAAGGTACTGAACAAAAGCAAGAGGTGTAGCTTTAATTACATGTGACATAAACCAACACAACACGTCATTTGGAAGATCTGCCTTGATCCCAAACCCCACATCAAAAATTAAGCTGCGATTTTAAGTAAGTGCTCGTTTTTGAAATTTTCCATTAGAAAGAAAATCTTTTGTCTGTGAGATGCAGGATGCAAATGTGTTTAGTTAGTGAAATGTTACCATATTCACTTAAAGCAATTGATATGCTGCTAATGTATTGTTGTATTAACAACCATCTTAAACCTATTCACAGGAAAAATGGAGAATGTTTTGAATGAGGATAGTGTAAGTGACCAGACTCAGATCCTTCTAGTTAATGCAGCTTATTTTGTCACAAACTGGATGAAGAAGTTCCCAGAGGCAGAGATGAAAGAATGTCCTTTTAAAGTCAACAAGGTATGTTCTGGGGAAAAAAAAAAAAAAAAAAAGGTACTGTTTCCTCTCAGGAAAATGAGCTAAGGAAATCCCAATCAGAGAAAATGAGAAATATTTATTCCCACGGCATTCATAGACTCTATCTAACCTTACACAGTGTTGCAAGGCTCCCAGACTGTCCTGGGAGTATGTTTAGACAACATGAACTGAGTACAAGTGGTCAGAAGCAGCCATTGTCTGCAAGGAGATGCAAATTCTCATGGACAGCTTTTTCCAAGAGATTGGAAGGTTGCAGGTACCAGAGGGCTGCATCCAAAAACTAGCAGAGGTGAAGCACATTACATTTCTTGAGCTGGTGAAACATGTACAGTTGTGTCACCTCTTTGACACAGCCCTTAGGTGCCTGGCCCCATGTCTTCCTCTTCAGAGATGTCATCCCATCAGTCTCCCTCTTTCCCGTCAGGCTCAGGACTGCAGCCTTCTGCATGCCAGTCCTGCTTAGCCATGAGGTCCAAGTGGGAGCAGCACCTGTGGCTGGTGCATTCCGGAGTCTGTGACCAGGGATGAATATTGTAATCAGACAACTTACAGCCAAGATACAAAGCTTCACATTTGTGAGATAAAGAGATTATGTTCCAAATTTACACACACATACATATAGAGATGCATAAGCAAAGTCAGAGTTTAAGGTTCACTAAAAATATTCATAAATTACCTCATCAGCCAATAATTCTCGCTAAAAAAGTTTTTCAAGTCACACAATCAACACTAAAATTTTAAGTGAAACATCTCAAGATTTTTTTTTCCTAAAGTAACATTTTTCTACTGAATTTGATTTTTTTACCTTTTTCACATGGACAGAATAGTTTTGAAGTCTTCCCTATGAAATTAAGTGTTTTATTTTGTTCTGTTTAGTTTCATTCAAAAGTAGAGACTTAGAGATTTAGGTAAGCCTGAAATTTCTTCTGATTCTGTTTCAACTCCGGAACCGAAACATCAATTACAGGTATGAACACCTTGACCTTCATTGTTGAGCTGTGCTCAGTGCTTGACACTTGCTAGCATTATAATGCCCTGTAGACAGTGTTGTTGGTAGCACTCAGCGAAAAGGCATTAAGGGCCACCAATATTAGATAAATTGCTCTTTTAAGGCACATACCCCATATGTTGCTATTGTATTAAGTAGTATTCTGTTCCACTTTTCTTTGGAAAGCTGCCTGCTGTAAAAAGCCACCAGAGTCTCTCACTGCTGCTTTCATTACCTTTGAAAGCCAACAAATTCTGTGGTGGTAACTCAATGTATCCCTTCCATGTAAGCTCACAAACTTTCCTCTGTCACCGTCTCATTGTGAATTAAAAGGAATGATAGATTGTTTCCTCTGTGTTTTGCAGACTGAAACTAAACCAGTGCAGATGATGAATCTGGAAGCCACTTTTTGCCTGGGCTATGTAAAAGATTTAAATGTTGCCATCCTTGAGCTCCCATGCCTTAACAAACATATAAGCATGCTTATTCTCCTGCCCAAAGAGATTGAAGATGAGACTACTGGCTTGGAGAAGGTGAGGAAAAAAAAAAATAGAATTGCTATGATACTTCCCTTGGAAACAGCCCATATAATGCTGTATGTTTATGGAAGGTTTTTGTTATTTGGAAGCAACGCATAAGGAAACAAAAAGTAACTTTCGCGTGAATTTACCATCTCATTCTGCTTCTCTATTCCTCCCCGTGTATTTGTGGCATCATCGTTCTCATTGTGTCCAGCGTGAGGTTGTAACTGAGGCTTTGTTCTAGACAGAGAGTGCACAGAAGACAGAGTAAAGTGCAGAAGGTGCCCTTATTTCTGGTATCCTTATTTTTTTTTCAATTGACACGTCCATGATTCATTTTACTAAGGTCTTACACTTCTCCAGATTTTAATTTTGAGCAGAGGTGCCTGCAAATGAGCCATTTTTATTACAATTGCACATAAATGTGAAAGTTAATAAGGTATTTCCTAAAGATCAACAATTTATGTCATTTCTCTGAAAATTTTATGATGTAGTTCCACCCCTCTTCAAAGTTTATTAAGGACTAAGTAATTAATAATAATAACTAATAGTTATTAATTAAAAGTTACTTAAGGATTAAAAAACTGATGATCACTCAAGTCTCCTTTGTAATTTGCTGCAACTGGCCACGATTTTTAAAGGCTGGAAGAATCTGTCTTTGCAGCTGTAAGATACTTTTATATGTTGGAGTAAATTACAGAACACACCTATCATAAAATGCAAGTGAGGCTTTTGCTGATACCAATTTATTGTGGCCCCACATTCTGCCTCCTACCTTTCCAGTTTTAAAAAAATTGCTTGAACAGCTGCATGTTTGTTTGAGATCAGGCTCTAGATTTGGATTTTGTGTCCCAAATACCAGCAATTTCATTACTCTGTAGGGTCAGGAATAAAGACTTTTGGATCTCTGTCAGTTGGCCAGGTGTAACCTAGGTAGAGGGACTGTCTTCTTCTGGTTCCTTCCTATGGCCGTTGAGGTGATTGCTTATCAAAAGCTTGCCAGAGCATGCACATGCAGAAGAGATCCTCCAGAGGCCTGTCCTATGGATTAAATTATACTTGAATCAATATAACTGAGAATATGTTAAGCCTGTATGCTATGGTTGTGAATTCAGAAACAAAAATTGCCTTTGGACTTTATTTTTTGGAGACTTGATAGGAGTGAGGAGTTCAGAAATGGCCTTTTTTTTTTTTTTCTCCTTTTGCTTTCCTTTGTCTGCTCACTAATTTCCTTTGTTCATTTATGTTTTCAGCTGGAAAAGGCACTAACCCCTGAGACATTATTACAGTGGACAAATCCCAGCATGATGGCAAACACCAAAGTGAATGTATTTCTTCCAAAGTTTAGTGTGGAAGGTGACTATGACCTGAAGCCATTTCTGGAAAGCCTGGGAATGACAAATATCTTCAACGAAAGTGCATCAGATTTCTCTGAGATGTGTGAGACAAAAGGTGTGGTTGTGTCAAAGATCATCCATAAAGTCTCCTTAGAAGTAAATGAACAAGGTGGCGACTCCCGAGAGGTACCAGGATATCGGATTCTGCAGCACAAAGATGAATTTAAAGCTGACCATCCATTTATCTTTTTGTTTAGACACAACAAAACTCGCAATGTGATTCTTTCAGGCCGATTCTGTTCTCCTTAAGCGAGGCATGTTCATTACAAAAAAGCACAATTACGTTTGTGGTGGTGCACACCCCTGTAAAGTTTTTCTTCCTGACTATCACCTTTGAAAGGAAATCTAAGAGGTTCATATATTGGCTGAGTAATACAATGTACTCTACATATGCAGCAGAACTAGTTTGTCTCCTTTTTTTCCTCTCCTTTAGCGGAATAATTTCCACCGTGAAGAGCGCAGTGTATTTTATTGAGAAGTATCCCAGCTTCAGCAAAAAGAACATTTTGTTCCTCTGAGATACTTTTTTCCCCAAATGAAGTGAACTGAGAGCCTGATTTAAGATAGCCCAGGAGCTGGAAAGGACTCTAGGAGGAAGAGCTGCATTCCTGTTCCCTAGTGAAACCTCTCTCCCTTGTGACTCATACTCTCTGGATTCCTAATGCCTAAAAGGGGAAATGTGGACATGTGGTATGGTAGCTCTCCCCCTGTACCTGGCCACATGCTGATGCTCCAGGGTGCCCTACCAGACCCTTCCAGCACCCAGTGAAGCAGTGCATAAGCTCTGCAGCATATCTACAACAGCTCAGGCTGGCATCAAAATTTGCATCTGTGAAACTGCAGCCACACTGAAGCCTGTGGACACCAGAGGCAAAAATCATGGGGACAATATGTGTCCCCAGAAGACTCTTCAGCATGAAGTTCCCAGACTGGGGAGGTTGAACTCTGCTGTGTGGCCTTTTTTGACTCATTCCCTTCAGCCATAAAAGATGGGACAAGTTCACTGCAGCTACAAGGAAGTAAAAGAACATTATGCAAATCAAGGATAGAACACAGTTGGATTAATACTGGAAGTGCCACACTTTTCATGCACAGATTATCTGCTATTTCTAGCTCTGGATTCAGCATTAAGGAAACTCCTTACAGTTACTTAATGTCTAAAGCATGAGAAAGAAATAAGGATTTCAACTTCAGTGAAATTAACATTGTAATTACTAGTCTTCAAATTCCACATGAGATTATGGTAATCAGATTTAATTTCTATCTAAAGAGTGCCTGCTGCATATGTTCAGTACTTGTTTACCTAATTACTGTTCAGAATAAAGCACTATAAAACCTGTGTCAAATGTACAACCCCTCTAGTGTCAAGTCTGTGTGTTCATTGACAGTGTCAGTGTTCACGCCTGACTTCCAGTAAATTATAGGAATGGAAATAAGCCGAATTCACCTAGGCCACAAAGTAAAAGCAACAAAAAGCAACTAAGTGCGTTTCTGGATCACCCTTCTGAGCCCTATGATGATAGTTCCCAGTAAGGACTATGTTACTAGGTGGTCAGGATACATGCACAATTCATTTATGTATCCTTAAAAGACAGAAACATTTTACTTGAGAAATCCTCTTGGTGTCTGAGGTCTGAAAGAAACTGGAAAGAGATCTCTAAATGAGAACATGCAACAACCCCTAATATGCATATTTTAATCAGAGCACTGGTTATTGTGAATTTAGAGACAGGATTTCTGTTTTGATTCTTGAACTTAACCCATGAGAAGCCTTTAGTCACAATAATTCGGTAGTTCTGTCCAAGAACCTTTAATGGTTTCTAATGCATTTTAATGCCAGAGGGTTAACTGGGGTCTTTGACCCATATTTTTGAGGGTACTGAGGAGACTAACTTGGATCAAAAACAATGGGAAGTGAGACCCTGCAGATTTCTGGAGGTTTTGCTGATAATTATCAGACGTTTTGACACAAGGGTAGTGTTCAGAAACATAAAAAATACAACAATTAATTAACAATTAAAAATTAATGTGAATCCATTTGCATCTTTGATGCAAAGATCTTTACTGGCTCAACTTCAGTGATACCTGAATGACTGAGAATGATTGATACACCCCATCATTGTCTCATCTGCTTGGGAGGGTCAGATGTATCCAGGGCTGTTGTCACTGTGGCTTCTACTGGTTCTCCTGTAGGAGGTGGGTCAGGACATTGTGCATGGGGTTGATGCCTAAGCAGCGGCACAGGCAGTCCATGCATAGAGAAGAGGAACTGGCTGCCTCTCTCTGTACAGTTTGTGTTTGGGCTCTAACTCTTTGTCAGGTGGTTCCAGTTGTCCAGCGGGCCATTTCACACTTACTGCTACAGCTCTGCTGGTCTGCTAGACTGATGAAAACCTGTGGCAGATTGTCCCAACCCTTTTTTTCCTTCCTGGATGAGATTTCCTAAAGGAGAAAACCTCAGACATTGCTTTCTCAATTTTTCAGGTTCTGAAAACATTCCAGTTCAGGAGCCAGTCTTCATTTAATGGAGGCTGTAGTCTGCTTAAATGCTGATAAGACCATTTGGCATATCCAATTTATAGCAGCACAAATTTGTGACAGCATTCTTGTCCTTGTGATAGCTTGCCCAGGAGCAGCTATCCCATGAAAGCAGGGAGAAACATTGCTTCAGGGTGGGGCCCGTATTTCTCCACCTCCTGACTAATTCCAAGATATCCCAGCCTGTGCAAGGCAAGCAGATATTAGAGATATAAAGCCGTCTTGGCCCACATAAAACAAATCCTCTTTATTGGTCATTTATGAACAGGGTGGCTTGCCCATGAAAACCTCAGGTTCATTTTTCACTTCTGCCTCTTCTCTGCCAGTCCCAGTGTGAAGCTTTTCCACCTGGCAGCATGTGAGGGAGAAGTATCCATGAAGCTCCTACTGCTGTGACAAACCATGTTAACAGTCTACTATTTTCGTTCTACCCATTGCTGGCCTCTGGCCTTGAGCAAGAAATTGCACGGGAGGACTTGGGAAAACATGTGTGGGAGTTGGTGTGTAGGAACTCTTACGTGCTGGAAAGTGTTGGTTACAATGCAGAGAGCGAGCATAGCTGAGGGCTTGCTCAGATTGACAAGGTGCTCCACCTCACCTTTCAACAGGGCATTACTATCCAGTGAGAGATGATGCCCCTGATGGAAAATAGCAAGCTGTGGCTGGCTTTGGCAGGTAGCTACAAACTGCAGGGCCATGTGCCTGCTCACCTCATCACTTGCTCACCTGCACAGTCACTGCCTGCTCCTTACTCCCAGCATTTGGTTGAGAAGGGACACATCTTAATGTCTTGTGGTAGCGAAGGAGGTTTGTGAGGAAGTTCTGAAACTTGAAAAATGCAACTTAGGGCAAATTTGCCCCACTGGAAAAGCAGTACATTTTTGTGAATGTACTGTCCTAAGGGCCCAGAAAATACAGAATTTGCACCTACATTGACATTTCCTGAGGCAAAGCAGTTAAGCAGATGTCAGGGAAGCTCTGAGGGAATATATGACAGAGCAAGCAAAATAAAACAGTGGAGGAATTATGTCAATATAGGAGGAAGGGAGAAAGCACAGAAATTCTAAGAAGGAAAGTCTTGCAAGGTACTCAAAAATACTTAGGTTGTCACTGAAAAGAAGCTTAGACTAGAAAGGCATCAGAAAATACATGGTAAGGCAATGTTCATAAATAAATAAATTTAAAAATAAAGAAAGAAAGAACTGAGAAGGTAGACTAAGGAGCACTACAGACACATTTAGGAAGGAAAAACAGGAACCAGAAAGTGAATGGCAAATGGAAGCAAAAAAGCAAGGAAAAGAACAGAGGTAATGAGAATGGTAATTTTATCCTTGCATCTTGCATTGCTTATGGATTCCTGTTTTCAGATGGGTACTGGAGCACTGGGGCTTGGCCAGCTGAGCTGAGACCTTGGCAGAGGAGTAGGGAACAGCCAAGCTGGATGGTGCTGTGCTTAAAGAAGAGGGTGGTCCAGCTGTTGCATGAGAAGGAAAGCGTAGGTAGGGAAAGGTGGTGCTGGGGGGCCTTCTTCCTCTTTCCTGCCTATCAGGTTTGATCACATAAGTATCCTCTGAATCCAAAGCCAGTTTTATGCTTTGTAGGAAGAAAGAAGAGGTGAGAAAGAAAAGACATAAAATTTTCGGGGTTGCAAAGCCACATAAACCCTAGTTTAGCTCTGATCTCTTGAGTCCAGCTGCCATAACCCAGTGTTGCAGATGAGTTCAGTGGTACTAATTAGAGATCAAACACTGTGCCAGTGCAGCTCCATGCTTCTCATTTCTTTACTTCCTTTTCACTTTGTGCTGGAGACTTAACGTCAGTGATCAACTACTCCTGGCCTTCTTTTATTCTTAACTCCAATGGTTTAAAAGAATACCCCCTGGCTGGGGATTTTTGTTACAGTTCAAGGAAATATTTCTTCTAATTCTCTTCCCTAATTAAGCTCCTTCCATGCACATAAAGCCAACTCCTTACCTGAGAGCGAGAGATGGCTGTAGGCAACATAAAGCTCATGCATTTCCCATTCATTTGCCCTATGTCTGCAAGCAAGCTCAGCTCCAATCAATCTTGGCATGAACCCTACAAACACATTTGTCCAGGCCAGACCCCATCAAAATTTGAAAGGGACTCAGCACAGCAGTGCAGTTATGGGTCTTCTTAGGGTTAATTACCAGTTTTCCAGCTGAGAGTGACTTGGCGTTGCAATCAGGAGATGTTGCCAGCAGATATTGCCTGCCAGACTTGTTGCGCAGCTTGAGAGAAATGCTAATAGCATATTGCTAGATATAGGTTTCCCATTCTTCTGCGGGGAAACTTCATGGTGATGGCATTTGCATTGAAGAGCAAGATGCTGCTATCAGCAATCATTGGTTAGAGACTGAACTTTCCCACAAGGGAGTGAGAGATTTTTTTAATACAGTATTCACAGGAACATGCTCCAGAACTCAGCTGTTGTCTTCTTCATTTAACCTCTTCAGGCAAGAAGGTAAAATTCTATGTTTGTTGTTGTTGTTGTTGTTGTTATTTTTTCCCCAAATAACTGTGATTTTTTTTTTTTCTGATCCAAAGTACTCTACAGGCTGGTAAAGTAAACATGATTTTTACATGTTGGGCAGAGAGAGATACCTTTACAGGCTGTAGGCAGCAAAACACACTGCTAGAATTCAGGTGCCTCAAGAGTTCACACAAAGGAAGCTGCTCTTCAGTGGGACAAGTATGAGGATTGTAGGGACATATCAAAAGATTCTTGCCTAACTTTCACAGGCTTCTGAATCTGAAATTTCCCCAAAACCTCTCTGTCCACCCAGTAAAGTCTAATTGCCACAAGACTGATGAGCTCAGTGGCTTGTACAAGAAAGTAGGTACTTTTCTGCCTGTATTTCCAGAAGGGCTGAAGGACAGGCTCTGTCAGAGCACCTCTACTCACTCTGGTAGAAACAAGCTTCATATAAAGTGATGGTGCTGGTGACCTGGGCAACCTGACCCACAGGATGAGAGATACAGCTTAATATTCCTTCTTTACTCACATTTCTGTGGTACAAGAAAAAGCCTTGAAATGTTCACTAGATGTGAGAGAGGGCATGCAGTTCTTTGACTGGGTTCTAAGGCATTTCCCCTTTACACTGATCCCCAGTACCAGGGAAGTTATGTTCTTAAACAGTGACACTATAAAAGAGAAAGGGTGGAGTGCTATTCAGATTTTGTTTTGTTAGTGGGGGTGCTAGTCTTTGCTATTAAAATATGAGCTCCTGGGTTTGGCAGTGCTGTTTAGAAGCTTGCAGAGAAGCCTGTGCAGCTGCACTCAGGCACAGCAAATAACTTGCCACCGTACAGCCTCTAACAGGCACATCTATGTCTGTTTATGCAGAAATAACTGGCCTAGAAAGAGGAATAGAAGATACCATAGGGGCTGATGCAAAATAACAAGAGCAGTCAGGAAAAAGCTTTCTGGCATAAAAGTTGCATCTGGAGAGGCTAGGTTATTTGAAAAATGAACTTGGCACCATTTTGCTTGAAAAGCTGCTTTGTACTGAAATGTATTGGTTTTTAATTTAAAGCATGTTTTGTGTCACTTAGGGATGATCAGAATTGCTGTGTTGTAGGAAATTTAGTTTTTCTTATGTGCTATTTGTCCTTTTCACTCCAAATAAGCACAGAAACACTTGTATGAATGGTCATGAAAAGTAAGAAAGTAACTTGGACCAATTTTCATGTGAGGAGACAGCACTATCTGTCATGTTGTCTTTTTCTAGGATAGATCATATAATTTCTGCCAATTCTATTTTCCTCTGTGCATGAGAAATGAATGTGTATTAAGGCACCTTATTCGGATACAGATTGAATAAGTAAAACCTGCAATGGGAATTATCATGTGGCATCAGGGAAAACAGGTTCCTTCTTACTTTACTTGCATGAAATACAGATTTACCTTAACAGCAAGGCTACAGGTCTCTTACCTTCTCCACCCTATTTACTGCCTCCTTCTGTTGACTGAATAATATAATCTAATACAACCATTAATTATGACAGCTTTCAGCACAGGTTTCTTTATTCGATAGTTTTTGTTTTGATTTCATCTAACCTTAGCCAAAAACAAACTAATAAGAGAGAACAGATCATGAATAGTCACAGAAAAGGAATGTTCATCATTTCACACAGCCATGGAGGAAGTTTGTAATTTTTATGAGGTCTGTAGTATGCAGTGGTTTCTTCTGAAGGAAGCTATTTTCCTGGGTAGCTTCTTGCTCATGTACTGCAGCACCAGTAATTTCATTTGCCAGACTATGTTTAAAGCTGCTGAACCATCACGCAAAGAATCTCCTGTCATCAGGGGCTCTGCACTACTACTAATGCTCAGTGTGGGTGCTTCGGCTAGTGTGGAGCAGCAGCTAGGAACTTTCTGGAACACTTCATTTGATCCTGTATTATCCCTTCTTACCACTCCAAGATTATTTAAAAGTCACATTACCATTTGCTGTCCACCAAATCCAAATGCTGTGGTCCTTGCAGTAGCTCCAAAAGTCTGATTATTACACAGAAGGCTTTGTGGTGTGGAATCACTCATACACTTGTTCCCACCCCATTTTAGATTAAGAAAGTTCACAAAATCATTTCATTGCGCAGTAAGAAAGTTCCTCCACTAGCCCATACTTGCCCACCCTTCCTCTGGATTTCTAGGGCAGCTCTCTAAAGAGTTCCCACTCACAAAACCATGGAGTTGGCTGTACTGTTTGCACCTGGATGTCTCCCTGGTGGCAGCCTGCTGCTTTTGCTAAAGGAGTGGCCACATCAGTGTGCCAGACACTCACTTGAAAACCTGTTCCCAGATCCTGGGCTCTCCCTCCGTTCTTGGCACTCAGCCCTTCTCCTGCAGGGTGGGGTGGACCTGCCTTCTTCCTACTGAGTAAGATTATTAACCCTTTATTTTTTCTCCTTGACTCATTCTGAAGTTGGGACACACCTACAAAGTGTCTCATGCCCTACATTCACTTTGTCCAATTTCACAGCTCCTTTTCAGATATTTCAAGAGATGTGGAAGTATAGCACTACCAACTTCAGCATTGAAGATGCACTGAGTTTTCTTTTTAAAAGGTTGTGGATAGTAAGATATGAAGGTGGAAGAGAAGATAAATTATTTAGTGCAATGTCTTGTGGTAAGATGACTGCATTATTACAAGGAAAATTAAAACCATATTACATAAAAAGACACTAATAGCAGAGCTAAAACGGCTGCGTTCAGAATTAGTGAGATAAAACTCATCTTTAATTTGTCTGTGCAAAGAACACTTAGTATATTTCTATTTGGTTTTGTCCATTTGCATTAGGTCTTTCTGTGAAGTATTTCTGGACTCCAGGGTAAAACAGAAGTCTCAGTATGAAACACCTATGAATTTTTCTTTCACCATCACAGGTTCTTTCCACAGAGCATCACTCAGAAACAGGATGCAGCATTGATTGTTGCTGTGATTTTCAAGTTAGTCAAACGGCAAGAAATATCTGCATTTACCACATGTTGTACCTTCATACATTCAGAAACTACTTTTTCATCTCTTCCAGGCCTCTGCAGCAGTTTGTTTCAGGCTCAGTCTGCTTTCCTGTGGGCTGAATTCATTCCCATTGTCTGGCACTTGCTGCAGGTGGGAATGGTTTCACAGAAAAATGCTGCATCTGTGCTGAACCATATCAATTCCCAGTGCCCTGGTAATTTCTGGCACCTGAGTCCCAGTTTTCCATGCAAAGTCACGCCTGGCTCATGGCTGAGCTGGAGATAGTGTGCATGCTGCATCTTGAGAACAGTGCCAGGCATTTTGAGTGGCTCTTTGCATAAAGAAAACTCTTAAGGTCAGGCTCTCTGTGAAGGGAGGGAGCTGCGGCAGAAGAACTGGGGCCGCAGTGGGAGGCTGACAGGAGAGTTTTGGCTGGAATACATTGCAGGTCCCCAGCACAGGGCAACCCATTCCCCAGAGGGCTCAAGACAAGTCTCAAACGGGCACCAACACCCCAGGACGGGCTCCGCGAGTGCCCTGCTGGTAAAAGGTCCTGACGTTCAGCTTTGCACCAGCCTCTTCCCACCTTTAACCTCTAGTGACATGGACTGGAGCTCCTCATGCAACCTCCCCTTGCAGGCTGCAGCTTCAGGGCAGACGGGGCTGAGGAAGAGTGCCTGCTGTGCTGTGGCCATCTGTGGGCGCTGGGGAGAAACACCTGGCTGTGCACTCACTCTTTTTTCCAAAAGAGAGGAGCTCTTCCAGCTTTCTCTGGACCTGACCCATGCTGATCCCTGTGCAGGCTGAAAGGTAGAGACAGCCAGATCTGTGCCATGGGAAACATGAAGGACTTGTCTCCATTCTGTGGCTTTTGTGTATTTCCCCCTAAATAAAGAATCATTCTGGAACACAGACCAGTGCTATTTGTCCATAATGTTTGAATGTTTGTTTGATACTGAAAGTGATTTTTTTTGTTGTTTTGTTTTGTTTTTTGGGTGTTTTTTTGGTATAGTGTGTACAGAAAATTTTGTGTGATCCCACTGGTATCTACACAACCTTTACAATTCTCCTAAGATTCAGGAAAGGAGTTTCTAATCACCTGTTTTTCAGATGGCCTCCTCCTTGCAAGAACCAAGCTGAACTTGGTCCTAACTTGGTCTTAGCAGAGTGGATTTAACATAAATGACCCACGGGAGAGGTATCAGACTGTAATGTTTCTAGTACACAAGTAAAGAGTGACAGATATCTTGTCACACCACTGAGCAGGAACTTACAGACTTCTTTTCAGGGCTCTTGGACTATTACTTTGGAAGTTTTAATTGTGCATCCTGCCTTAATCTCTGACTCCTGGAAAACTTATGAGAAGTTAAAAGTGTATTTGAAACCGTGTTTCCGTATGTAGTTCAGTCTCCATAGCTGTTGATGATCCTTTTTCATGTATGAAAACATTTAATTAACAGTGATTTTATTTTTAGAAACCTGTTATTTTAAACCCCCTTGCCACAGCTCTGTTTACAACAGATAGTTATATGCAGGCTTAGTTTCTGTCACCAAGTCTCTATCACTAATGTATGTTAAGTGGAAAGAGTTGATGCAAGTGTCAAAGATGCAAGAGTTGATGAATCAGACCAGTTTGGAGAAGGAAAATGTTAATCCATACCTGTCTAATTTCAATACCATAAGTTGAAATAAGACACAGCATGGGATAAGGCAGAAAAAAGGTCCTTTCTGAGGAATGTACATATGTTGTGAGCATAGGTCCCTTTTGCAGACTCTCTGTGTTTTTGCTCCTGCTGTGCATCATAGACTGATCTGTGCAAGGCTGATTAAAACTTTCAGGATTTAGAAAACATCTATTATGTTCGACTACCAGCTATGGGACAATCTCAGGGCAGACAGATGCTTCACAGTATGGTCTAGCTAGGCCAGCTGCACTAAATTTCTTAATTCTTTTTTGCTCCCACTCAGCGGCCACTTCATGATGGACTCCATTTCTAGACCAGTCACTGAGTTTTGCCTCGATCTCTACAAAAAGCTCAACAGAAGTGCAGAGGACACAAATATTGTCTTCTCTCCAATGAGTATCTCTGTTGCCCTGGCTCTGATCCGTCTTGGTGCAAAAAACAACACTGCTGCTCAGATAGAAAAAGTGAGTATGAATGAACCATGGTGAGGCGCTTCCACATTGCTTGCTGTTCCCTTAATGGAAATGTTGGGCATCCCAGCATGGCGTACGTGCAAGTATTTCACAGGAAACCTGCACAAGGGCAGGCACAGGTGCTGCCTTCACAGTTGTGCTGGAGCAGTATGATCCCTACTATCTGCTGATGTGAGCCTCATCATACCCCCTGCAAGGGCACAGAGCAAGGGCTGACTGAGGGGAGGTGATAGAACACAGCAGGGCGCTCTGGCTTTCCCCAAGCCTACTGGCAGAATATCAGGCTTTTTTTCAGAATTATGGGCAGGCGTTTCCTCTTGTGGTTGCTACAAATATCCTGAGAGTGGGAGTCTGGATGGACAGTGGGGTGAGCTGCAGATACCTGAAGAGGTTGCTCTTGGGTGGCTGAAAGCATTAGCTTACTTGTCCCTTGTGACATTCAAGAGTTAAAATGTCTTACCCACACAGAGGTGGGCAAGGGGGGAGGTGAAAAAGGCCACCTCTCCAGTCACTATGCCTTTACTTCCTGCAGTGCAAGTTCTGCTTTCTTCAACTTTTCTTCTATTCTTTCTTCTCTCTACTGTGCGTGGTAAAAGACCAATAATCCTAAGGTAGAGCTTCTCACCAGGGTGTGGTGGGTTGACCTTTGCTGTGGCTGCCAGGTGCCCACCCAGACACTCTCTCAGAGTCTGTTCTCTTTGTGCAGAGACCACCCCTGCAGCCCCCTGGCTACCAGAACCCTGCCACATCGATCCTTTAGACAGGGACTCCTGCCTATTTTAGGAAAGCAATGGGAGTTGCTAAATATCAGTGTCCTCTATAAAATGAGAGTAAGTCTATGTATGATGCAACATTATTATAACAGAAAAGCTGCTGAAAAATTTTCAGTGTTGTATTTGCACAGTAGAAGCAAGGACTGGTTTCCATTAAGAACACTGTGGTTTTGATCTATTTCTTAAGCTGATGCTAATTTTAAGAATTATTGCAAGAAGCCAGTTTTGATTTTTTAAAGAAAATTAATTTTCGTCTCTTTTCTTGGTGCAACTTTTTCTTTTGAAATTTAAGATAACTGTAGTAATGACAACACAAATCAAACATAGCAAGGAAAACACAAATCAAATATAAACATTTTGAGGTAATGAAGAGTGACGTTTTAAAGGGATTAAGTGCAAGTTCTTCTTGGTTTGTTAACATAGACAAGTGAGTCTGAACATGAATGTATGAACAAGTTCAAGTCTGTCATTTCAGCTGATGAGTGAAGCTGATAAAACATCTTTCATGAATCTACACCACTTATCCAATACAGCACAGCAAAGCTTTTGAACAAGGAATATGATTTTATCCCTGTTACAATTGACATAACTTAACATCTTCACCTGCAGGTGCTCCATGTCAGGAAAACTGCCGGAAGAATGAGTCTTGGGTATGATCACGAGAGTGCAGCCCCAGAAATGGAGCCAGAAGGAAACCTGGAGAGTCAGCCTTCCTCAGAGGTGTGTCCTTGGGTGGGGAGCCTTGCCCTCACTGCGTGGTAGGTTAGTGCGGGTAAAACACTGGGATTTGCCACTGGAGGGAGTCAAGATCACATGCTCAGAGTCTGCCCGATCCTCTAGGAAACGACTGATACGAGGTTTTATTTTATTAAGGGCCAGTAAGTCAATACCAAAGCCTTCAGTGAGCTCATCTGAAGGAGGATCAGGCCACAGATCTCGGACTAGCTGAATTTAAAAATCAGTACAACAGGAGTTAACTTTATATTGTTATCTAATTAAGATGCAAATTAGCAACCAAAGCTGTTCAGAGGAATCATTTTAATTGCTGTGTTTATGTTACTCCTAGTGTAACCAGGAGGGAGACTTTAACCATAAAGTGTTCCAGGAGCTGCTTTTACAACTACAAAACCTTGGTGAAAAATATGTTTTAACCTTGGCCAACAATCTCTTTATACAACAAGGATTTGAACTCCAGCAGGTAAGTCACCTGCTAACTGCTGTGGCCATGACCTCAAGCTTCCCTGCAACTGTGAGCTGTTGCCCCTCTTGTGAGTATTTCGGAGCATGTGATTTTCTACATGGAGCTATAGTTTTTGAGGCTGGTGGGAAAGAGACAAGACTGTTAACTTCTCATGCTTTTATACAAAAAACCCCCAAAGCACCACAAACAAACCACTCTGTGGATATCAAAGGCTATAGAGCAAAAATAAAGCAAGGATCTCTTCATTTTTGGCATATGTGTGCACTCAGCTAGAGGGGAATCTACAGCCAAAAATGGCCTATTCAAGCTGTCTGTAACTTCCCTGCTTCAGGTCTTTCAAGTGGGACAGCTGGGGCAGCAGTAAGCTTGGAGAGGGTTTATCTCCAGGAAGGTTGTACAGGTTCATGGACAGGACTGCTCTGCTGAACTTCTTGCTCCTTTCCTACAGAATGACTGAGTAGTCTTGAGACTACTTGGTATAGCTAACTTGTAAGTCACAACTTTGCTTTTCTGTCAATTATTTCTGTCAAATATTTTGATACTTAAGCATCAAACAACTCATCTTGCATTTTTTATGTTTCTTTAGTTATTTTATCTGAACTTCAGTTATGCAGTTCTCGATGACAAGACTCCTTCTTCTGGTTTTCCTTTTACTTATTTACAGTTTTGACCTATGCATTAGAATCATTATCTCTTCTTCAAAGATCCTCTGAATAAACCTGAGATACTTGACATTTCCAAAATGAAATTTTGCCTTATGGATTCAACAGGTCCCTCACCATTTCTAAAATACTATTGAGTGATTTACTTCCTTCAAAGGCAGTAATTGCTTAATAGATTTGACAAATTCACAATCTTTATTTTCCTTTACAGCAATTTCTAATGTGTAGCAAGGAACTGTATGGAGCAATGCTGCAAACAGTGGACTTTCATGGTGCTGTTGAAGCTGCCAGAAGAAAAATTAATGCTTGGGTTGAAAGTGAGACACAAGGTAAAACAAAGCAAAACCATAGACATTCAATCACTGCCTTTCTACATGAGTTCAACAAATGAAATTTCAGGGTACAAAAAGCAAAGCCCTGTTCACATTTCTGTGTGTTCACTCTTATGCTGTTTAGGGGTATTTTGCCTTCCCATCCACTCTTGAAATATTAGAGTAAGTTACCAGGTAAATAATTTATGAGTTAAAGATGTTTGCTGTAAAATATTTTTTATTCCCTCCCTTATGCCTGGCCTGATAATTACAGTAATACCTATGAGTCTTGACCAGACAAACTGCTCCTGCAAACAGCCATAAATGCAGAATCAGAACACCAGGGGATAATCTGGCGACCCTCAGTTCCCCCATCCTTTCTGGCTGGTAACAGGACACAGCAATCTACCATTTGTTTACCTATATTGTTTTTGTCCTTCAAATAAACAGAGGACAGTGTTTCTACGTTTTTCCAAAACTAAGTTCACAGACCAGCAACAGAGTCTCAGTCCAGAGTCTTAATGAGAGATAACAAATTCTTCTGTGTTTCAAAATTCGCTTTAGGTAAAATCAAGGAACTCTTTGCACCTGGTGTGATTGATGGACATGCATTGCTGGTGCTTGTGAATGTAATCTACTTCAAAGCATCCTGGGAACGCAAGTTTGAGGAAGAAAAAACAGTTCAGAGGGATTTTAAACTGAGTCAGGTACATCTGCATTCTGTAATTCTGAACATTATTCACCTTAGATACTGTGAGCATTGCAGCAAGCATAACAATGTCCAGGGCTGAGCTGCGCTGTGAGTCAGCTGAGGGTGTGTTGGGAACTTAACTTGCCTCCCCAGTTGGGTAGAGGTGTTGGTAGGAGTTGTATTGCCTAACTGACTGTGTAATTTGTTTTCAATAGAACAGAAGGAAACCTGTGCAGATGATGTATCAGAAAGGCAAATTTAAACTGGGCTACATTGAGGAGGTGGGTGCTCAGATCCTTGAACTCCCTTATGCTCAGAAGTCGCTAAGCATGGTCATCCTGCTGCCGGGTGATGTGGCTGATGGATCTGTCAGTGGGCTGGAGCAGGTAAGGCAGTACATGTCACGGACTAGGGCTGGAAACCAGTTGTCTGAATTAACACCGGGTAAAGATCTCAAGTTTTCAAAGCTTCCTACCTATTTTAACCTCCTTTTCCCCCCCATCTTATAGATTGAAAGCACAATCACCTATGAAAATTTAATGCTGTGGGCCTCCTCAGAGAACATGTTTGAGACAACAGTGGAGGTTTACCTGCCCCGATTCAAGCTGGAAAGCACCTTTAACCTCAACGAGGTTTTACAAGAGATGGGGATGACCGACATCTTCACTGAATCAAAAGTTGACCTTTCTGCAATGACGTTTGCAAAATCTCTGGTGCTGTCAAACGTTGTCCACAAGGCGTATGTGGAAGTCAATGAGGAAGGCACCGTGGCAGCGGCTGGCACGGGAGCTTCCATTGTGAGGAGGTCTCTGCCTCTCACAGAGGTGTTCATGGCTAATCACCCTTTCCTATTCTTTATTAGACACAATCCTACCCATAGTATCATTTTCTTTGGCAAACTCTGTTCACCTTAAAATCAGAATCATTTTCTAACGCTGTGAAGAACACCTGGATGAAAAGCAGAAATTGTATTTTTCTTCCAAATGCTTTGTTAATCCTTTGACAGCTAGTTTGTACTTCAAAATTATCACTGCAGCCAGTTTTGTTTAGAACCTATGAATTGGATGCTCTGCCACTAGGCTCCTTGCATTATAACTATTGACCTGAATCCAGAATATGAGTAAATTTTACCTTAAGCTCATTGGATATGAATAACATTTTGTTTCCTTGATGTGCACATGTGTTCATGGTGACAATAGGGTTGAGGTGGGAAGGGACCTCTGGAGATCATCTGGTCCATCTGCACTGCACGAGAGGGGTCATCTAGAACTGGTTCCTGAAGACCAAGTCCAGATGCCTTTTGGATATCTCCAAAGATGGAGACTCCACCACCCATCTGGACAACCTCTCCTAAATCAGTGTTAAGTTCTCAAATAACTCCAAAGAGAATTTTGTATGCATGGTGTCTGCAGAAACAGGATACAAAACCATGTATTCATAAAGATGGTTAATTATTAACATAGTATAGAAGGCTGTCTTTTATACAGGGATAAATTATTTATCTCAAGGTTTCAAAGAATAGGAAGAAAATGGTCTAAAGCATCCCACTGAAGTTACCAAGGTGGAACACTGTAGCAATGAACTTCCAAGAAATGTGTTTTCCTTTTCCCATGTTGCAGTGTGGTGAATTTAAAAGTTCTGATATGCAAATCTGAGAGACAGAGCTCTCTTCATGCTTTGAAAAATGAGGAAAGGTTTTTTAAAGTGCACTATAAATCATGGAGATCACAGTTAAACATTACCTGGGAATGTTTGTGGGAAAAAATGAAACTTATTTCTAGCTGATAGGGAGACATTACTGATAATTTACTGGTTTAATATAAGTGATGTCTTCCTTAGAGGGATGAGGTTTAACAAATTAACATTTGTAATGTGTTTTTTTATAATATATATATAATGAGAATCAGTGAATAACAAGTTTAATGCACAGAATTATATATGGTTTCAGAAAGGAGAAGATACACCAAAATAATGATGCGTCTCTCCTAAACAGAACATAGGCTGGCTTAGAACTTGTACATCCAAAAAACCATCTGAAAGAAAGTTTCCCTAATCCAAAATTTGTAGGCATTTTATTTTCTCTTTTTGTAAATTTTCTAGCAACTAGCATTTTCCTTTGCTTGCTCTGAACTATCTTGATGTGAACAATTAAATGCTTTGCCCAGGTTGAAATTCAGGACGTAGGATGAGGTGTAAATTCCTGGAGAACATCTAGTGAAAGGATTCAAAGCAGACCTTGTGGCAGCTGTTCAAATAGGGCTCCTGAAAAACGCCATTACAATGACAACTTTTTTTTCCCCTGTTTTTTTAATCCAAAGTACTTAACTTCTGTAGTGGAGAAATTCATGTGGCTCAGGAGGTGAAGGGCCTGTATCCCATATTCTTGCTGGAATTCAAGCCTGCTGCTCTCAAGAGAATGCACCATGTGCTCTCAGGTGCTAGGCTTTAACACAGGCTGCAGGGCAAAACTGCCCACCTTCCTTTTGAAGCCCCTACATGAAGGAGTGCAGCTTAAAGGCACAAGAAGAGAATTCCAGGATCGATAACTTTGCAGTTCAATAACTACAGTATAGATGAGTTTTGGTTTCCAGGGTCTGGTGCCATTCCTGTTTTAGTCCAGTAACAGAGGAAAAAATTATCTCTTTGTAGGTGTCTATCCTAACTAGAACACTATGGAAGAATTTTTGTCTATATTTTTATGACAGCATGAATTTTTCTTCACTTTCTTAATATCTGCCTAGAAAAGAACACAGTGAACGAAGTAGGTCAGCTGTGAGCTTCATCTCAGCTCTTCAGAGAGTGCTGCTGTGCAACTTTTTGATCTGAATCCTGGGGCATGAAATTAGATATTCTTAGTTATGGGATGGCAAGTCACAGCTTTTGTGTGAGAGCACTGCCACCTACACATCTCCAAGATTATTTCACAATCCTCCCTTACATGAGTGCTGCAGTTTGGAATCAGAGTCCTGCTTTTCCATACACTGACATTTTTAACACTCTGGAAAAGCATTCCCGAAGAGCCTCTCTCACAAATCCTGATGGATGCCTTATTTTCTTGTGCAATGGCTCATGCAGGTAGCTTTTGGCACAGCCTTAGCTGCAGCCTGCAACCTCATGGCACCAGCTGCTGCTCTGCCTCCACTCATACCCCAGCAGTCCAAGAGATCCCCACTCCAGCCCACTCTGTTGCCTCTCACTTCTCTCCCCTGAAATCTGTCAGCACAAAGCAGTCCCAAACATGGGCCAGCAATGAGCAGTCCTGCCTTTTCCACAGCCCTCAGTTTGCCCAGTGAGGAATTACTAAATTGTAGCAGGACGACCACTGTGAGGAAAGGCTTTCTCAAACTAGAGTTTCATAACAGGCGAAGTCCCCTCAGTCATACTCAAGTTATATTCATGCAATCATCATGTGTTTTCTAGTGGGGATTTCAGCTGCATTTTGCTCAGTGAGTTCAGCTGCTGGTCTTCTGTGAGAAATGCGATATTCTGCCCAGAGCAGTGCTGAGCACAGTGCCTGTTGGCCTAAAATATAGGCATTGCTCAGCCCACAGCCACCCTCCAGACATCAGGAGGAAACACTGAAAAAACTGACTGCTGCTTGTGATGCAGAGCAGCTTCTAAGGCTGAAGGGTGAGTGCTTTGGCAGCATGGAGCTATTTCCTTGCTCATGAATGGTGATGAATATGAAGGATCCTGGAAGACATGCCCAGGAGTCATTGGTGTATCTCTTGTACCCCAGACAGGAACAGCTCCACCCTGCTGCCTTATTTGCTTGTTGTGTGGTATAAACCTTCCAGAGGTGCAGATTGACAATGACTGTACAGCTTGACAAAAGCCTCAGGAGGTGCACATGTATTTCAAGCCATAATCACTGAGGCCTCAAGCTCCCCACACTGTTCTGCTGAAACATGTGGGCTAGGCCTAAGGTACAGGAAATCAGATCCATAGCTGGAGTACAGTAGCAAATATCCAGAACTGAAAACCTCACCTATGGTCCCATACCAGTGTCTAACTTTCTGTGGTGTTGTGGGAAAAATCCACATCCAGTAGGATGTATTTCAGTGAACCACAGTGTCTGAAGCTTGGTCAGTGCTTCTAAACCTTGTAGCAGCTCTTGCAAAAAACCCAGGATGCTGACTACATGGCTTTGTTTACACAGAGTGTAGCCTTTAGAAAGAAAAGAATTGAGGAGATCAAAGTGACTGTGGAACTAGCTGGAGTGGACTGGGAAGAGTTTTCTTTGTGGAAGTTAATGAAGAAGGAACTGAGGCAGCTGCTGCTACAGGGGTGACCAAAAGAATGTTTTGCCTCTGTAATTCCTTATGAGTTCAGAGCTGGCCACCTGTTCCTCTTTTTGATCAAACACAATCCAAGCAAGAGCATTGGCTACTTTGGCTGATGTTGCTCTTCCTAAGGGTAGAGCAGGTTCTGCTTTGTTCTGCACAAGGAGAGCACATTACTGTGATAGAAAGAAGTAAGGCATAAATAAGATCTTGCTGTCAGGTGCCACTGACATTTCGTGATATCTATATTCTCAAACCAAAGAAAAAACACCACATTGCTTCAGCAAGACAATGGGAAAAAATTATAATGGGCCTTTCCTGTTTAGAGCTCTTCTCAAACAAGTGAACACATTTAATGGAGCTTATTTCTTTCTTATTTCACTCTCAGTCATGAAAACTCCCATTCCAGTGGGGTTGTCTAAAGAGTTGGATGATGTACTGTATGAATCAGAAGTCCAGCATGATGCCTTCCCTCCTCAGCCACATGACAATGCTGATGGTGGGGTCACACTCCAGGAGGTGTTGAGGCCTCTGTCCCCAGCCACCAGGTCCCAAGCCAGGGACAGCCCAGTGCTGCACCCCCCACTTTGATCCCATATGTCTCCAGTAACCCCAACTCCAGTGCCTGAACACCACCATGAGGGAAGGCTCTTGGCTGCCATGAAGGCAGTGAAACCCACATGCCATGTTCATATCCTGAGTAAGTCTCCATACAGATGTTGGCATAGAGATCTGTCCCATATTCTTCTCCTCAGATCTCTCCAGGCCCTCCCTTTGGAATTAGTAAAGTGTGGCAGCAATAAAAGTATTCAAAACATTTAAATGGGTATGGATCTTTGAACCTTGATTTGAAGGTTGCCTTAGGCACTCAGTGCTTTTGAACATCTGCCACATCTTGTCTCTTGCCTATTATATTTCATCTATGAACTACAAGCACAGCGAGGTGTAATTTACCACCACCAAGAACTTGAATGTCTTTCCCCTTCATTACTCTGACCTGTCATTCTGAAAATAATAATGAATGCGAAAGGTAGGTGTTTTTTAGTATCACTATGAAACTTCCTAAGAAAATTCTTCTCCAGTGCTCTGGTGTTTGACATGTGCCTGAAAAACCAGGGTCCTTGGGGACTGTGAGGTGTTTGGCTTTGGAGGAAGGTTGTTCTAAGTCTATAATTTCTCACCTTGCCAGTTCTATGACCCTCTGCCTGATGAGTGGGAAATAATCTTACTGTACAATACAGAGGCGACTGCTGAGGGGAAAGTATTTCTCATTCCAGAATTCCGTAATGCATGAAAGCCCCTCTAAAGTATCACATTATTTTCAGGATATATTAATGCAATTGTCTCATGTCTGCACTGGGGTGCACTGAGTGTGACTGGGATGAAGCTGACTGTATTCACAGCAGCCTGTATGCTGGTCTTTTGGGATTTCTGGCTAAAACAGTGTTGATATATTTTGGCTGCTGCTGAACTATCTGCAAAAACAACTATGGTCTAATTCTGGTCTAGTTCTGCCTACACATTTTTTTGGCAATTATACAAAACGTGTTTATAAGCTATTAAAACATCCGTGAGCAGGTATTGGTGGAGTTATGATAGATTTACACTCATGTCTGAGAACAGAATTCAGTCTCAGTTCTCTAGCTGAGCAGGAAGAAAAAAGGGCCACCTTGAAGTCTCAATTTAGAAATGAATACACAGAGTTTTGTTTCTCCATGTAGCACAAAAGCAGACAAAGGGAGAATATATTTATGGGTACATCCTGTTTCTGGTTTACAAATACAGAAGGAAAAAAATTAACCTCGTCTTAAATATACAGTAAAGTTCAGCTCTGCTACTGAAGACGTGGGAGGCTTTCCGAAATCTCAAATGAGAAGGCTTGCTGGCAGGGTCAGAGCTTTGAAGTCATCCCGCAGGCATTTGATGGTGTTCCAGATCCTGTTTACCTCCCATGGCTTACCGGTAACTTTTACTTTGTAAAAAAAAAATAGATTTTGGGAAAGGGCCAAATGGCACTTTCCCCCAGCAGCTGCACTGGCTGTATGTGCTTCTGTACCAGGGGATCTCTGTTCCATTGGTACACCGAGAGTTGCAAGGGAAGAGTTGTGTCATAATTTCTCACATTCCCTTGATGTCCCTTCATCAGCATGTCGTAGTTAGATACCTGCCTTCATCGGAACAGCATGAGGCTCCTCTCTGTGTGAATTTCACTTGGGTGTCCCAGGCCAAACACTGAAGCTATTGAACGTCATGTTCTGTCAAGACATTCTTGTTTGCATCCAGTGGTTACTCAAGAACACAATAGCAGGGACTACTTTACATGTTCTGCATGAAGTAGTGGTCCTTGGAAGCATAATGTATTTAAGTCAAGTTTTCTTAAATATCTTATTCTGTGCAGTAAAAGCACCTTGTTTTATGAAGGATGTTGGTAAGTGATGCTGGTTACAGGTTCCCCATTAGATTATATGCAAATGTTTACAACCAGCCAGGATATAAGTACCTGGGTTTCATGAGGTAATGTGTCTGGGTTACAGGCAGGCCAGAAGAGAAAAGGGCTGTCAAATTTTATCCAGGATAATATGACAGCAAAAACTTTATCAATGATAAAAATCAGTGGAAATGAGGGAAAGCAGAAATGTGAAGTGATATAGAGAACTCATTTTCAGGACAGTTCAGTAGTCCCCAGGCATGTAGGAATTTGAATTGCAGAATGCAGAAGTGATATATTGTACAAATTCTATGGCAATATGCAGGAAACGTGCCATTTACACATCCTTATTATTTGTTCTGTGGCCTGAAGAAGAACCTTTTTCCATGGGAACAAATTCTCTTTTGAGACCTCAATTAGAGCAGAATCAGTTTACATTAGCTGAAAATTTGACCCCGTGTTTTCAAATTATCCATCTGCCTGTTCCTCACAGTGCTTGGCAGCTTAGGAAGGGGATTTTCAAATCTCATTTTGTTCTCAAAACTCAGTCACTAACAATGTGTGCACAATATTGGCAAACAAGCTCCATTTCTGGACCTATGATATATCTGACTTCACTCGTTGTAAGGACTGGCAAAAATATCCACACTAACATTTATGCAAATAACATATAGGACTACTGAGCCATTGCATAATTTGACTAGCTATGGAAATCATACCACAAGGATTGTCCCAGGAATGAGGAAGAACAATTATTTTTAACATCTAGACTGATGGCCAAAAGCAATACCTTTGTCCTCAGAATGGTGAAAATTATGCAATGTGCTATAGGGCTGAGCAGCCCTGAAGGGTGTTTCAGGTTTCCAAGTCCATAATTTGGTAAAGTAGCTCAGTAGCTAGCAATGCCCACTGGTTTTGGGTAGTGTGATTAATGTAGTGTTAAGTTCCTGAGTACAACTGCAATAATTACATTTTATGACCAGGGAGACACTCTCTAATACTATGTCTTGTACGAAGGATAAATTGACTAATAAGTGTTTGAACAACTTAGCCAGTAGCATATATCAAAGTTTAAAGATAACTGAATGTAACTGTTTTAATTTACAGTCAGGACAACTTAGGACAAAGCTGAGTTAAAACTCCAGGAATAAGGAAGAACAGAAATGTAACAGAGGTTTGGAAACTCTTTGTCCAGAAGCTTCAAAAACAGGTTCAACAAACACCTATCAACTGTAATCTAGATCTTTCATCCCACCTTCCCATCCACCATCCCACAGGGCAGCAGATGCTCCAGGAATCTCAAAGATCCTTCTGGCCATAGTTCTGTCATTTCTAACCAAAGTTAAAAACAACAGCTCCATTGCATGAAAACATCTGTTATCTTTTTCACCAGCTAAGCAATACAGAAAAACAGCCTCTTTTCTAAAATGCAAAGGAAATTTCCTACTTTCTACTGGATCCCACAATGATGACTGACAAGAAAAGTTATGCACTGAGGCAGAGCCAGGAGGGGAATACTTATGGACATTCTGTATCATAGAGCTTTAAAAAATGCTGCACTTTCTATTAAGGTAACGAAACCTGGCTTATAAAATGACTTAAATTGCCACTAAGTAATTATATCCAGAAATACTATAAATGAGATCACTCACAAAACCTGAATCAGCCTTATAAAACAGGGTCATCATGCAGAAATATTTATCTGTGTAGTCATATGGAACTAACAGTATGGAAGTCTATTAAGAAGACACATGCGGACGTCCCTGCCTACAGATGTAATTTCCTGTTCGTCAAAGCTCCCGGACAAGTGAGAAAGGGCATGAGAAGAGACGGTACAACAGGCAGAACTTGCTGTATTGCTAGAATTATTTTTGTATGCTGATAAGTGAATCAAAGATGAAGACTACTTTGTTGTTATTTTGTGTCATGTCTAAATTTCCCCGGGGAGCAAATGGGGTTTTTTGAAATTGTGGAAAAGCTTCTGGTGCACAAAGAAGTTCAGTTGCAAAATCAACAATGCTGGGCTCGCCTTTTCCCTGGCAAGTTGAATGACCAGCATGAGGTAGCTCAGGTCTCTGCAAGGTTCACACTCATCAATTCCTGCACCTTGTTGCCAGTAAATTCAGTATTGGAGAGTCAGCAGACAGCGGTGCTACTTATAAGCTGACACTTGGTTTTCAATAGGTTCTTGACTCATACAACCTGAAGATCACAGAAATGAATATCTGAAACTGCTCATGTAGTGCTTCCCAAATGAGCTGAGACCAGCAGCAACATCTGAAGCATCTCCAACTTCCTCAACTTCAAGAGGTACGTTTTCTGTCATGATTAAGTTTCTGTGGATCACCACAGATACTTTATCACCCTAATTGCTCTGATATATAGTATAAGATTTGTTATTTGTTGTAGCAGATATCTGACAAACAGGGAGGGGGGACCCTCTTGGCCAGTGAAAATCAAAGGAGACCTTGTTTTATTCTTGCTATTTAGCAACTTCACTTATCTAATGGCGCCTTTACTCACTGGCAACCTCAGACAAACCAGGTACTCTGTAATTACCTCCTGAACAGGGTGGTAGCCGAATGTGCATTTTGTAAGATGAAGGGGACAAGAAAAGCCTTTGCTGTCAAACTTGAGATCAGCCTTGACAAGAATGTGCTTCCCTGCTACTTCCTGCAGACACTGACAGCAAGGGAAGCGTATGGCTGCAAACAGTGAGAAAAAAGTCAAGGGAGAACTGTAGGCATCCAACTCGCATTCTTTTGAAGCAAAGAATAACCACAAGGAATATGCTGGTGGGTCTGTTCTGCTAAAGAGTGAGTCATTGCTTCTTGCTGTGAGGTTGTGTTCTGCTGATTGACATCACCAACTGGATCTTTGTTCCTTGCTTTGGCCTTCCTGTGCTTATATCATCTATGTCATCAGAACCCTTTGCGGTTTAAAACTCATATAGAGAAATCTTCCTTCCCTTGGTCCTGGCCCAAGGCCATCAGAAGCATTATAAAAAATGTTGCTAGACAGTGAAGTAAAATTTTGAGACTTTCAGCCAAAATAACTGCAAACAGATTAATGGCACTGGGCAAAACTTATCCCTAAGGATGTAGTGCTATTTGCAGTCTTATCTAAATGTGTGGAATTATACATGCAGAAAGCAGGTCAGTCTGCAATCCATTCCTCTGTGCCTTAAAGCAACTTTACTATGTAAGCGTCTGACCACCAGCTAAAAGGGGCTGTCTTTGAAATCTACATTCTTGACAGAGTAGTCTAACTATCTGAAACAGTCTGTCACTGCCTTTGTACTTGCAGTGCTTTTACATCTTCATCTTCCTTTCCACACAAGGCAATTCAGCAACTACTTTTCTATAAACTTTAGAAAAAGTCCTCTCGCTATTTACCCTTTCCTTTTAGCAAGATTATCAATGGAAAGGAATAAAGGGAGTCTCCCAATTCTGAGACTACTGTGACCATCTTCAAACCTCTTTGTTTTTCTCTGGCTTGCAATGAACCTCTGCATTATTGAAAGAGCAAGAAGGGAGTCACGGATCTGGAAAATGCAGTGCAAGTCTCAGTCCAGCCCTCTGTTCAACAGCAGAGAGCTGTAGCTTTGCCATTCCCAGCAAGCAATCGAATAGTGAGTCTCCTCTAAACCCACCGTTCAGGAGATCCTTCAATATGCTTGAACAAAACCTCCTGGATTTCTCAGATATTCCCATTAAAAACTCTATCTGTCTAAACCACACTCTAACCTACACTAAGCTAACCTAGAAGAGAACAAAATAGCAAAGCAGGAGATTAGAAGAACAGCAGAGAATGTTCCTTTCTGGGAATGAATGCCTGTCCAGCTCCATTGTCTGTAATTTGACTACTGATAGAAAATTATTCACGTGAAACAAATATCCACCAAGTGGAAAAATGGAGCCGTAGTTAATCTTCAGATTAACTCAAAATAAATTAAGAACAGAAGTACCTACAAAACCAGAGAAATAACAAACAATGATGAAGAAACCTGGAGAAACCTGTTCACTTAAGACAGTTAGGAGATCAAAAGTTTTAGAAAACTAAGCAGGGGTTAAGAGAGTTTCACTCTGCAAGCATATTAGATAACTTGAACTTTGCTTTAACAAATTCCTACACAGAAGAATGCATTTTAAGGGTACTTGTGTCTTTTAGCATATACCCCTGTGCCCAAAGGCCATGAATTATTGTGCTTCAGGATTGCAATCTTCCATTCACTGTATTAATTTGGATTAAGAATTGCCAGTATTCCTGGAAGACAAATACTTTTTTGTGTCTTGATGCTCAAAAACCATCTCTTTTCTGTTCTGAGAGACACTTGGATGCTGCCCTGACTTAAAACTGTTACAGCTTGTAGCTCCTACCTGTATACTTACCCCCTCTTATATCCCACAGCATTTTTCCTCCAACTAGTGCCCAAAATAAGAATGCAGAGAACAGCCTACCACCAGAAGAAAGGGAGCAGGGTCTGCCCAGTTCTGCTCAGCAGTTTCCTCTCAGTGACAATGCGGAGTGTTGGGGAATCCAGTCAGTGCAGGTAGCTCGGGGTGCAGCTGCAGGCTGAGCTCTGGGTGGGAGCCCCAGGCAGGGGGCCATGAAGTGCCCACCCAGTGCAGAACAAAGGGCCCAGGGAGCTGTGGCTTGGCCAGGGAAGTGGACACTTGGAGACATAGCAGGAGCCAAGGACTTTAGTCTTTCCCACAATCCGATTGTGAGGGTATAAAAGCCCAAGGTGTCCTTTCTTTGGGGCCCCTCCGTGGAGGCACCAGCTTGAGCTGATATTTTGTTATTGCACCATGATCAAATTATTTTAAGGATTGAGATACCTGAGGCTCTGTGATGGTAAGGAAATCTGGTGTGACTGTGGGTGTGGGGGATGCAGTGGTGAAATGACCTTGATCTCGGCTCGAGTCGTGCAGATGTAACTGCTGGAGTGGCTCCTGGATGGTCAGACAGGGAAGTTTCTTTAGCACTGAGGAACAGGCTCAGCAGGTGGGTTTTTAAGTGACTGTGATGGAGAGCAGCCAGAAACCAGGAAAGCAAGCTAGATGATTCTCTGGGAAATTTTCTTGCCGCAGTGTTAAGCAAGTTAAACCAGACTACATGGCTTTTGTTGCTTCAGGCAAAATCTGTGCAGGTCTGACTCTCTTGTTTTCAGGGCTTGAATGAACAGTGTGTTTTTAATTTCTATTTCCTCCCAAGAAGTAGCTATGGGAAAATTCAAATTGAAAGAAAATTAAACCCTGTGAGTACAGTACAGTGAGTACTGTATGACTGATAGGAAACTGCCTTCAGAGTTTCATAAATACCAGAGAAGCCTAGTATCCGGTTGGGTTGATGTGTAAATATATCTTAGTAGTGATAACTAAGTACTTGTTACAAAACAGTGTTGTTAGTGCTTGCATACACTCATGTGAATACTTGCCCACCCACACACCGTATCAACCTAAATGTGAAGAAAGTTCATTTCTCAGGAAAATAACACCAGAAATATACTACTTCTTATAAGTAGGTTGCTCTGTCTCTGCTGCCTATGCCTTGCTGAAGCTTTACACGACAGTGATCCGGTGTCCTCAGAGACACTGACAAAAATGAGGAGTAATGAGAAGGTCTGGGCTAAGCTTAGGATATAGTTTAGCCCAGGACTAAATCAGTGGGCTGGTTATAGCAGTATAATTGTTCCTGCTACAAAAACTGTATGTTGCATCCTTCAGTGCCACTTCTGACACAACAAAATTCTTAATTTTTTTTTTACAGGTGAAAAAACCCTCTGAAATTGCCTTTGTTTCTAGGAGTTTGCTTTCTTTTTTTATAACTACTTAGATTTTTTTTTTACATCTTAGTATGCATTTAAAATTGTGACTTTCTGAACTCCTAGGGATATGGAAAAATTCAAAGTTCCATAACAGGTTCCCTAATTATACGAACTGCTTGCAACAGACAGGAATGTGATTCATCATGAGTGAAATTTATGCTGCCACTGGGAGTGGCAATGGTTTTTATATCCCATTGCTCTAGAACCTCCATCAAGAAGCTTGACTCTCAAGTTGACACCATCAGTCCCGAGGAGAAGGTAAATATCTCCATGATCTTTGATTCTAAATGTCAGAACCAGGATCTATGTCCATTAGTAATATACATACCTCCTTTGCACATATATATGGCATGTGACATATTTTGAGGAAGTGACAATATTTTTAAGTTGCCGTGCAATGTTTTGGATTACATTAAAACGTATGGGCTGTGTAATGAATCTGTGCTTAACTTGTAAAATGATACTTCTAAACTTCTACTTTCCAAGTGTGCTTTTAAAGAAGATTAAAACCACTTGCCACTTCTTCTGTATGACCCAGACGGGTAATTTGTAAGAGCATAGTCTTTCTATAATACTCTGTCTTTCAAATGTTTGTATGGATAATTTAATTCTTCTTGTGTAATAGGGGAAATAATATGCTTACTACATGTGTGGAGGAAGTTATTCAGACTCAGTAAGAATCAAACCAAATGTGACTTAGAATAGTGGAACTTCTAAAATACTGAACTTATGATCAGATGCTTCTACAACATTTTGCTGGATGCAGACACTGGGAACAGACTTTAATGAGAAAGGAATTCTGTTCTAGGTCTAAGATATGAAGAGTTTTGCAGCACATTCAAGATGTTCTGCTTGTAATAATTGTGGTTGTAACTGAAGGGTATCTGGGAAAAGGAGTTTAAGCTGCAGGAAAAAGAGTTTAAGCTTCAGATAAAAAAAATATGTCTGGAATTTTCTCCTAATGCACAATGTGTTTCTATTCAAAATCTTACTAAGTGAGCCTGTCTATGGTTCCATTTTCTGTCAAAACATTTGTTAAGCAACGAGCATTAGAAAGACACAGTATGCAAGGCACAGCTGAGTAATACACACAAAGTTTTTAGAGAGAAACAAAGAGTAAGACATGACCAAGGGTGTAATTAATAAGTGCTATGCCTGGAGGACTCAAGGTGAAAAGATCAGGATATAAACTGAACTGGAAGTTTGGTTAGGACAAAGTTAGGGCTAACTGGCAGAGCCATAGCTATTGCATGAGCTGGAGAAGCAGCTTAACTTGGAATACTATTTCGGCAAATGTGTTTCTTTTGCTATTCAGGGTGCTGGTTTTCAGATTCACTGTGAAATCCCAAATGTAATGAACAGGGAATTTCCATGAAGTACAGAATAATTCAACGAAGCTATTGCAAAAAACCTTACCCTGGCAACTAAACACAGCAGGTGTAAGAATGAGAAGCCTAAATTATTTTTACCCTTGTTTCAGGTGATCACAGTGCCACAATGTGCTCTCTCAGTGCAGCCAATGCCAGGTTCTGTCTTGACTTTTTCAGAGAGCTGAACAAAAGAAAAAGAAATGAAAACATCTTCTTCTCCCCACTAAGTCTGTCAGCTGCCTTTGGAATGGTTGTCCTTGGAGCCAGGGGCAGCACACTTGAGCAGATTGAGAAGGTAGGTCTTTTCTCAGAAAAGGGTATGGTGGCAAGATATGATCCAAGAGGCTGATTGTACCATCTAATACTGTTCCTAAACATCCAAAGGGCAGAAGCACACAGAGAGATTTTTTAAAAATGCATTATGCTGTTCCTAACACCAAAGTTCTCAGACTAAACATTATGATTGAATTGACTATTCAATGAATGCATCAGTGCTAAAGAAAGGGTTTTGGAGGTATCTATGCACTCTCAGAGTTCAGAAGAGTTCCTTACCTTTAATGTGGGTTTTTTTTCTTCTCTGGACACTCAAAGCCCCTTTCTCATATAGAAAGATTTAGAAGATTTCATGCACTCACCATCTCCTAAAACTACTTGTTCACCTGCAAGGATTTTATGGTAAAGAACAAAGAGGCCTTTCTGCAAGGACCGTGTCTGGCTGTGTTTTGGGATAGGCTTGCAACACTGCTTTAGCTTTGAAGCACCTTCACTTAGCTGCATTCGTTTACATTGCAGGTCTTTCACTTCAAAGAAGTTTTGAGCAGTACAAGACAGGAAAACAGATACCCTTCTGAGAAGGTAAGACAATTGCAGCTCTGAGCTGGATCAACAGCAGCTGGTTTATCAGCCTTTTTCCTTGAAGACAATCACTTAATCAGAAAGTCCAGCAGGGCTGATCAGCCTCTCCATCTAGATTTGCCAACCTGCTTATTACTGTTGCTTTATTAGTTATTTAAGGGGCCTTGTGAGATCACACATTTCAACAGCTGAGCCTTCTCATTATGCGTTTCCATCCAAAACAGTGGTGCCAATCTAAAATGTGGTAAGTGCTTCAATTGCCACCTGCAACACTTTGACTATAGAGTATGCCAAAGGCATCTTGTAGCTTGCTTCTCCCATTCTCTAAGTCAGCAGCCTTTTGCTCAGTGTTCACAGAGACATCACTGTAGGATACGGTGTGGTTTGGAGGTGAACTGGTGCAGGCCTGATGGGGAATGGTTTTGTCATTCTGTGGATGTGGCACAGGGGAAATAGGAGGTTGTGTCCTGGTGCATTTATTGCAGTGCCTGTATCAGCTGGGTGGAATAGGGTTTCTCATGCAGAGAGAGGCTGCAATTCACCCTCGGGTCCAACTTTGCATAGGAAAGCTCAAGCCTACCACGAAACATCTGTTTTCCTGTTTGAAGTGTGAAGAAGATGAAGGAGTCCATTCCCAGTTCCAGGCTCTGTTGGCTGAAGTCAGTGAACCTGGACAAGGCTGTTGTCTCACCATTGCCAACAGGCTCTTTGGAGAAATTACTTATCCATTCTTCCAGGTAAGCAACCGTGGTCTCCCTTGTAACAGCTCCTGGGAGTGGGGAGCTCAGTGGAATGTTTTCCATCAGAAAGCACAAAGGGACTTTTTAACTAATTTCTTTCTTGCTGATATACTACATGGAACTGTCCTGAAGCCATAAACCTCTTTATCTCACAAAAACCATCACATTGCTATAAACTTCTGCAATTTTTACTTTCCAGCAATACTTGGATTCCACAAAGAAATTCTATCGAGCAGAACTGGAACCAGTAAATTTTAAATACACTGAAGAAGAAGTCAGAGACAAAATTAACTTCTGGGTTGAAAATGAGACAAAAGGTAAAGAAAAAAATGTGCAAAAATGTTTTTTTGGTGTGCAGTTAAACCACTTAGAAACATCACTCTCAACTTTTTTTTTCCAAAGATAGCAAGATTTTTATATATCAAATACTTGCAGTAACTTTTACTTTTAAATAGGAAATAAATGTAGTAAGGGGAACAAAAATGCCTTGAGTTCCTTGATTCCAAAGCTTTACATAAATATTTGTCATTTGTCTGACAGCATGATACCACTTGTCAATTCAAAAGAAATAATTATTAATAGTCAAAATCAGCTGGTTGCTGGAAGAAAGTAATAATTCTTCTTAATTAATTATTTTTAAAGGTAAAATCAAAGATCTATTTGCTGCTGGTTTTATTGATCCCTCCACTGTACTTGTTCTGGTCAATGCCATATATTTTAAAGGAAAATGGGCAGTAGAATTTAAGAAAGAAGACACGAAGGAAACATATTTCCACCTGAACAAGGTACAGTATGGACAGGAACTGAAGCAGCTGGGGGATGGAGATCAGATGTCTGTCTCCTGTAATAACAGATGGGGGCTTTTCTCCTCTCTGTTATCCCACGCCAAAACAGTAGTCTTAAGTGAGAACAATAGGGGGGTGCATTTCTTTCCATTTTACTAACCAAATATGTAAATGTTTGTACCAATTCACATCAGAAGTGGTTCTTGTGCAGCTGAGATCCTTGTTGGACCAAATCCGCTGAGCACATGCACTAACTTTGTTGGGGATTTTGCAACTAAGGGTGCTGTTTCAAAAATAGTCTGCTCCTGAGATTGAAACTGAAGATTCTGTTTCTCTGCTACTATTTATGAACAGAACAGTGTGTGCTTTCAGGAAAAAATATACTAAAGACAAATTATCTCAGGGAAATGTATACATTATTCATGAAGAATTTAATTTATGGTTGCATAAGATGTATCTGTTTCCTCATCTGATGCACCAGAAAAAAGAAAGATGAGGAAGTTGTGAATAAAGTAATTTGGCACCATTAGAAAGGGAAATGTAGTTTTTATGCTTCTAAAATGGATAACTTCATTAGGACTACAGCTGTGAGGAACATATCAATGCTACAAGTACATTAAATGTACATGACCAGTTTAAATAATGCTTTTGAGCTGAACTCTAACCTCAGTGCTGAAACCAATTAAAACCAGGGTGATAATTTCTATATTTTCCATTTAATATGTATCATGTGTTCCAGAATGAGAGAAGGAAAGTGCAGATGATGTTTCAAGAAGGATGTTTTAACATGGCCATCATAGAGGAACTGAAAACAAAAGTCATAGAGCTCCAATACTTCAATAATGAACTGAGCATGCTCATTCTTCTTCCTGAAAATGACTGTGAGGACTTTACTGGTCTGGAACAGGTAACACTTCATTTTCTCTCTAGTAACATACATAGGGAGCAATACTTTAGCATTGCTCCAGTATGGTCAGAAGAGAAGTGGGAAAAACTGAACTTGCATTCATTATGGTGCTAATCATTACTCCCATTACCACCTTACAGCTTGAATGTGCCCTCACCTATGAAAAACTGGCAGAATGGACCAGCTCGGTTACGATGCAACCACTGAGAGTAAAGGTGTACCTCCCCCAGTTCAAGATGGAGGAAAGTTATGTTCTCAACAACACTCTCCAGGAGATGGGAGTAATGAATGTTTTTGACTGGGGAAAAGCTGATTTGTCAGGAATCTCCATGAAAGATGGCTTGGTTGTGTCCAAGGCCATCCAGAAGACAATCGTGGAAGTCAGTGAAGAGGGCACTGAAGCAGGTTGTTCCGTGGGGCTTCTTGCAATGCCTCTGTGTTGCCCAGTAACTTGTGAATTCAAAGCTGACCATCCATTCCTCTTCTTCATCAGACACAACCAAACCAACACCATTCTCTTCTTTGGAAGATATTCCTCCCCTTAAGTGGAAATTTGATCTTTTTCCTCACTTACATCCCAAATGGCAAGCAATAAGGATAAAAGACAAAAGACATTTCTCTAGACTTTATCCTAAAGTCTAGTTTGCTGTAAATAAAAAGACTGTCTGAGAAGACCCAAATTAAATATAAAATCCTAAATCCCATGAATCTTAGACATATTTTACTTTTAGGAGGCCTCATGAAAATGACATCTGCTTTAAAATACACTATGAGGTATTTGTCAAAAAGCTGTAGTCCTCTAGAGACATCTGACATTTGAGCCTTTCCTAATGCAGTATGGATCCAATAAACCCATGACTTTAGTGCCCTGAAGTTAAATGATACATTCTCTCACATGAAGTAGACAGGAGGCTAGGGATCTGCATTAAAAGCATAACCTCAGGTACTTGGTCTCTTTTAGCCTTACCTACCTAAGGTCTCAAGGAAAATACCACCTTATAGGGGAGCAGCAAAATATTCTCCTGGGGCCTCCTATTAAATATTGATTTGGGGCAGTGTTTCAAACTGGAGCTCTCAGGGTTTATTCTCAGAAAGAAGAGAAGACAGCAGATTTTCTGGTGTAATTTTGCTTGTTCTCAAGAAGGGCAGATCCATTGCTTGTGGGGTTTTGTTTGTTTGTTTGTTTTCTGTGAAAGACACAGTATGTGTAAGCAAGTTCTCTGACTTCCTCATAAAATTCCACATAACAAAAAAAGTGTTTCAGAATAATGGAACAATTTTCTGACAAGGCCTGCTCTGTGAGGGCTGCGAATGAGACACATAATTCCCACATGAAACTTTGAGTAGTGATCAGCCATTCTCACTTTTATGAGCCAGCTCTCTTTGGGCCTCAGGCAGCATGAGTTTCTTGTTCCAGCTATTTTATTCATCATTAACATAAAAAAATAAAAAATCTGCAGTGATGGTTTTCAGATGGGTAGTCTGCGCTTATTATTTTTTATTATTATTACTATTTATCATGATAAACCCACTGCAACCTAAATATTTAATGTAGTAGTCTGCAGAATTAAGTGAACAGAGGAATAGTCTAATATAGTAAGTAAAAATAATGGTAATCCTTTCCATAGATGTAAATGACACTGAAGTCTACCTCCCACTTTTAAATATTCACCATGCTGAGTTTAGGCACTGGACAATTCAACATTAGGGTACATAAACTCGAACCCGCTCCCTCTTTTACATGACCACTATTAGTTACCTGACTTGGGTATGAGCAGTTCTCTGGGAAGCAAATCAAGAGGAAAATTTCTGGTAAAGCTAATTTTCTTGCATATGATCTAGTTCTCTAAACCACCTCCCGGATATTGTGGAGTAGGTAGTGGGAAGGAATAGCAGAGGGTCACAAGAAGGGAGCAGCCTTCCCAGTCTGGCAGTAGGTAATGTCCAAAATCCACAGATACATGAAGAATGCTTGCTTTTATGGGAAAAATATTTCACTCTTTGATGACTCACTTCTCCTTTCCCTGTTTCTCACTGATGGGTAGAAGGTAAACACTGCGAACATCCTGATGCCATTGTAGAAGTGATGATTCAAAGGGCTTTTCCAAATGCTGAGATGTGCAGGAAAAATTACAGTAAATAAAGCAGACTCAGTACAGTCTGCATATACCTCATATGGCTGCAACTGCTGTATGAAATACAGCCTGAAATAGTAAAATTACCTGTAGAGATGCAGTTTTCATGCCAATTAGCTGCTAAGAGAACACAAACCACAGGCTGTTAGCTCTTTGATAAATAAAGTATGCAAAAAACAGCTATACATGCTTTTCAACAACTGCCATTGGAATTTTGTGTATATCTGATTTGTCTCCAATCAAAATTACTTAGGTTAAAAGAAAAAAAAGAGTGAAATGAACGGTATTAGAATTTATTAGCACAATCAGGCCCATATATTTTCTGGTAAAATGTAAAAGAAGAAGAATTAATGTGATAAAGGCAAGTGCTTTAACATAATATCCCAAAAAGCACAAGACTCACAACAGGAATTCTGTGTGTGAGCAAAGGAGAAGGTGTAGCTGAAACAAGGATGTCACTTAGTTTACTACAGCAGAAGTAATTTCATATTAAAATTAAAAAACCCAAACCCAACTTACTTCAGGGATATCTAGATAATTCAGAAGCAGCAACAAAATACAGCATATATTATAATTTAAAAATCCCTGTCTTCTCCTCATGCAATCTGTTTTCCTTATTGTCATTTTAATCCATAAGACATCACACAATGTGGTAGAAAACACCAGCAGCTGGAAAGTAGCCTCCTGCTAGTGGCAGCAGCTCCTACTGTGGAGGGAAGTGCTCCCACAGAATAAGGGATGTTTACTTAAAAATAGAAGGTAAGTCCTCCACTCTGGCAGCAAATGCTTCTCCTGTGGGAAACTAGTTTGTAACAGTTCGATGCCAAGAAAGAGAGCTTGCAGAGCAGAGAAAAAGCTGGAGACTCCAAATGGTGCCTGGAGCAGACACACCCCTGCAGGGCATTCCACTGCCTCCTCCCCAGGGACAGGCTCGATGCCAAGTGTTGAACCAAACCAGCACATGCCAGCCCAAAAAAGAGTAGACTGGCAAAAAGCAAAGCAATAGATGTCAAATAGTGCTTGCATGAGGATCTATGGAAAGGTAACGCACATTTGTCCCACAGTAGAAGGATTCATGTCTTTCCACAGTCTGATTGCTGAGCAACACTTTACATATTCACATTTCCACTGAACTCTATTCTCTCTGATGGTTGCAGTTCTCAGTTTTCTCTGAAACTGTACTTTCCTTTAAACAGTTTATTAGTAGTTATGTATAACATAATTTTTATTGTATCTTCAAAAGCTGTGCAATGGATAGGCAAGAAGGGCAAAGGAAGATTTTGGATTGTCAGTCACACTTCACCCCCCCCTCCCCCCAACTTTCCCCCCCATGAAGGAGACTGATGTTTATTTTCCTCAAAATATAACTGGTAGAAGATTTGTAGTAGGAATTCCCGGTTCCTTATGATCCCAGTAAGAACGGCACTCAGGCACATTAAAGTGCACAGTCTGTGTGATGCAGACAGCCATCCAAAGCACAAGCAAACATTTCTCTCCAACACTGCCCAATACTTCCTTAGCAACCAGAAGAAATTAAATGTGGAAATAAGAACAGAGAAATGTTGGAAAGAGCTGCTTTCCCAGCTCCTTGATCTCCTTGCTTATGCCAGTACCAGGGAAGAGGGGCAAACACCATGTACTAGTCTAAGCACAAAGGGCAGCAGAATCCTTGCTCACCTTTTTTGGGGGGACAAACCACCTTTTGGGGGGGGACAAACTTGGATATGAAACAGATTTTAATTTGTTTGTCTTGCTTTTTTAGCAGAACTGCAATTGCAGCTTTTGAATTTCAGGGAAGTGTCTGTTTTCCCCATGTCCAATGCCCTAATGAGGCAAAGTTACAGAAGAGCAGGTGTTTATTGGTGACTGCCCATGCTGATCAAAGTTTGCAGCTAATCCCAGGCTGGTTCTGCAACCACTTTTGCACTAACAGTTAATGTATTAAAAACTCCCAAAATTAACCCAAGTGTTTTAAGCTACAGACTAGTCTCTGCAGAAGTTGTACGGCCCCATCCATGATTACTGTCAGAACCAAACTTTCTTTCTTCCATGAGCTTCTTTACTTTGGATGTTTTAAACCATCTTGCCCGTCTTGGCAAAGTAGTTTTTCACATTAGGGTAGCTTACATAATATGGAAAATGAGCAGTTTCAGACATTCAATCCCTGTACCCGTGTATAGAAATTATTGTGGCGAGCGTGTTGCATATGTAGACATGTGAAATATAGAGTGTGCAAAGAAGGCAAACATATATAGTGCATGGGAGAAGAAAACAGAAACCCCTGTGTGCCCTTTTCCAGAAGACTTGATGTAACAAAATGTTTTTTGAGAAAGTCTTGGACCTTATGCAAAGGCATGGCTTTTTTAGCAGGGTCAGTTCTGTCCTTCCTGGACAATTTCTACAGGAGTCAAACAAATGGAACCGTAGCATACAAAGGACTGTGGGTGCCCAGAATTCTTCATGGAAGCCTCGAAGATGTGCTTGAGCAACTGCTGAGTGATAGCTGGAACTCTAATGTGAATATGTGAAAATGGGAGAATAAGAAAAGTCATATGCACAGGAGCCTTTGCACACAAAACGTGCCCTCAGGTAGTAATGGTTTGATAAGTGTGGATAAAGTAAAAGCTACAACAGTACAGCTCAGAGAATAGGGAGCAAGGTGAGAGGAAAGCTCTTTCTTATCTTCAGGTTTTCCCATCCTCATTGCTGCTATAATATCCACATTCTGAATTGGGAAACTAAAAGCCATTCCAATTACCAGGCTCTGCACATACATCCCTGCATTTCAGCAAGGCAAACAACACTGCTAAGGGTAAAGTAGCTCCCCTTCCTTTTCACAGAGGGTGCACTGTGGTTCCAACTAGTGCACCTACTGCTGTATGCTCTGTGTCTTAACAGGTACAAATTCGGATTTCAATTATCCACCCTTATGGCCTTTGCAGATGCCAGATTTGTTTCTTTACTGCTCATCAAATCTATTATTTAATAAAGAGTAATAGCTTTTTACAATTGAATTATATTTTATATTGTGCATTATGGTTGTCTAACAGACCATGAATGTTCTTGCAGAGAGATTCTGTAGTTTATTCACCTGCCATAGTTACAAGGTATGGAAGATCTATGGGAATGGCCTGTGCAAGTACCATGGGCCTTGTTGCCATGACCTGCACAGAATGAAAATTAAAAGCTGACTTTTAGTCATTCTTTAAATACAACTGGCTGGTTTAAATAAATTTCTGAATACCTGAATACTCTGGGGTCAGGCTTACAGCCCAGGAAATCTGTAATTCCTGACTACTCCTCAAATCTCTTCCTCTTCCATGCCCATCTTCAGGCCTCTAAGTCATCTCAACATTGTTGCTTTTAATGTTTTCATTAAAATGAGGTTTTAACAAAATGTGCTTTCTCCTCAGAGTCCTTCTCCCCTCCTCCTGCAAACCTATGCTGTAGACCCTTGTAGTCTGGCCTCAGGTAAAATACTGTAGTCTCACCTAGGCAGAGAAATGGATGTGCCTGTGCTTTTAACAAGTACAAGCCATACACCACACCAGTCTCTGCACTCCAGGAATATATTTCTGCATTTTGTCAGACCAAAACACCTTTCAGTCTTGAAAACTAAACAGAAGGTTTTGAGTTTGTTCTAATGTGGAAAAAATCCATTTCAAACTCCTCTCAATAAAATGACCATCCTGCAGCTGGCTTTGTTTGGAATTACATTATTTTGGTAAGGTCAGACGGCTGCCGTTCTTGAGGGGCTTCCCTCTGTTCCACTGCACAGATGTTGCGGTGAGTTGTTGCACATCTACCAGACCTTCAACAGGCCAGCATCCACCTTTCCCTTCATGGTTGGTGGGAGTACTGTATTAGAGTGCTTCCAGCACTGACAGTGCCTCACCACTGAGAAGAGAAGGTTACAGCAAAAGCTTAAATAATTAATTTTAAAATCAGGTTTCACTTCAATAAATAAAGGTTGACTTGCTGCAGATTAACATTGGTCTGCTCAGTGTTTCAAGGTGCAATGAATCAAGAGGTCCTGATGAAAGGCAGTGACTGAAAAGATGAATCTTTGAAGGCAACAGTGGGAGTGTCTCAAATTGTGCAATATATATCACCAACAGCTCTGGGAGCTGTTTAGGTTCAGCTGGCAAGCTGGATTATTACATGCCTCTTTGAAGTTTTCGGTAAGTATTTCTCCAAGAAAATGTAACATCTAATTTATATTCTTTAAGAGGGAAAAAAATGTTTAAGAACCTTAAGGTAAGTATAAGATAGGTATGTAAAAAGTATAAACAGTATATAAAAAGCATAAACAGTAATTTTGCCTTGCCTTCTGCATATATCTTGTACTGTTTGATTGTCAAATACTTCTAGGTGTGCAAAATATGTGGCTTGTGCACCACAGCATTGAGTAGAAATAGTTCGTTTTCATTTAAAACCTGTTAATTTTTAAAACACTAAAACTATTGTTTTATAATTTTAATAATTGGGAATAAAGGTATTTCTCTTTTCTCAATCTCATTCCCTGACAAAAACTATATATTTTATATATATATATAGTTATGTATATATATGTATGTATATATATATGCATGATTGTGTTAAAAAGGATCAGCAGAGATTAAATGTCTGAAACAGGACCACAGGAAAACCCTGAATTTATATGTCAGCATCTAAGCAGCTGTCTTACAGAACAACTTACTCCTATTATTGCTGTAAATTACAGAAAAGCAACTTCCAAATTTGTGGCTGGTTGTACTAAGCAACAGTAAGAAGTACACAAAAAATGTAGTGAGTTGACTACATTTGATGTAAAAATCGAGAGCAGCCACAAAAGAAATGAAATATTAAGTTTGCATTGCCTCAAACACCATTCAGAGCCCTTTGGATTCAGCGTTGTATTTATCATATTGAAGGGTGGACGAAACTTCCGATTTCCTAAAAGGCAAATACAAGGTGCTATCTTGCTGATTGTATCTTGTTGAAAGAAAACAATCACGTGTTTGTATGTAAATGGATCAGGAGTTGCAATATTTCTAATGATCAGAGAGTTTGTAGGCTTCACATCATTCACTGGTTCAGCATCACAAAGCCAGCAACGAACTGGCAGTTTCTGGGCTATTGGCAGTACTTTTTAAAACAAGCACTACATATCGTGACCATAAAGTGATATTTCTGTTTGCTTTAGGTAACACTGATTTCAAAATGGGCTCCATCAGCGCAGCAAATGCAGAATTTTGTTTTGATGTATTCAAGGAGGTGAAATTTTACCATCCCTATGACAACATCTTTTATTGCCCCCTGAGCATGATTGCAGCCTTGTCCATGGTCTATCTGGGAGCAAGAAATAACACAGAGTATCAGATGGAGAAGGTAAGTTACATAGATGGGTACAAACTCACTTTGATCCCATTCAAAGAGGCAGCAGATTATCCATTTCTGTCTTCCAAACCTGCCTAGCAAAAGGATGGCTTTCCAAATTCTGGAGCTACTTTTCACTTATTGCATTTCCTCATGAAGAGCAAGAGCAGTCTTTGTTTTTGAACAGCCTTAAGAAAGAGCAGTTCTGGAGGACGGTTAAGGCAGATCTCTTGCTTCAGCTTATATTATCTCAGAGACCTGATTCCTTCCAGGAAAGGACAACTTAAAACATAGAAAAGATGAAATGTTCAGAAAACAAGAGTCATAGTTATAAATACAATGCTGTAAGGGTGTAGCTGATTTATGGACAATGCCATCAACTGGAAAAGAAGGGATCTAAGATGAAGATCACAATTACAAATTTTCAGTGCGGTGCCTGGTTTAAAGCTCATATGAAATTTCTCAGTTCATCTATGTGCTAATTAGACTTGGTTAGTGAAAACCTATAGTTTTAGCACAAACATCAGTGACTGTCAGTAAACTTCATATACCTAATTTCTACCTTCAATTGCAGGTTCTTCACTTTGATAAAATCGCAGGAGTTGGAAGTATCCAGACCAAGGTACAGAAATCTAAGGTACTTTGATTTCTCTTTCACATCCCTTTCCTGAGAATAGACTGTTCTGATTTTAATAGTTTCAACACCTTGCTGAACATTTCATAATTCTCTTAATTTAAGAGATGTAAGTTAAAAAAAATACCACAAACCACCAAAGCCCAAAGATGAACAGCAACAAAACAAATGCCAAGCAAACAACCATCAACAAAAACAAAGGGACAAAAAACCCCCAAAACACCACCAGAAAAAGAAGACAGGCTGCATATATTGCATGTGACAGAACAGGATAGGATGCTTTGGGCCCCAGGATACAGGTTGGTGTAATGAACTCCACACCTGCAAGTGCTGCTGGGGTACAATGCTTGAAAGGGTCCCAGTAGCTGAAGCCAGGGGTACACTAGGCAGGCTTGCAGCTGAGACTCCAAAGTTGGACAGGAAGATGCTCCAGTAGAAAAGAGCCCAGAATCCTCAAAGCCTCTCACAAAGCTACAGGGACTTTTCCAGCCTCCAATTCCCACTGCTACTCCAAGAGAAGCATGAGGGGTCCCAGTACCCTGATACCACCTGTATGCTTCTGTCAATGTTAATCTGCTGCCTCTGTAAAGATAACAAAAGCCATGGTGCCTGTTCTGTCTCTACTCACTTAGTATCCAAAATACAACGTGGGACTTAAAAAAAGATGAGACTTTTTTTTTTTTTTTAAATAAAGGTAGTATCTAAAGCTAGAGCATTTAGGGACTCATTAACCATTTAGAAAGGAGCTGATCAACACAATTTTTTCTCAAAAAATAAAGCCCCACCTACTGTTTATCATTGTGCAGTTTTCTTAAATGCTTTTAGCCTGTATCTCCATTCTTGGGACTCAAGACAAGTGATCCATTTTTTCTCCGTATTACAAAACAACTTCCTGATTCCTTTGCCATCTAGCTCTCTTCCTCCATCTGCAGCTTCTGCAAAAAAATGCCATGGAAATGCAAGCAGCACCTGGGATTTAGAGGCTTTGTACCTATGCAAGTCAACAATTTCAATAATTAACCAGTAGAATGAGCAGCATCACAGGCTGTGAACAAATTATACATCATGAGCTGCTTAGTCTGAACATCCCTCCCATGGAACTCTTAGACTCCATTACATGTTCATTTGCAGGTGTTCAAACACTGTGTGTTTTCTCACATTATTTGTACCTTAGAAATAATCCTCTTTCTCAGAAAATAACCTAACAGTTATACTTTTTTGTCTTCTTATCAACAACTCAGTGTGGCAAGTCTGTGAATATCCACTTACTGTTTAAAGAAATTCTCTCTGATATCACTGCACCAGAAGCCAATTATTCACTGCACATTGCCAACAGACTCTATGCTGAAAAGACAAGTCAGATCCTACCGGTAAGTGATCTCTTGCTAAACCCTGTAAAATTCTGTAATCTGGGGGACTGGCCAGAGTAGGTGACCAGTTAATCCAATAGTCCTCACTGGTGTGGATTTGCAAGACTTTTCCCTTTGTCATGGCCCTGGCAACAGTCTAAATGGAAAGTAATTTGAGGCAAGAATAGGACCATATTAAAAAAATGAATGGAGTAATAAAAAAATTTATTAGTAATGTAACTCCTCACTCCCCACTCGCTCCCTCAAAGCATTTACTTTTACTTGGTTGTTTGGTATTTTTTAGAAAATAATTTTACTTTGGCATATTTCTTCACTTGAAAACTCACCTCAAAAACAAATTTTGAAAGTGTCAAAATCTTTACATTTTCAAAGCATAAAAATACAAATATTCTAAATCAAAGGAACTTCTTATCTTTAAAAATAAGGAAAAATGCTTTAAAAAAAGAAAGTGGACTTAAAGATGATAAAACAGTTTAAAATAAACCCGTAAACAGGGGCTTTGGATCAGGCTTTCTTCCAGAAATTCTTAAACATTTTTAATATATGCGTTTAACTGGTGATGTAGTAAAGATGTCAGATCTGAAACTGTCATGAAACAGAATAATTTTGCTAGTCCAGTTTTAGCAAATTCTTTCAGGAAGTAAGCAATGAGAACACATTGACATCACTATAAAAGTCTTATCAGCCATATTTTATTTCACTTTCATATTATTTAAAAAAATACTAGTTCACTGGCTACAATTAATTGGTGTCTTTACAGATCTACTTGAAATGTATGAAGAAGCTGTACAGATCTGGCCTAGAAATGGTCAACTTCAAAACAGCATCAAATCAAGCCAGACAGCGCATCAATTCCTGGGTGAAAAATCAGACAAATGGTAAGTCAGACAAGATTATGAAATATACTTCTCTCTGATCGCTATTTTAGCTATTCCTGAAAAGACTAAACATTAGAGGAGAAATCTCCTCCTCCTGTCCCCATTAATGGATATTTTCTGTGGAAAGGGATGACTCTATTGCACCTGTGTGGCAGTGATAGAGTGTTTTAAATACATCTGGCAAAGGCAGAGGTGCCACGATATGCACATTTTATATGCACACTTTTTGTGTCTGGAGAGTTTAACTCATACAAGGTTAGTCCCATCTTCTCTAAAATATTGGCATATTTTTACATGGATATGCTGGATAGGTAAGAAGTGAGCTTCCAGGGAAGAAAGTAATGCACACTAAAATGATGGTGGGAAATAAATGATTCAGAATCTTGTGTGCATTTATTGTGTGGAAGTGGGAGGAAAAATCTAGAGTGAATTGTGAGAGACAAACGCATTGAGAAAGTGAAAATCTGTGTTGGTTCCTCCCTCTCCTTTCCCTTCCTTCTTTTCTATATAAATATTTCTTTTTTCCAAGTGCTGGTTAGAAATGTTCCTGGGAATCTATAACACTCATGAAGCTACCTGTCTTCTTGCAGAAATGTCTGGCCATATGCCAGTCTTTCAAGGCATTATTAAATTATCCTCATGAACCTTAATTCCATGTGCAGACTTTTGGAGAAGGAAAAGTCAAGTGAAGGAGCAGTACATTGATTGACTTCTAAAATGCAAGACCACTGCTATGAAACTTACCACTCTGTCCCCTACTTCTTTCTTAAAGGAAAGATCCAGGATTTCCTTGAACCAAGCTCTGTTAATCCTCAGAGTGCTCTGGTCCTTGTGAATGCCATTTACTTCAAAGGGATATGGAAGACTGCGTTTAAAGAAGAACACACTCAGGAAGTGCCCTTCAATGTGACAGAGGTGGGGGGCACAGACACAGTTTCTGGTCAGATGTGTATTTGTTGTATTTACAGTTCTGTGGTCATTGTCTGGGTGATTTGCCTGGGTGCCTCACTGTCAGATTTACGACAGCTGTGTCTGATAGAGCAAATCAGCAGATGAAACAAAAGGGAATACACAGCTCTTCTCCAAAGGTAGCATGATTGAAAGTTGAGTCCTGTCCTTTCAAAGGCCTTGTATATTTGTCTGACCAAAGAAAAAGATTGCTCCCACATCACATCATCTCACATTTTTGTTTTTGCAGCAAGAGAGCAGACCTGTGCAAATGATGTGTCAGAACAGCACCTTCAAAGTGGGAAGAGTGGCTGAAGACAAAATTAGGATCCTGGAGCTTCCATACACCAGCGGAGAGCTGAGCCTGTTGGTGCTGCTGCCTGATAACATCTCTGGGCTGGCACAGGTATGGCTCTGGCAGGGCAAGCAGAAGAGTGATGACTTCAGTGGGGCTTGGCTGGTGTCAGACCTTTTGCTGTCCGTTGACATCCCAGCTGCCCACTCCACAGCTGTGCTGGGCAGGCAGGGAAGCATAAAATCTGTCCAGGTGCTCAGGCAGAGCCTCTTAAGAGAGTCCTGAGCTCAGTTTTTTAAAATGAAGATAAATGAAGGTGTAGTGCTGCTGCAGCCCTGCAGAAGAGGATGTATATATGGGCAGCGTTATAAAATTACCCATCTGTACTCCAGAAAGGAAAAAAATCAACATACTCTAAAATAGATGAAAAGTTACTCCTATTTCAGTAATATTTATAAATTATAAAGTAGAGTTATTACAGATGTAGAAGAGTTTGAATTTTTGGGGTGCTACCAACTGTAGGTAAATTTTCATGGCCTTGTTTATGCAATCTTTCACAAGCTGACTAATTTGCTTGGCTGTGAAACTGTTGGGTTGTGCCTTATGAGACATAAGGTTACTTGGACAAAGTGGAATGTGTTAATTTGGTAAAGATCTGAATAAAAGGGGAGTGATATAGGCAGTACTGGGGAGACAACTGATAAAATATCAGAAGGATGCCAATAAGATGACGTTCAGGAACAATGCTGGTTGAGGTTTTACTTTTTTGATAGCCTTGACAGAAATGAATGGTAGGAAGAAGTTGGATTTGCATCCCAAGCATTTCATTCCCTGCCTCTCTTTGCAGCTTGAGAACAAAATCAGCTTTGAAAAGCTTGCAGAGTGGACCAGTTCCAAGGTGATGGAAAAGAAGAAGGTGAAAGTGTACCTCCCACGCATGAAGATTGAGGAAAAATATAACCTCACATCTGTCTTGACATCCTTGGGTATGACTGACCTGTTCAGCTCCTCGGCCAACCTCTCTGGCATCTCTTCAGCAGAGAGCCTGAGGATATCTGAGGCCATCCATGAGGCATACATGGAAGTCACTGAAGAGGGCACTGAGGAGGCTGGGTCAGCAGATGACACAGAAGACATCCAACATTCCTCTGAGTTTGAAGAGTTTAGGGCTGACCACCCATTCCTTTTCTTGGTTAAACACAATCCAAGCAATCTGATCCTCTTCTTTGGTAGATATTTTTCTCCCTAAAGAGAAAAGGGCTGGACATAATCCTTGCATACCCCTGGGAAACACACCCCCTTTAGTATTGTAGTATAATCTCATCTCTTCAATACTTTCTGCAAGTGGAAAAGGCTACTCTAAGTTGTGCCCTTTCCTGAAGCTTCCATAGCAAAGACACACCTGCAGGCGAGGAAGCAGCAGTAAGTGTGCTTGCTCCTTTCCCTTCTCAGACTGGTTACAGTGTTGATTGAGCCAAGCAAAGACTAAGCCCACAGAGGATAGAGGCCCTCACAGGCCGGGGAGGGGGTCAAATGATTTTCACTTGAAGAAGCAATTGCAGACTGGGCTGCAAGTTTTTGGTATTCCATTATGTGGAAAGCCATGGGCAATGCTCATCTCATTCCCTGGTACTATCCTGCTAACAAACCCATACAGTTTCCAAAACTCTGGCTTTGAGATCCCCAGTCTGAAGGAGATGCTTGTGGACAAGATTCTGCTGTGCAGGGTATTAATTGGCACCTATGTAAATTTTATTTTTTTTTACTTATCTGTTGGGAAATGGTGCACATATCCACTATGACCAGAGCTGTCCTGTCATCCTGAGTACCTCATGTAATTTCATGAGTACCTCTGAATTTCTTTCAGAGGTTCTCCAAAGTCATGGAGAGTTTCTCTTCCACTTCAACATTCAAAGAGATCTAACTTTGTCTAGGTGCAGTTATGTCATGTCACACAGTATAGATTCAAAGCCTGAAACATGGATATCTGGATGATCCAGGCCTCAGAACTGCCAAGCAAAAGAGTCGTCTGAATTCTTGTTTAAAACACTGAAAGTCACTTCACATTTGAGAACATTTTGATTTTTGGGAAAAGTCCTGTAAGTGATAAAGAATCTGATTTCTCCATGGAAGATTTATGAAAAAACACAGCTTTTAAAATAATTCCTGTTTCTATTGATCTTGCTTAGCGAGTAAACTTCAGTTTGTTCCTGGAAAGCTCTCAGTTATTCAAAACTCAAGAACATTATTAGTCCATGGTTGTAGCTGGGGTTATTTGTTCCTATGGTAGTTTAAGTCTACATCTCTTGTTTTCAAGAAATACATGAGAATCCTAATTTTCCCTTTATTTCCTATGTGTCCACTAGCATCTCCAAATACGGATCTCTTGGCGCAATATTATGACCTGTTTTCATTCTAATCATTTATTACTGATTTTGATGCACATAATTGATTTTTTCTTTCTTAACACAATAAAAGAAAGTCACAAATGCTTGTCATGAAATTATATGATTTTTCTTAATTTTCTGGATGATTAACCCTTAAAATATTATTACATTGGTAACTATTGTGAGCAAAATGGGATTTTGTGCAAAATCCTCCAGTTTTTAGAATGGGAAAAGTATGTAGATATGAAGTTTCCTACCCATTTATGAAATAAATGAATGCACACATCTAGAGTTTGATTCCTCTCTGTAGTACTGATTGCCAAGAAAAAGCCCAGTGAAATATTAACTTGTTCTTATGTATTTTTCAATACAATTCCAATGGGTATTAAAGATGTACTATCAGTCGGATAAATATTTCAAGGAAAAACTATTCCAGCAACTCTGCCATTTGAGATGATGAAATCATCTGAAAAATCATACAACTCCAAGGGCATAAGAAAGAATAAGTAGATGGACAACTCTTAGGCAAAGCATTTCCCCACTGGGAGTTTTGAGAGGAGGTACTCTGTCGCTAATATCAGCTATTACAATAATAAGGGACAGGGAAACCCTGAATGTACATATAGACTGGACAACAAGTTGCTGGAGAGCAGCCCCACGGAAAGGGACGTGGGGGTCTGGGTCAATGGCAAGGTGAACACGAGTCAACAGTGCCCTGGCAGCCAGGAGGGCCAACCCTGTCCTGGGGGCATCAGGCACAGCATGGCCAGGCAGGCAAGGGAGGGGATTGTCCTGCTCTGCTCTGGGGCAGCCTGACCTTGAATGCTGGGGGCAGTTTTGGGTGCCACAATATAAAAAAGACAATGGACTATTGGGGGAGCATCCAAAGGAGGCCCATGAGGGGAAGCAGTAGAAGGAGCAGCTGAGATCTTGGTTTGTTCAGCCTGTAGAAGAAGAGATTGAAGGGGGGACCTCAGTGGAGTCTACAGCTTCCTCAGGTGGGGAGGCAGAGGACAGGAATTTGCCTCCCCTCTGGTGACTTGTAACCAGCCCTGAGGGAATATCAGGAATTTGTGTCGGGGTAGGCTTAGGTAAGATACTAGGAAAAGGTTTTTCACCCAGAGGGTGGTTGGGCACTGGAACAGGTTCCCCAGGGAAGTGGTCACAGCACTGAACCTGAGAGAGTTCAAAAAGTGTTTGGACAACGATTTTGGGTACGCGCTGTGATTCTTGGGGCTGTTGTATGCAAGACCAGAAGTTGGACTTCATGATCCGGATAGGTCCCTTCCAACTCAGGACATTCTATGATTCTATGATTCTATTTCCACATTTACATATAGTGTGGAATGATAAAAGCAGATCTGTAGAAGAAAGAAGGTGGTACTTACTGTCTGCCATCCACGTTATTTGAATATCATCAGGATGTTTGTGATAGAAACTCAGTTGTTTTTCAGTGGTAAAGACACCTATTTCAGTACATTTTAATTATTTTTTCTTTAGAAATTAGAGAAGTGTTCTAAACTGTTCCAAGAGATGACAGTTTCAACATCTCAAGGCTTGCCATAAGCAGTTCAATCACTTTCAGCATCTCTTGCAGCCAGAAACACTTGATCCAGTCTGTTAAATTTAAAAGTCTCTACACTTAAACAATAAGAAGACTTCAAAAGGGTTACATTTCAAAACTTTCCTTCCTATGAGTATTAAACTGGAAAGTGCTTAAAGTACAAAGATATGCCTCAGTGACCAATGTTGTTTCCTGAACAACAATAATGGTCAAAATGAAGGAATGAGAAAGAAGCAAAGGGAGACGCACAGCTTCCCCTTTCCAAAAAGAAAAGTCAGGAGGCAATAATAAGTGCAAATTCAGAAATACTGTACTAAACTTGTAACTTGCTTTAATATTAGCTTTTAGCAATATTAAAATGCTCCAAAAGATTTCATGAAAAGACAAAAATGAATAAACCTTGAAAATGTCCTTGTTGCAACTGCATTTTTGTTACAGCCCTCCAAAGGGTTTTCTGAAGAACTGAGACCCTTTTTCTCCAACAGACTGGTGTATAATACCAGAAACAAGGCTTAGCAGGTAACAAGACAAAATCTGAAACCTTCTGCATTGAATGGTACAAATTGCACCCCTCCAGAAAGCACAAAGAGACATCCAAGGCATAGCCATTATGAAGCAACATTTCTCTCCGTACAGCATGAAAACAATGCTTGTCAGTGAAATGTGCCACATGCTCCCATTCCAAGTGCCTCATCCACACCACTGTATTTTCTTTACATTTTAATGTGCAATAACCCTGCTCTCTCCATCTTCCTTGAGATCTTCCTCTAGATATAATATGCAAGCAGAGAACAGCTGAGACTACAAGTGACCTCTGTTGATTTGCTATTCCAAGCTCCCCTTTCAATCAGGGTCAGGTATAGCAGGTTACTGGGGATCATGTCCTTCTGGATTTTGAGTTTTTCTAAGGATGGAAACTCCACAGTTTCTGGATTTACCTCCCTATCCAAAGGAAAATGTATTTTCTTATATTTACATGTAATTTCTGCTATTTCAGGTTGTGTCTCTTCTCTATTGCCTGTTCACAGGAGAAAGTCCAGCTCCATCTTCTTTTTATCCTCCCATCAAGAAGGTTATGCATATGGATAAGATCCCCCTGCACTTTCTCCTCTCCAAAATAACAAGTTCCATGTCTCTGAGCCTCTCCTCTCCTGACAGATACTTTAATCACTTAATCATCTTCTCTGGTCCTGCTCCAGGACCCATCTCTTTTGTAATGGAAAGCCCAGAGCCAGACAAAGCATTCCATCTGTGGTCCCACCAGTGGTGAGTAGAGGGGCAGGAAAGCCTCCCTTTACCTCCTGGCAGTGCTTTTTCTAAGGCATCCCCTTGTGCTGTTGGCTTTCTTCGCTACAAAGGCACATTGCTGACTCACGGTCAACTTGGTGTCTGCCAGGCCTCCCAGTTCTTTTTTGCAAAGCCAACATGATGGCATGGACCCTAGTGTGGTGATATTTCTCCTTTTCTGCAGCAGTCTTTTCCTGCAGGAGACATGTTAGGAATATTGTCAAGAATCTCAGTAGGCTGCTATTCAGAGGAGAGGAAGGCTTTGTGGAGGGATGTCTGTGTTGAAATAAACCAAGAGATTAGTTTATCCTATTTTATGCAAAAGAAAAAGGCTATTTTTTCCTGGGAATATGTGCCAAGATAAAGGACATGGCTGGGCAGACTTCCAGTGAATGATGGGAGGTAACGTAAGAGGCATGGTGACATGAGCAGTGCTAGCCAGAGACTGTCAAAACAGGTTTCTCTGTGGGGAGGGATGCTGGTAACTAAGCTCCCATGTGGCACAGCCAGTTGAGTGTCCTACCAATGCCAGTGGCCATTTTTCCTGCACTGTGTGTATGCTGGGCATGTGTGCCGTAAGGCCCTCATTACCCTGCTGCCTCCTTAGGAGCCAGTGAGTAAGGCCACACACAGCGTCCCCCTGGCTGCTGGCTGATTCCATGGACTTGAGGGATGAATAAGGGACTTCATGTGTGCTGTGGTGACTGAAAAAGGGACAGCTGTGTGTGCTGGTCCAGAACCTGGACCATTTTGAACCTGGCAGCTGGTGCTGTGACCTGTGGAAAAGAACGGCACACCTTAAGCTACTCTTCAAAATTATAGTGATGACTTCACATCCTTTTCTGGTAGCATCTGACTAGGATCTAAATATCCTGATGCTTGAATTAAAAAAGTTACAGAAATCTTGTCTTTCTTATTTTCTCAACTTCTCTTTCCCCAACACAGAACCTGTACAGCTGCAAACCCTGGATGCTGTATGCACTGCTAAGCAGATGCAGTAAGGGTGAGCAACTTGTGACCAAATCCCTCATAGAATCCTTCTGAAGATGCCTTCAGTGGAGGAATTCACTCTGCCAGCCCTGAGGTATGCACAGCCCTGTCACAGCCTGTGAGTAACCAAGGCAGCCCTGCAAGCAAGGATGCCCAACACTTCAGGATGGCACAGGGCTGCTAATGAAAGATACCAGGTGGGCTAAGAGCTCCTGTCTGAAGGAGCTTGGTCAGACACCAAAAGTTTCTTCAGACTGGGGGAAGAACATGTCCCTACAGGACAACTGAGAGAGAAGCCATCATTGATTTGCTACAGCACCAAGGTCTGCAGTGGCAGCTAACTGAACAATCACTGGCGCTCACTCTGAGCAAGACAAACATGAAACAATCAAAATGCTCCTTCCCACTGACAAAAGAACAGCAGCATGGATGCGAACTAAATCTTGAGCTCTGTGTGGGATGTTGTAATTGGATGAGAGGCTTTGGTTTGTGAGCTGACCTGGACTTCATATCCTTTTGTAAAGGTCCAAATGTCCAAGAGTCTGTTGGTTTAGGGACAGCACCACAATGAAACGCTGGCAGAGGAAAGGGCAACAGAGCCTTAGCTGACCTCTTTCTTGGGACAAGCATTGTCAAACAAGGATATGTGGATAAACACATCCTTTTGTGTTTGTGCTGCATTACACAGCTGTGCTGGACAGGGCAATACATTATCTTTTCTCTAAGGAAGTGTTTCAGCTACAGGAAGGTTTGCTTAACCTCACTGGACTCCGTGAAAGATCTAAAGTTGCCCCATTCACTAGGCACTACCTCTCATATTCTTATAATTCTGTGCTGATAGCTGATCACAATCAAGATTTTTACTTACTTGTGGACTGATATAGTTGCCTCTGCAACTTGCTTTACATTAATCTTCATTTGACCAATAAAAAATAGAAATGCTAACAAAAGCAGTAACCTGGGCTGTTAACACAATTCACAAGCAGTGGACTTCCCCTTCTCTACTGTAAACCAAAAAGTTTCTTTCATGAGTGAATATATTCAACTCAGGAATATTTTGCTAACAACATTAATGCTATGAGCTGGCTGTTACAAAACACCTGTATCAACACATGGGACATGTTTGTAGCTACCAAGTTTCAGGCTGTCTATGATGATACAAATGTGATTCAAGTAGATGATGCACAAGTGCCAAACTGGCTCACAAACAGTGAGCTGAAGCACACCACTAGACAATTTGGTCAAGGAAAAAGACTCAAGGCATATTCAAATGTTAGAAGTGACAGGGGCAAACATACTGGCTAATCCTTTTGCCTTCTGAGCTGTCAAGTATACTGCAATGGACCATAGCCACAGGTGTAGGAGGCAGTTTGAACAGAAACAAGGCAGCCTCCAGAGCGAAAGGCCGAAGGAGCAGCAGCTGCAGGAACAGCTTGCAGTCTAGGGAGTACTCCCAGCTGGAGAGTGGCTGGAGGTTCACCCTACACAGGCACATGCACTCATTTGGCATGTTGTCCTCCAGCAAGGTGAGACCCTTTTCAGCTAAATGGGACTCACAACAGTGGTGACCAGCTTACACACTGCTCCTGTGAGAGAGTATTTCATTCTCTTTGCAGTAGATCTGCAGTGATAAGCCACCCAATCGAGTCAAGGTCTAAAGATCTTTCCTCAAAAGCCCTGTTCCTGCATAACAAGGGTTGTAGTAGACTGGCCTGGACCACACACTGTACCATGTAAGGTACCAGTGTGATGTGAATGCACCAGTGCAGACAGAGCTCTTCATGGCTCCTATTGCATGAGCAACTTTAGCTGAATGGGACTATGAAGAACTGTACTAGAGAGGCTTTCCTCTTGCACAGACATCTAAAAGGGTTAAAAAGTCCACCTCTACTCTCCTGAGGCATAATTTGTTCTAGACCATTTCAGAGCCATTTTGTGTATTGACTTTGGATCTCTGTTTTAAAAATACATGGCATTTAAGAGGTCAAAGCAGTTTCTTTTATTGTCTGTCCATTCTTTTATTTCAAAGGAATTATGCAACTGGTTTCTGCTTGCTATTGTATATTATGACTGTCTTGCAGACCATGAATGTTTCTTCAGCTGGTTTGTTCAGCTGATGTGCCATGAAGCTGCTTGTGGAAGAATGTAAGAATGGTCTTGTAAGAATGGTCTCTGTATGTACAAAAGGCACATTTTGAGCCTGGCGTCTGGTGCTGTGACCTGTGGAAAAGAACAGCACACCTTAAGCTACCCTTCAAAATTATAGTGATGACTTCACATCCTTTTCTGGTAGCATCTGACTAGGATCTGAATATCCTGATGCTTGAATTAAAAAAGTTATAGAAATCTTGTCTTTCTTATTTTCTCAACTTCTCTTTCCCCAGCACATTTTTCATTAGTTCTGTAATTCTTCCCTGTATAGATGCGCTGAAATTGCCTTTGAAATTAATTCTATTCCCAAAGTGTGATGTGCTGCACAGGCTATGACTATGTCTGAGTTCCTTGAGCTAGATTGCTCTGGAATGAAAAACTGTGCTCTGTGAAACACTATGTCTGTGGTCTTTTACTATGAAGCAAGGAACACCAGGCAAATACCTATAACTTCTTGCAGAAAAATCTACATACATTTTATTAAATTTGGCAATAAGCATTGAAAGGATATGCTCTTTCTTATGTTCCTTGGTGGCAAATTTTCTCCATTCCTTAGGAAGAGCTATTGATTCTGGTGGGAAGAAAGACTGATGATACTGGTAGTCCAGCCAACAATGGGAGAAAAGTTGCAATAAATACAGCCCTGCATATGCTGAACTTACCAGAATTTGTGAGTTCACAGAATGGTGATTCTGAGATGGATCTGGCCTGTCAGTGCTCAAGACAGAGGAATATTAATGAAAATAAGACAAAATTCCTTCCAGACATTCTGCAAGACTGTATTCCTCACCATTCTATTTTGGTTTATTTTCACAAGTTATATTACATTATTTGCTGCCATAACCAAATCATACTTACTATTCAAGTTCCTATGAATAGCTTTTATCATTATTTTTGCTTCAGTCATTTTAATGTTCTGTCTTTTCTGAAAGGTTTCATGTGCTATGATGACTAAATCTTCCTTTTTGGAAACTTAAAATCCTTTCATTCAGGCTTTTTTTTTTGTTTGTTTCAAAGAATGGACTTATTCCAAGTAAAAGTGCATGTCTGACACTGAGCTCTATCCATCACTTTATTGGGTAAACACAGAACAGGCAGCATGGGGCGTGTCACAAAATAACACAAGATATATTTCAAGGGGTTTGTCAAGTCTGCCCCAAGTACAGCTGAGAAGCTGTGCTCTACCTTTCCCTGGTCTATCTGATAAGGTAAGCATTTCTTTCAATTATGGTTTAAGTTCTAATCTGCAAGATGAAAAACAATTGTCTTGTACCATACTTACAATAGTATTGATGTAACCTCATGTTTGTGGCCTTCAATATCAGCTGAAGAAACTAATTATCAAAGGATGCCTTCTGCAGAAACCTTACCTACCTTCAGATGTATCTTCTGTATTATTCTGCTGTTTCACAGTCTGCCATGCATAAAGTTGAAGTATTTGTATTTATGAACTATAGTTTTGTTTACTAACTCTTCCATTTTGAAAAGCTGGTGATAAGTTACAAGAGATTTTCTTTCTTCTTCCTCTATTGCTTTTGTTTTTCATTTAGTATTAAAAGAAAAAATTGAATTTGTTTAAATTCCAGGGAGTATGTAAGATATTCTTTGAATGAAATCAAGGAGTGCAGAATGTTCAAATGATCCCATCATTCTACAGCTCTGTTTCATTTTTAATAGTTACATTTTCAAAGATAAATGACAACAAAAAGTCCCCCAAGCATCTGCTTCATGAATCTGTTTCTTCACTAAGAACATAAATGGAGCTTAAAGCCTAAAGTGTAGTAGTAAACAGAATAGATAAAAAATAAAAAATCCACCTTAAATCACCTATAAAATCAGTTCAATTTAGAAAGAGAATGAGCATCCATTCTATCAGGGGAAGAGTTAGATGCATTGTTGTCCAAATTATCTCACATTAAGAGATGACTGTCACATGAAGATGTTGATTTCATAGGTACTATGATATATATGGCAGAGTACCCTGGATTTTGTTCCCTAGCAGCTGCACAGGGAGACAAATTGCTTGAAGATTCTCAAGATCTTAATTTATAAGTGACATAAGCACCATACTGTTGCATTAGACGTCAAAGTACAGTATTTTCTAGTGTGTGTTTTCTTCTTTCACCAGCCTATGCACAGCTGGCAGATGTCCAACACTTTGCTAATAAATCCAAAAGCATGTCTGCCTTTTAAATCCACACCACTGGATTCTGTTCGCTGAAAAAACCCCGTGCACTAAGTTTGGGGTTCACGTGCACTGAATGTTTTGCATTACAATTGACCTATTTCACCACAGTAAGCCAGACTCTTTCTATTTCCTCCAGACAACAGGGATTTCACAATGGGCTCCATCAGTGCAGCAAATGCAGAATTTTGTTTTGACGTATTCAAAGAGGTGAAATTTCACCGCAGCAATGACAATGTGCTCTTTTCCTCCCTGAGCATGCTTTCAACCCTGGCCCTGGTGTATATGGGAGCAAGGGGTAAGACTCAGTCCCAGATGGAGAAGGTAAGTTACTTACAAAGGTGTGAAGTGACCTCTACTTGTGCTACTTGTTCCTTCTAAGTAACATCACTGAAAAATATTATCCACTGACAAGGTTCTCACCTGCTTCAATGCACAAGAACTAAGCCAAAGTCACAAAATTGAGAACTGAATCAAGGGTTATATAGAAAATACTAATAAAAAAGTATGTTTTCAATATAACAGGCTGTTGACTTTAAGATAAAAAAAATCTCAGGCCAGTAGCAAAATAGATTACCAGTCAGGCAATTTAAAGATTTTTAAATTCTGACAAGGTCTAAATAATGTAATCAAATTTCCTTTTAAAATAAAGGATAAATCCCAGAAAGGCAGGAAGACAGAGTTTTTTTAGCAGTACATAATATGTAACTCAAATAATTTCTAGACATTCACTAGAAAAAAATATCATCTAAGCAAAGAGTAGTATTTACAGTTTCCAAGAAGGTCACAGAGGGCATAGACCAGTTGCAAGCTCACCTGCAAATTTTTAGTTAATCTATTTTCTCAGCATCTTTTTTTTCCCCCTTTTTTTTTTAAGCCAACAGGTTTTTTTACACAAACAACATGTGTAAATCTCAATTTCACATTATTTTTGGTCATGCTTCTCAATTCTACCACTGGTATTTTTTCTTACAGGTTCTTCACTTTGATAATGTTACAGGAGATGGAGACATTTCTGACTCCCAGGTAAAGAAACAACTTAATCTTCCTCCCTGTCTTATTTCCTCCTCAGAACAAAAGTAGAACTTTTATGCCTCTCCTCCTGGCAGTTTCAGACCCAGACAAAAACTACATTTATAGCCTCAAACCTAGGGGATCTGTGGAGGGAATGAAGGAGGGTGTGATTCACCTGGTTTTTAACACAGAAAGACAGTAGGTTGATTATCTTGCTCCAGAACAAGTAATGGTGTGGGGAGAATGCTTTGGGCACCAGGTTGTCTTCCCAGGAAAGTGCTGCTGGGGGTGAGTGAAGAGGGCTCAGTACCTAGAGCCAGGGTACAGCAGCTGGATTTTCAGCTGGGCAGGAAGATGCTGAGCAGAGAAGAGCCCAGGAGTCTCAGGGACAGGAACTCAACTGCATCTTTTAAAAAGCACATTTCAGAGGACTTGTTTTGACTGGGGTGAACTTGCCAGTTCAAATGCACCACCACCACCGCACCAGCTGTCCCAAAGGTGACAGCCTGTGGGGGAAGACTGCCCTGTAGCATCACTCATAACTGAAAGGGACAATACTTTAGGATCTTATTTCCTTATGCAATCTATCTTCTTTTTTCATGTTATCACCTCAGTGTGGCACTGCTGAGTACATCCACAGAACATTCAAGGATCTTCTCTCAGACATCAACAGGCAAAATGCTACTTACTCACTCAGGATTGCTGACAGACTCTATATTGAAAAAACATACCCTATTCTTCAGGTGAGTTATATTACAAACTGACTTCCATGAGATTTCCTGTAAATTCCCTGTGACTTTGCCCTAGAGGTGCACCACCAACAGCAGCCCAGTCTCTGTTGATGAGGAGGTGCTGGTGAGCCATGATGGGAACTGGAACAGAATAAGTTTGGACCTTTCTGTGCCTGTCAGATGAAGGCAAAAGATATAATGGCATAAAATATGCCTATATTGCAAATCACAGGGAGTAATCAAGGTTGTTGTTAATTTACTAGAAAAATGGCTTTTAATGAAAAATGTAACTTTTAAGGGAAATTAAACCAACTTTATTACTTGAAAGAATGAAAACTGAAATTGTCAGTTTTCCTAGTAAAAGGAAGATGCTTTTGACATCTAAGAATGTGAGAACACAATATTCAAAACCCTAAAGAGTGAACACAAAGAGAAGGAGACAAACATTGTCTCCCCTTAGAAATGCTTGTTAAACAGAAACTGTTTTGGTAAAACAAAGGAAATATATCAAAATTTTATCTTAAAATACTGTCTCATCAAAAAGTTCCAAACCTATATATGTGAAGCAGTCTTTCTTGTACAGCTTTAAGATTCTGTTAAAGGAAGACAGATGTGACTGAGATGTTCAGTGTCTGACATGTTCAAACCTAAGAGTAAACATTCATTGTTCCCTAAACCATTCTGCGTTATTTCACAAATCTTGCATTACACATCCATATAATTCCAAGTTCTCATCAGTCTGACAACTGTATCCCTTCTGCTTATAGGAATACATAAAATGTGCAAAGAAATTCTACAAAGCAGAGCTGGAAGAAGTTGACTTCAAAACAGCTGCAGAGGAAGCAAGACAGCTCATCAATTCCTGGGTGGAGAAAGAGACAAATGGTAAGGACTGAAAAATGGATTGCAGGTATTTCCCCTCACCTACCATAAACTATATCCTTGTCTTCCTCTCCACATAATATCTAGAAAAGGTGGGTCAGACAAGAGTGGGTTCCTTACTGTTATGAAAATGAAACTCCACAAAGCAGGAACCCCCACCCTCACGCCGACATCACAGATATTTGTGCACACCAGAGGAGCTGTATCTTACCCCTCTCTGGCCTGTCTCTTTCTTAAAGGACGGATCCAAGATGTCCTTGTGTCAGACTCTGTTGATCTCGATACTGCGCTGGTCTTTGTGAATGTCATTTACTTCAAAGGGATATGGAAAACAGCCTTTAAAGAAGAATACACCCGGGAAGAGCCTTTCAATGTGACCGAGGTAGGAGGGCACAGGCACACCTCTGGCCAGGGCAACTGTTGGCTCCCACAGCCAGAAGTCTGGGTGTTAAAAATACCTATCACAATCTGGGTGATATAGCTGAGTCCATCATGGTCAGTACCTGGGCCTAAAGCCAAGCAGTGTTTTCAAGATCTGTGTCTGACCAGGCTTCTGGGGCACACAAGCAGGCAAGAGAGGAAAATGGAGACACAGCTCTTCTCTAAAGGCAACATGATTGAAAGTTGAGTCCTGTCCTTTCAAAGGCCTTGTATATTTGTCTGACCAAAGAAAAAGATTGCTCCCACATCACATCATCTCACATTTTTGTTTTTGCAGCAAGAGAGCAGACCTGTGCAAATGATGTGTCAGAACAGCACCTTCAAAGTGGGAAGAGTGGCTGAAGACAAAATTAGGATCCTGGAGCTTCCATACACCAGCGGAGAGCTGAGCCTGTTGGTGCTGCTGCCTGATAACATCTCTGGGCTGGCACAGGTATGGCTCTGGCAGGGCAAGCAGAAGAGTGATGACTCAGTGGGGCTTGGCTGGTGTCAGACCTTTTGCTGTCCATTGACATCCCAGCTGCCCACTCCACAGCTGTGCTGGGCAGGCAGGGAAGCATAAAATCTGTCCAGGTGCTCAGGCAGAGCCTCTCTTAAGAGAGTCCTGAGCTCAGTTTTTTAAAATGAAGGTAAATGAAGGTGTAATGCTGCTGCAGCCCTGCAGAAGAGGATGTTGCTATATGCACCAATCTCCATCAAGTACCAGAAGCAGGCAAAGTAGCAGGATTGTTGTCACTATGAGTGAGTTCAAATGTTTGCTAAAGAAGAAAAGTTTTTCCAAGGGGAAATAAAAAATCAGAGTGATGAAGACAACATTCCAAGGGCTGACTAAAAGGAAAATAATAAAAATAACATTAAAAAGGAGTAAAGCTGAGGAAAGGGACCAATAAAATATCTTCCAAGAGGAACAGTTTTAGGACCAGTTTGATTTGATGTTTTTAAACACTGTATTTTTACAAAAAAAGACTTGATCTGATGAAGAAATTTTCAGATGAAAAAGGTTTGAGGAACTTCCTCAAGACAGACAGTTGATAAAGGCTCCATAGTCAGGAGGAAGCATACAGGATAAACAAGTGCATTTAAGAGCAAGTATCAGCCTATTGTGTGCATAAAGTAAATGGAAAAAGCCAGTAACTGGTGGTAAAAACACAGCTTTTAAGGCCATTGAACTTCTGTCTCAGACATTTCATTCCCTGCCTCTCTTTGCAGCTTGAGAACAAAATCAGCTATGAAAAACTGATGGAGTGGACCAGTCCCAAGGTGATGGAAAAGAAGAAGGTGAAAGTGTACCTCCCACGCATGAAGATTGAGGAAAAATATAACCTCACATCTGTCTTGACATCCTTGGGTATGACTGACCTGTTCAGCCCCTCGGCCAACCTCTCTGGCATCTCTTCAGCAGAGAGCCTGAGGATATCTGAGGCCATCCATGAGGCATACATGGAAGTCACTGAAGAGGGCACTGAGGCAGGTGGCTCAGAGGTTGTGACTGGAGACATCCAACATTCCTCTGAGTTTGAAGAGTTTAGGGCTGACCACCCATTCCTTTTCTTGGTTAAACACAATCCAAGTGACATGATCCTCCTCTTTGGTAGATATTGTTCTCCCTAAAGAGAAAAGGGCTGGCATAATGCTTGCCTATCCCTGAGAAACACACCCCCTTTACTCTAGTATTGTAGTATAATCTCATCTCTTCACTAAGTGGAACACCTTCAATACCTAGGGAGATATTCCTGAAGATGCGTGTGACTTTTCAGGTCTTTGGGTGCACATTTTTCTGCTTACACAAGTTGTACTTAGGGTTTATATCCAGGAACAAATGGGAACTTCAAGACATAGCTTAGAAGTATTTTCCATTGTGATTAAATAACTTCAGATTCAGGACCAGTGTTTTGATTCTTGTGAGAAATTCTGACACTGATATTGAGAGTCTGTTTTTTCTATAGGAGTTCACTGAAATAAACCACAGCTTTTAGAATCCTGTTCCTTGCTGTTGAACTCATTGGGCAACCCTCCTTGAATTGATGCCTGGATAACTTGCAGATAAAATTCTTAATTTCAGCAAATCATTCTTCTTTGAGTAAAGCATTTGTGCTTTGTGCTGCATGTACTGTAAGGCTAAGGTCTCTTGTTCTGAGGGGGCATACAGAAAGTTTACCATTTCTTCTTAAATCATCTTCTCCAAAGACAACACCCTCCTGACTGATACAACTTCCCATCTTCATTCCTGCGATATGTCATTGACTTTGTGAATGTTAATTGTTGGCCCTTCTATTTATTCTAATAAAAGCATTGCAAACTGAACATGTCTCTATCAGTTCTGGGTTACGGTACCACACAACCAAAATATATGATATAGTGGGTCATGGTTATTGACGGAAAGTGTTTAGATTAGGATTTAGATCGTATTTTCAAAACCAGAATGTACCCATATATTAAATCATTAAAGAGCTTCACATTTTTTTTCTAAAATTCTGAGTTTAAGCAAGGTAAGCCCTACAGCTCCTATTTTTACCTTGTGCTCATTTCCATATGACATATCAAATTACTCAGATTTTTTTTAATCTGCTATTGTATTTCCAGGTATTTTTAAAAGACTTCCTCTTGTTGCCCTCAGTAAATACACTGAGGTGATGCCTAAGAGATACAACTTCAAAAACACGAGAAAAGTATTTTTCTTAAAAGGTGGTCTGCTTCAGCTGCCTAATATCCACAAGAACTCTGCATGGAAATCTTTGTTACTTCCTTTTGATAACATAATCCCCTAGAGATATTATTTCCTATTTCAGAGTCGTTAGAGGGAAAGTTCTTCAGGTTGCAGTTTATCCAATTGAAAGACTTATTAGTGTTAATCACTGACGTAAGCAATCTTCCTTCTGCTGGCATAGACATGCAAAATTGCAAATCACAGTACTTAAAAAGTGCTTTAAAAAAGGAAGACACTTGGCACGATTTGGGGGTGTCTCAAACATTTTCGAAGCAAGTATTAAATATAACTTGAAAAGATGACGTTGACTACAGGGAAATGTATCTTGGTTGCTATGAAGCCTATGGAAGAACTGCAAATACTGATTTTCCCAAGACACTTATAAGAGATAAGATATGGTTAACAGAAGTATTCAAGCAAAAATTTGTTCTTATTTATGCAATTTCAAGGTGTACTATGCATATCATGTTCTGCTTCCCTTAAAGCCTAAGGCAGTAAAGAGAGTTTTGCTATAACTAAAACAAAAAAGAAAAAGGAAGACTTTATAAAACACTGTTCTAGAAAGCAGAGGGTGAAAGTTTATAAACAATTATAGATCTGTTATTAAATTGAAACAAGCATACCTGTGACTGCACTTTCTAGGTACAATGAAAATAAAATTAAGATTTAATATAACATGAATATAAAAAAATAACTATTCTCTTGTTTAATTGTTCCTTTGCTTGATGATTATTTTAAGGAAAAGAAATTTTGGAAATCAATGGTGATGAAATGGAAATGAATGAAATGGTAAATGGCCTCCTAAAACTTCATATGAGGGAGGTCCACCTAATGTCCTCGCAGTGAAACAGAACAATTTGACTCATTTCACATTGGGCCGTTAGGTGTCACTAGGGATATAAAATGATGCCTCAAGTCTTCTGACAGAGAGACACATCTGTTGAAAACTAGGTCTGGGATCTTAACGCAGGTTCCAATTTTGCTCTTAATTTTTATGCAAGCAGGTGATTATGGTCAATATACTGAAAATGTAAACCAGTGGCACTGGGCTTGAAACCCAGTAATTTTTGAAGAAAAAGAGAGAAATATTATTTGGTGGAAGTTCAGAAGCATTTTAAGATGTCTGAATCGTGGAAAAAATATCGTGGTCAAATACTGTAGAATGGATGGAGCTGTTTTGTTTATGAAAGAGAAACCATCCTCTAAGGAGAGTAAAATGAGAGGTGAAAGTGCTGATTCAGCACGGGTGGATAAGATCCATACCCCTGTATCAATGGCTGGGTCTAGTACTGTGCTTGTGCATTGCTGGTCTGCAAAGGTACTGCCATGGTCAATGTGCCTGCTGCAGCTCCCATGGAAAGCAATTCTGGAAAGACCAGTGTGGAGGGTGTTACAAAGGGATAAGGGAAGAGCAGCCATGGGGAGAGCAAACTCTGCCTGCTGTTTCCTGGCTCTGAAGCCTGGCAAGAGTTTAATAACATGAATCCCAGCTCCCACCAAGTCTGGGTATTGCCCTGCAGTCCTTGTTGCTCCCTGGCAGCATCACTGAAACTGGTATGTCAATATGCCATCTGTCCGTTTACTGCACTCCATTTTCACTATGTGCCATATTGTTCTGAATTTACTGTACTGCCAGGGGTCTGTGGAGCAAAATCAGACATATGCACAGGACAGCATTTGAAATTATGTGTGAACTAAGTGTGCCTTTCCTTCTCTGTGTCATTTGGGGAAGGGTTGGAGGTGACATGTCTTCCCTGCCCTTTGGGGAATATAAATTTTTGAGACCATTCCACATCCCTCTGCCTATATGACTTGTGAAAGATGCCTACCATCTCCTAAGAAAACCAAATCCATGGCTGAAGGCACAAGATTTAGCATGCATTATGCTTTAACCAAAGTCACTAGAGGAAGTGCAGAGAACCCCCTGGACTCCAGAGCAAAGCTGTCCTGGGCTCCCAAATGGTATTTAAGAAAGCACAGCATGTTGAATCAAACTGAAAGCTGCTTGTCTGCTAGAAAGGCTTTGACACAGAGCAGGGCTTCAGTTTTTTGTCTCTTGTAGCTAGTGAGCTAAGATTTGTCAATAAGGAAAAGGGACAGCAGAGTGGGGATTGTCAAAAAACAGCAAGTATGGGGCTGCTTGGCAAGGAAAGAGAATCCAGAGTAGGAGGTGACAAGACCAGAAAGGGCAGGGGCTTCCCCCGTAAGATATTAAATGATGCTGTCCCCTACACTACGGCTACAGTCCAGTGATTGCCAGACAAGCCTGTGGTGATGAGGTAGGTCAAATATCAAGCTTGCAGGTTAAATCCACAAATCAGGGTCTGTGGTGTTCCTAAGCAGAACACTATTGTACGTTGAGGAGTTGGTGACCACATGAAAATGGATCTGATCAGGCTGATCAGTGTGTGCAGTGTTGTGCTAATTTTTTGCTTCAAATACTGCTTGGTGTCCAGGACTAAACAGTACTGAACATATCAGGTAGCCATGGGCTAAACTTAATCTGCTAATCATAGTGGAGAACCTCACAGATGGTCCTGAACTGGCACCCTGTGATGATGCTGCAGGCATATCCTTGTCTTTATCTTGAAGGGAAGCAACAGTTTTCTGTATACTTTCATTCATCAGTAGAAATGATAAACAGAACAAACCTATAAAAGCATAAAGATCACACCACCAGTAAACTTCTGCATGCATGGGATATGCACAGTGTGCTGTTCCCTGAATTAAGATCCATCCAATGCTGCACTGCTTCGGGATCTCACCACTTGAAGGGACATGAAACTGTGTATGTTCTTTCCTTTCCCTCTGTCATGTCATTTCCAGTAAAATGCACTTTAATAATTTTCTTATTAGTGTCCAAAAGGAACACTTGCAGTGTCCATCTTGCTGAGGTTCATGGCTAGGCAAAGGCATGCAAACTAGCAAGGGCCAGTCAAGAGACTCCACTTTAATTCTTCTCTTGAGTGAGGGGGGTGTAGACCCCCATGGAGGCATCTCACAGCTCTGGCACAAACAGTGCCCTGATTCAAGGCTTGGAAGCTGCTTTTCATGTCCCTGAGCCCACACAATATAATTCTTAGGAGAGGGATGTTCTCAAGAGCAGAGGTTTCTGAAGTCCTCAGTGTTATGGAGGCAGTGACAGAGGTTGGCTATTTCGTATATCTTCTGACACAGGAACTTAATGGCATTAAAAGAAGTTAGTAGAGAGCAGTTAAAAAACCCCAGAACACAGACGTAGCTGACAACAAACAGCTGAATGATGGAATTAATGGTCAAAGAACAAGGAAGATGATAAAATTTCACATGATTTTAAAGGGAAACTGGACAAAACCTTCTCTTCTGGATGGAAGAGAAATCAATTGAGAGGTAATAAATATATAGAAAATACTACTAGCTATTTAAGTTCCAGGATTGACAACAGCCAGTGTTAGGACCCTGAGAGCACAAAGGTTCAGCAGATTTCCCCAACACTCTCTGCACATGGGTCTGGGGCCTGTATTGGGTACTGGCACTATTTGTGAGAGGAGGACACAAGCTGTCCTTGTCTAGTTGCATCAGACACTGCAATGAATGAAAAGAACTCAAATGCCAAATCTCCAGTGTAATTAAGAAAGAGTGGACAGAGACGTGACAAGTCTGTTCGGAGAAACAAAAGAGAGAAGACATGAGGATGTTAATAAGAAGGGGATGTTATTAAGAGCACAGCTGAAAGCACACTCTTGGGAGTCACCTCTGGGGCATTGCAGCCACAGGCAGCTCATGCCAGGGCAGTGACACTCCAGAGGGACTACAACCTGCTGGTCACTGATGATGAAGCAAGGCCATCCCTATGGAGCTGCCACTCCTGAAGCAGACTAGAGCACAGGATAAAAGTGAGCAACATCTGGCAGATATAAACAGTTATACACCAGCTGCAACCTCTTCCATTGCTTGCTGCTTCACCAAAGGGACTGCTGACACTGAGTGTAACAAGGAAGTTGGAACAAATAAGAGGAGACTTTTTGTATTGAAGTGAAATGTGGGCAAGCAGAATGAAAGGTCTGATTGTTTCATAGTTTGTTACATTGATTTTGTTAGCTCCCAAATAAACAACAACAATTTAAAGTTTATCAGTGAGAAATTAAGTGAAACTCCCCAAGTCAAAGCTGTTGCCCACAACAGAAGCCTCTTTCAGCCTATACCTAGCACTGAAGTTCACTGCAGGTTCCTGACTCCAGTTCTACCTCCTGACTGACCTCAGTCCCAAGCCTTGTAGCCTTGTCTCCAGGCCCATCTGTTTTGCTCATAAGTGTATGACAGGACTCTGAGTGCACTAATGAATTTGTAATAGCCCTGCTCAGCCATACCTGGAGCCTCTCCCACACCTGTGACCCCAGGAGCTCTAAGCTATGTGCTGGACTTTCAGTTCCCATCTGTATTACATCGGTGGCGTATCAGTCTCCAGTTCAAACACAGCTGTGTCCATTCCTGGCCAAGGACTCCTAATGTGACCTTGGCCCTGCCTTGTGATCAGTGGACCTGGACCTACCTCTGCTGTGTAAATTGCCTCTGTGGTCAACTTTGTCTTTGCACCTGCCTCATAGCCATGACGTTGCCTTATGATCTTGACTGCCCGTGATCTCCAGGCCTGCTCTGCTCAGCTGCTGATCCCTGGCTGGTGAGGATCCAGCTATGGCATCCCCCTTGCCTTCAGGTTTGTTCCTCCTTGGGAAAAGCTGGCCCTTGCTGCTCCCTGAGAGTGAGCTCAGTCCTCCCTGAGCCCTCTGCCAAGGAGGAGCCTGGGTCTCCAGTCACACAAGGCCTTGTCCTTATAAACCTTCCTGAATTCCACAAAGCGCTCACTCATTATTCAGAGCCAGGCTCCTGAGTGAACCCCCTTCCACCCAGCCAGACCATCCTTCCTGGCTTATTCCTGGCCAGCTTTTGGGGCCTGTTGGGGTGGCCTGACCCTGAAGTGAGTCCCTCCCAAGCACAGGTGTCCTCAGAAGGGAGGCTTCACTAGAAGCCCTCAGTGGCCTTGGTCTTCCATGGGACCTCTCCCACCTGCCCAAAGCCCAAGATCCTATGCTAACCCCTGCCCCAGGCCATCAGCCCCTACCCCAGTGACACCACATCAGGGGCTGTTCTTCTGTTCCCCTCAGTCCTGCCCTGCTTGGCCATGGGCCTTCTTGAGACCAACTTGTGCATTCATTTCCGGGCTTGAACTTGAGCCTACTCTGTCATTATAGAGCTTCCTGGTAGTCACAGGATCTGATTGCAGTCCTCACTTGTCAAGAGACTTCCCAGCTTGGTTTTGGACATGCCCTGTCACTTACATTGCCTCATGTTCTGAAGGCTTGGTTGGATCTATCACCCTTCCAGGATCTGCCCTTTTTCCCTTGCTCAGGCGCTGTGGGGCTGGGCCCTGGTCAGAGAGCCTCTCATTCCACGGGCAGCAACCAGCTCTTTGCTTCCTAATCCTAGGATCTGGAAATGGAGCATGGTCCTGGTTCTCCTCTTGCTGTGTCCATAGATGTTGATGGACCCTGTTACTGACATTTGGTTCTGCTTCCCTGTGGTCAAGTATTGTGGTGTGACAGTAACAGTGAGGGCACTGCCCTCCCTGGGGGCTGAGCTCATTTGGCCCAGCTCATTGTCCTCATGGAGCAGCCCTGCTTCTACTGCTTCTCTCAGTACAAACAACTTTCCACCCAAAAGGTTGCCTGCTTACTCAGCCTATAGCTCTCCAATGTGACTACAAGCATATTCTGGGAGATCATCCTAAAGGCCTTACTAAAGTCAGGTGTACAATATGCTCTGCTCTCCCTGTCCCATCCCAGATGCCAATGCTGTTTGTCAGGAGAGATTTGTCCTTGGTAAATCTGTACTGGTTTTCCCCATCATCTTTTATTCCTTCACATGTCTTAAAACGTTCCCAGAAGGCTTCACTTGGAAGCCTTCTGTAGGGATTTGAGCTTGAATACAATTGTACACTAGGGCTTTAGTGACTCACATAATACTTGACAGCAGAAGGCACAGACCTGAGCTTGCTGAGTGTGGAGGTTGGCGCCCCATGCTCTGCTGTCCTGCACATCACTCTGGGCTGCAGCATGAACTTGGTGTGCAAGTCAGAAGGGAGGAACCTGTAGGTAGCTCACACTTGGCATGACTGACTGCATCATCTGCATCCTTGCATTTATCATAAAGTGAGGCGGCAAGTTTTCATGTGAACATCCTTCTATTGCTCAGAAGAAATTAATTGTTTTCTTCTTTAAAAATTCCCGCAAGAGCTTTAAAGACCCAAGGGTCATTGAACACCTTTCTCTGTGGATGGGACTTGCATTGCATGCCATTCCTTGACTGGTGATCTTTCCAATACTGCACAGCTTGGAGTTCGCTGCAGCTAAGGGAATCTCACAGAATCACTAAATCAACTAGGTTGGAAAAGACTTTGAGTTGATCAAGTCTGACCTATGACCTAAGACCACCATGTCAACTAGACCATGGCACTGAGTGACACATCCAGTCTTTTCTTCACCACTTCCTGGGATGGTGGCTCCACCTGGGCAGCCCATTCCAATGCCCAATCACCTTTTCTGTGAAGAATTTATTCCTAATGTCCAACCTAAATCTCCCCTGGTGAAGCTTAAGAGTATGTCCTTTTGTCCTATTGCTAGTTACCTGGGAGAAGATGCTGACCCTCACCTCCTTTCAGGTAGTTGTAGTGAGTGACAGTAAAAATTATCTATATCATCCTCTTTTTCCTTTCGATGTTAGATGCAATAAATGGTATTTTAAGCAGTAATTTAGAGACTGTCTCCTTCTTGACACAGATCATAATGAGTACTAATCCTTAGTGCCTTGCAGCAGTGCACTACACCTTTTCACTGACTGCAGAGACCTGTGGTCTCTTCAGTTCTCCTCCTTTTCCTTTCTGAAAATTAGTTACTTTTTCAAATAATTAGGAACCTTCTCCAATCATCCTGACTTTCCTTTAGTCTTCATTTTGCTGTCATACCTAAAGAAACTTTTCTTACTGTCCTTCACATCCCTTGTCAGTTTTCTCTCCAGCACAATTTTTGCTTTTCAGATTCCATCCCTGTATGCATGGTGAACACACCTACACGCCTGCCTGGTGAACTCTCCTTGCTTTCAGCTCTTGTACACTTGCTTTTTGCACTTGAGCTTGGACAGAATGAAGGCACTTTTGTCATCAGAGACAAGTTGCTTCCACAGAAAGATATATGGCATGTATGGAAGCAAGGCAAAGGTTTTGCGTATATATGAGACTAGAACTCATTCAACCACAGTGAGGATGTTTTTCAAGTTCTGAGTCAAAGACTCCCACCCAACCGATTGCTGGCCTGTGGGATATGATCATCAAAAATTATGCCATGAAGGTCACATCAAACTATGTCAGGGGGAGCAGTAAGAAATCCATGGGCAAGCAGTAAGAAATCATCATACATACAATGAAGTCTAAGCCTGTGTCAGATTCAAATGAATAAAGGGATGTGAGATGTCATACGGCATATCACAGTGACAGTTAAGAGCAATGACAAATGCCCTCTCACAGTCTGTGAGAGATCAAGACAGCACTGCAGGCAACAGTGCACATCTCCAGTGGCATAGAGCTGTTGCAGAAAGGTGCCAGGTGGGCTATGGGCATCTGGCTGAAGGAGCTGGACCAGATACTTCATTTGCTTTGTACTAGGGAAAAACCAGAACCACAGAACCATGAAGAGACAAGCCATTATTGATAGCTGCAGCACCTAGGTCTGCAATGATAACAAGCTAGACAGTGAGCTGCAATCAATAAATCTCTCTGTGGATGATTGCCTCTGTCCCTGATTGAAAGCCAGCTTCTAGAGTCACAATGTGGAATGAAGACAAACACAAAACAATTAATATGCTCCTTTCTATTGGCAAAAGAGCAGGAACAAGGACAGAACACAATCCTGAGTTCGGAGTAGGTTTTTGTGATTGGATGAGAGGCTTTGTTCTGTGAGCTGACCTGGACTTCATATCCTTTTGGATAAGAAGTACCTTTTACACTGTCAGTTGTCCAAAGTTCAGGTACTCAAGAGTTTGTTGGTTTAGGGACAGCTCCACAATGAAATACCTGGCAGAGGAAAGGGCAACTGAGCCTCAGCTGACCTCCTTCTCGGGACAAGCATTGTCAAACAAGGATGTGTGACTGAACTATTTGTACTGCTTTGCACAGCTGTGCGGGACAGGACAACACATGGCCAGCTGTCCGAAGTAGTCTTCCAAGTGCAGGAAGGTTTGCTTACTCTAGGCCTCATGTTAAGTGGACTGTACAAGACCCTTTAGTGTTGATGGCCTGATGATGATGATAGCCTATGATGATGGCCTGCTCTGATCCAGTTCTTCATTTACTCACGGCCGTATTCTCTTGCTTACAACCAGCCTTGCATTAACTCCTAGTCTGAGCACAGAAAACCACACCAGACCTGTCATAAAAAACACAGCCTGCCATTATCATAGCAGAGCTTATTATCCTCCACATATTTGCTTGCCGTGGATGTGTTCTGAACCTGAAACTTCAATTCTTGGAGAGAAAACATGATTTTTGTATAACTCATGGAACAAAGCTCTGCATCAAATGCATACAAAGCTGTTCTTAAGATCTGGAACCAGGATACAGAAGTCAAACTCACCAGATAAAAAAAACCCCACTGGGATAATTTTTATTCTATTCTTGCAGTGTGATAGTGTGAAAAAAAAAATCACTAACAAAAGTACAGCTGTTTCCTGAATATGTTTGTAGGTCCAAAAATTCAGGCCATACGTGATGAGCTGGACTTGTGATACAGGTCGGGACATTTCTGTAATTCATGTATGATCGACCAGACTAAGGGAATGGGAATCATGGTTGTTTAGCAGAGTCTTGAAGGACATTTGAAAGGCAGATTTCACTCAGTTAAATGCACTGACCAACTCTGACATGCAGCAGTGGAAGACCAGTGTGGTGGAAGTAGAACTAAAGCCTTGTGGAAACATAGTGGTCCTGAACAAAAAAGGAATTAAGAGTGAAAGTAGTGGCATAAATCTGAGATGCACTATAAACAATGTGAGAAAACAGCTGATTAAGTAAAGACACACTGGTTCAAAGAATCATGGAGTATCTCAAATTGGAAAGGAACTATGAGGATCACTGAGTTCACCTCTCTGATCCTTGCAGAACCACCTACAAATAAACCATATGACTAAGAGCATTGTCCAGACACTCACTGAACTCTGACACACTGGGTGCTGTGACCACTTCCCTGGGGAGCCTGTTTCAGGGTGTGACTGACTGCCCTCTGGATGAAGAACCTTTTCCCAGTGTCCAATCTGAGCTTCCCTTGATGCAGCTTCATTCCATTTCTTTGTAGCCCATCACAGGTCACCAGAGAGAGGAGAGCAACACCTCCCCCTCCACTGCACCCACTGAGGAAGTTGTAGGCTGAGGTGAGGTCACCCCTCAGCATTCTCTTCTTGTCTTCGAGGCCTTTCACCACCTTTGTCACTCTCCTCTGTACACACTCTTCTAGTGTGATGCCCTTCTTACATTGAGGTGCACACAGGAGTCAAGGTGAGACAGATTAGAGTGGGAAAATAACATAGGATAGTTTGGGTTTAAAGCGACATTTAAGATTCCCTCTGCCTTTAGCAGGGTAAATCACCCCCCTCAACCAGCTGGTGATGCTGCACCTGGTGTACCCCAGTATGTGGTTGGTCCTTTTGGCTACCAGGACACATTGTTGACTCAAATTCAACTTGCCATCAACCCAAACCTGCAGATCACTTTATGCAGGGCTGTTTTTAACATCTCATCCCTCAATCTGTACTTGCAATGAGGATCACCCCATCACAGATGGAGAATCTTGCACTTGCTCTTAAATTTCATACATTTTGGTGATCGCTGAGCTCTCTGGTCTATCCAGATCTATTTCTTAGACCCTAGAGGGAGTCCACAGCTCCTCCTAGTCCAGCATAGCTGGCATAGGCCCACTTTGGCATGTTCACTTCAGCTTTTTCATCACTATCTTAGAAGGATATCTGATAATCATCATTTTGTGGGCACAAAGCTTAACAGGAAAGTAATGTGTGATACATGCCCTGTCACTTGGGGTCCAGGCACATCTCCCACTATTAATCATATGTCAGATTTTCTTCTGGCTACTTGGCACCAGAAAGCACTTCTGCTTCTCCTCATGTCCATGTTACCACCTCACCTCACCTCCTGAGCTACGTGCTGAGAGACAACCACTCATCAAGGGGAATGTAGATTTATATGGCACATTTATTTTCACAAAAGGGAGCAGACTGAGGCAAAGAACACTGCACTGCCTAAACTTTTGACAGCAGTACAAGAGCCTACTCTTCTTAACAGAGATCACAGTTATGTCCCGTATGTTCTAAAGAAATTTGTCATACCGACCTTGGAATCCTTCTCCTGCCTTTCTGCCCCTCTCCCCCCGCTTTTAGAAATCACACAGTGCTTTGCATAGGTCAAAATGATTTCTTAACTGTTTGTCCATTCTATTATTTCAATAAAGAACAATAGCTTTTATAAGTGAAATGCTTTTATAACTGAAATATATTTGCTATTGTACATTATGATTGTCCCACAGACCATGAACACTCCTCTAGCTGGATGTCACAGTTCTTCCATCATCTGCCAGGCCATCAAGTTACCCATGGAAGATCTAAGAGATACAAGGCACATGCACACAGAAATACATTTGGAACTGACTGTTTTTTTACTTTGCCTAGAGCCAGGTTTTGCTGATAATCCTTGAGAATAAAACACTTTGTTATAAAAAAAATCACACTCATAGAAAGATCTTGTATAAATATTCCAGTTTCTCAAAGAAAATGTTCCTGGTTTTGACTTTCATTTCCATTGGTTTTGTCACATGCACCCTACTTTATTTCCCCAATTGTTTTTGAAGAATAAAAGGCTAAGTCCTGCCCTCCCTTCTCTTCTGTCTAGCATGACTTCATTTTGTACATTCAGAAAGGACAAACTGAAAGAGAGAATTGGTCTATTACTACAACCATAATAACAAATTGACTAATTATTGATGTATTGACTAATAACTGCTAATTATGTGTGACACGACTAAGGTTTTCACATTTTTTGTTTTTACTGCCATCCCAATATTTAGTTGCAAATGGGGCATTATTTCCCAGCCTTTTCTCCACTCCAATGGTCCTGATATACTGGTGGAATGCACTGTTATACAGAATAAAATACTAATATTTGTTCTCCCTTCAATCAAACTCAAACCCATTGAAACAAAAAAATGACCTAATACCATTCATTTATTTTTATGGCGTCAAAAGTCAAACTTCTGAAGGATGGGAGTGGGTGGGTCACAACTCAGACTGTATAAATTCCCAAGGGCTCAGCCAGTATACCCACATACAGCTGGAAAGCTGTATTGTCATTGGCGTTGAAGCTTGAAGGTAAGCATTTCTCTGGGAAAATTTATCTTCTGATTGCGTTATTTCTTGTTTCTGACTAAAATTAAAAAGAGAAAAATTATTGCCTTTGGTTTGATATTTTTCAGGACAGAATATTTAAATGATATTCTCTACAAATCTCACCAGTGTATATACATTCTACACTATTTTATTATGCGTAAAATCTGAATATTTCTTGTTTGGGGGAGTTTTTTCAAGTTATTCTCTGTGCTTAAAACTATTTTTTGTGCTCAAAACATGATTTTATTTCAGAGTATCTTATCTTCCCATTCAGTATCTTTTAAGATTGATTTTGACAGACAAGAAATAAATTTTCTTGTTTGACCTCTGGTTCAAAAGAGTGCATTGAGAGCATAACTGTGGCATTCAGTGAATTTGCTAAGTTTATTTTTGCGTGAAATTTCTCTGAGAGTTGCATTCCTGAAAAATACAGTTGGTGAACACAAGACAACATAAAAAGGTACATGGGTGGATAGATGTAGAATTTTTGAATAACTTATAAATGGGAACATGTATACAGAAAGAAAAGTGAGAGAAATCTGTGTGTGTCTGTATGTGTATATCTAAGAGGCCAGTCAAAATTCGCTTTGGTACAGTTTACTCTACAAAGAGAAACCTGAGATCCTACAAGCTCCTACATAAGGGGCTGGATTTTAGAAAACAACAATTTAATTTCTCAGACAGGTTATAGTCTGAGAAAATATAGCATACTTAAACAAAGCACGCCATATCTGAATGCACAATACAATGAAACATTAATTTTGCGCGTCAGTCTTGCTCCTAGCTTAGGTGACCTTAGACGAATTATATTGCCTGTCCATGCTTCCATTACGAAAACAAGGGTAAGCTACAGGCCTTTGAAGATCTACAGAGAGTAAGTACTGTGCAACAAATAGATACTTTGCTACACCTACTTATTTTTATAAAATAAAAATAGCTAGCCTCTGCTTTTACCTATATCTGTCCAGACCTAGGCCAAATGGAAATATAATTTATGCTTTATTTTCCAGCTTTTCAAGTATGTGAAAGAGATAATGTTTTCTTGTGTTCATCAAGCTACTACAAAGTACTAAGTAATTGTAGCCTCCAGTGAATGAAAATAAGTACAGGCAATTGTTGTTTGACTACTTTGAAAAGGTAAACAGAAAACACATACAGATTCCAGAGCTCTGAGGAACTGTTACAAAAAGGTAAATGTATAGAGATCTATAAGGAAACAGACTTGTGAAAACAGAGTTTCTAACATGCATGAGAGGTGAGCATAGAAATACACACCTTAACACAGGATGATTTCCAAATTACTTGTTTACATTGTATAGCCTGAAAACTCCTATTAAAATGCATGTGCTGCGTGTGTATGCTATTCCCATCATTACATTGTTACTGTACTTCTGCTCTTTGCTCTAGGCAATCCGGTTGCACAATGGGCTCCATCGGTCCAGTGAGCACGGAAGTTAGCTGTGACATATTCAGGGAGCTGAGAAGCCAGAGTGTCCAGGAGAATGTCTGCTACTCCCCTCTGCTCATCATTTCAACACTCTCCATGGTCTACATAGGTGCAAAAGATAACACCAAGGCTCAGATAGAAAAGGTGAGACTACATTTAGGATTTAAACCATCCTCAACAGAGCCATAGTCCTTAATTACATTATAATGTCCCTCAGATGCTAAAAGAATGGATCCAGAGTTACCAAAATCTGGATCCAGAGTTATCAAAAGCTGTGACCATTTGAAACTCCCAGTGTTAAACAAATGCATCAGCCCGAAATCTTGAGACTGGATTTAACTTTTATCATAGTTTATCAGTGGAATTCTCAAAGACACAAAAATACATTCTAGTGACCTTATTTTTTGGAGTTGGGAAAGAAGACAAAAATCTATAGGGAAAGAGCCAAAACATATCCCCAGACTGCAAAGTGTTTCATGTGTTTCCTACATGTCTCAGTATCTTCATAAAGAGCCGCTGGCTTGTTACCTATAAGAAGGTTGGTATTATTGATAGCACACACTGGAGCTGAATCCTAGATGTTCAATAGAAAAAAGGATCATCTAAGCAGGCAACAGTAGGCATGGCTTTTCAAAGATGGTACAGAAAGATTGCACTTTCTGAGTCATTCTCAGTTAGTCAATAGGTTTGCTTCAAACATTATGTGTTAATCCAGTTGCATAACCTTTTTCTGGTCACACCAGTTATTTCAACTACTGTTATTCTTAATTACAGGCTCTCCACTTTGATAAAATCCCAGGATTTGGAGAAAGTATTGAATCTCAGGTATAGAAACAATTTTATCCCTTCTCTATGTCAGTTTCTCCTGGGAGCAAAATCTCTCAGATTCTACCAGTCTTGTAGCAGTTCAAATGCTACCCCAATGTGCAGCTAATGCTTCTCATCCAGCATTTGGGGGAACACTTCATTCATAGAACACAAGAATGAACAGAGAAGGCAGGTAACAGAGAATTCAGAGCAAACATAAAATGAAACCCATCACCATAATACTGGACCAGTAGGGGGAAATTATAGATATTTGAATGATCAGGCAAAGGCTGGGTGCTAGTGGTTAAACAAGACTGGTTGGGAACGGATCTGCTGGAACTAGATTACTGTGGCAGGTAATTAAAAGCCCCCCCAAGGATGTTATGGGGAAATTACAGTAAAAAAATAGCACTGAATTGTACATATTACAAAATTGTCAGCATAGGATAAACAGTTTTGTAAGCAGAAGCATCTGAACTACTCTACTCCTTTCATATACTATGTAGTATCTACTCATCATTAAAAGTAGGATAATATCATTTGTATTTTTATTTTTATTTATGTCAATCAGTGCGGCACATCTGTGAGCGTCCACACTTCACTTAAGGATGTCTTCACCCAGATCACCAAACGAAGTGACAATTATTCCATCAGCATTGCCAGCAGACTTTATGCTGAAGAGAAATACCCAATTCTGCCGGTGAGTTGCTCTAAGATCTGATCTGAATGTCAAAATTGTAACTTTCTGTAATGCAAAAAGCACTGTCAGAAATCTAGGCTCTGCTAACGAAATTTTCTTCCATATGGAAAGATTCTCTCTACCACAGCCCTAACCCTTGAAAGTCTTGAGAAAAAATGTGACTAGCCAAAAAGATGTTTGTGCAAAGTACAATAAAGATTCAATCAACTCAAGGTATAATTTGTAAAGGCAATTTTTTTGACAAGAGAAAATTCCAACTCTTTTCTCAACTTGCAAAACAAGGCCAAAAAATAACTTCGGGTTCTCAAAAATTTTCCAAGGTTTTCCATTGAAAGGAACATTTAATTTGAAATTCAGGGAGAATACCATCGCAAAAAAATTCAAAAGTGGGCAAAGAGAAAAAAAAATCTATACTTAACTGAAATGAATGTTGCTTTTAGATTAAACTCATTTCTGCAAAATAATTTTTTAGAATGTGGACATATACACTTGCTTGAAAATGGTGCATGTCAGATCTTGAGATGCTTATGAACTAGCTTGTAGTTTACTAATTAGCCTTGATAAGCAGATTGCTCATATCTGTTTATTTCATTCTTGCCTTTTACATCTGCAAAATGCTTTGACGTTCTGATCTGAAAATGGCATATTCTTTCTTTGCAGGAATACATACAATGTGTGAAGGAACTGTATAAGGGAGGTTTGGAATCTATCAGCTTCCAAACAGCTGCAGAAAAATCCAGAGAACTCATAAATTCCTGGGTTGAAAGTCAGACAAATGGTAAGAGGAAGCCAGATATCAACATAGGTATTTTCCCTTCTGCCACCTTATTTGAACATGTGAGAACATTTAAGTCAGGTGATGAAAAACCAAAACCTCTCCCTCTGCTCCTTCTCCTGGATAATAGATCAGTTCCCAGATACAGAACTATCATCTAAAAACTTTTTTCCTCAGGCACACCCCTGTTGGAGGACTCTCTCCATCTGTAGAAGCTTTGTGGATATGTAAAACTTCCAGTCCCGATTAAAGGAACAGCATTAAAATATGCATTTTACACACTGACAAATTGTTTGACAACAATGTTTCAACTTTTGAGTCACAGTTTACCAAGAACGACATAGACTCACTTTTTCAGAAGGCTAGAAATCTAGTTTTACTTTATTTTGAGATGATCTCTCTTTTATAATATTTTACACAGACCAATTTGATTGGTGAAACAAAAGCAAACTTCTTCAATCACATTGGTCAAACAAGGGGGAGATCAAGAAGTCCCTCCTATGAGAAAGGAATGAAATAACATAGGAACAGTTAGAAAAACATTGCTCTTGTTTACAGAAAATCACCTGGGAAAGGAATTTCCAAAAACAAAAATGTGTCAGGCATGAATTCAGGACTACATTTTTTTTTTGAAGCACAAAGTATTAAATGTTTGGTTGGGAGACCATCTTGGGGTAAAAGGTTCCAGTGGTTCTTCCTGTTGTCACAAAATGTACTAATTTTGTACCGAGTAAATCTCTGGATCTTGTATCTCTCACTATAATTCTTTATAAAGTAAGAAACAACAATCATTGCCAACAACAGTAAGCAAAACAACCTTGGAACTACAAGAAAACAGCTACAAACCCAAAATAATGTCCCTGCCCTACACCTTCCCTCTCACAAATTCTTTACCCCCCCATTTAATGTTGTAATTGCTAAGTAAGATGTGTTATACATGGATGTATTATACATGTTCTCTCTTCCTATGCATTCTTGAAGGGACTATCAAAAATATCCTCCAACCAAGCTCTGTGAGTTCACAAACTGACATGGTCCTGGTCAGTGCCATCTACTTTAAAGGATGGTGGGAGAAAGCATTTAAGGAAGAAGATACCCAGACAGTTCCTTTCAGAATTTCTGAGGTATGTGGCCATATATCACTTTAAAGGTGTCATCTTCTAGAATTTATGAACAGAGTAGACAAGTTGCTGTACAACCTTCCTGAAAAAGAGCCATTATCGGCTTTAACCATAAATAGGCATTTCTACACTCTAGGAATAATCTTTCTGAAAGCAATATTATTTTCTTTGGTTTTGCAGCAAGAAAGCAAACCTGTGCAGATGATGTCTCAGATTGGTACATTTAAAGTGGCAGAGATCCCTTCGGAGAAATGTAGGATCCTGGAGCTTCCATATGCCAGTGGGCGGCTGAGCCTGTGGGTGCTGTTGCCTGATGACATCTCTGGCCTGGAGCAGGTATGGCCTTGACAGCTGGGTTTCAGAAAACCATAAACACAGTGAAATTTTAGGTGCAAAGAAGCTCTTCACAATTAAGTTATCTTAAAGCACATCTCTAGCACAGATCTAAATATTGGCAGCATGGCATAGAGGCACACAGCTGTCTCATTGGTCCTGCAAAAGTTGTGCTGAAGATGGATTGCTAAGCAACAGCTTTAGTGGGTTAAATTTTTGTCACTTGAGAACAGATTCTTCTCAGATAAGCAGCTGTTACTCCAGGAGTTTGAACTCCAAAGGTTTTTTATCTCAATTCCTGCATACTGAGGAACTTACTGGGAAGTTCATGTCAGCTTGAGTATTTGTAATTGCTGAATGGTTTGACAGCCTTCAACATGCTTTCTTCATACCTTCAAAAATTAAACTATCTAAAAATTGAATGTGAGTACTGGAGTGGTTAAAGCAATTTCAGAAAGTAAATCATACATGACATATTGCTGTTGTTTTGAAAACAATATAGCCATTAGCAGGAATGCAGTTTGAATAGGAAAAGTTATGCAATGAATTAGAGTTCATTGAAATGATTGTGCATTGTCTCAAAGAATTTAAATTATAAAAATAAAGAGCCATTTGAACACAGCTAAATTTCTTGAGTAATAACTGATAGCTCATTTATTACTGAAGAGATTTAGCTATGTTCAAGTACCTCTAGATATTTCTGGTATTAGTAAAACCATTAACAACATTTCCTTACTTGGGGGTCTTAAATGTAGATAGAGCTTACAGCTCATAAGCAGAGAATGACTTTCGGAATATATTTCTGAAGAAAAGAAGATAAATAGGCAAGAGCTTTGGGAAATTTGCTGGGTAGCCATCTAATTAAGACTATTAACTGGCAGTGAACCTATTAAAGAAATAGGAAGCAGGACAGAGAAGAGAGAGTCATGGTTTGCTTTCGTCTTCTAGACACATTAATCCATAAATACCCAGAAATCAATCCATAACAAGAGCAGTCAGTTTAAGAGAAAAAAACCCACAAATGGTACTGCATTGCTACAAAAGAAGTTGTGCTGTCATCCCAGAGATCTAATTTGTTTGTTTCCTTGCAGCTTGAGACCGCAATCACCTCCGAAAATCTCAAGGAGTGGACCAGTTCTAGTAAGATGGAAGAAAGGAAAATTAAAGTTTACCTTCCCCGCATGAAGATTGAGGAAAAATATAATCTCACATCTGTCTTAAAATCTTTGGGTATCACAGACCTGTTCAGCTCATCAGCCAATCTCTCTGGCATCTCTTCAGCAGAGAGCCTGAAGGTGTCTGGAGCATTCCATGAGGCATTTGTGGAGATCTATGAAGCAGGCAGTAGGGTGGTAGGCTCATCAGGGGCTGGGGTAGATGACACAAGTGTCTCTGAAGAGATCAGGGCCGACCATCCTTTCCTCTTCTTGATCAAGCACAACCCAAGTGACAGCATCTTGTTCTTTGGCAGATGCTTTTCCCCTTAAAGAGAGGAAAGCTGAAAGAGTTTCTGTCCCACACAAGAAGGCCCAAAGTGCTGCAGTATCAAGGGTAAAAAGAAACACAAATCTTCTCTTTTATCCATATTTCCTAAAACCAGAAGGCTTTATTTAAAAAAAAAAAAAAAAAAAAAAGTTAAGGCAGAGAAATTTTGCCAGGAAAGCAGAGGCCCTTTGCCTTTCCTTTCTGCTATTATTATTTACTCATAGATCAAGACTTAAGGGAATGAAAATCTAACCCAAAGAAAGCATGAGCATTAACAGAGATGTTCCTGGTGCAATTTAACAATAATAGTGTTGAATCATCACACTGAAAAAACACATCACCTTTTTTGGGAAAAAAATGCAGGCTTTTAACTAAGCCAGGTTTCTCCATGGACAAATTTTGTGGTGACTTCTCTGGAATAAGTCCCTCAAAATTTCCTAGATTAAACTCTAAACTACTACCAACCATATCTACTCTGACAAAGCAATTGATTTTTATTTTTATCGCTGATACTGCAAGGCTCTGCCTCACTTTCTACAGATGCATTATAGGAATCTTACAATTCATATTTCTTCTTAAGCCTTTCTGGATCAATTATCACGGCCAAGCATGGCAGGTTGCTATTCAGATTTTCTCCATGTATCCTATCCCTGTATATGATGGGTCTTGTGGATGTACACTTTTGCTCCTTTAATCAATCATAATAAAAATTTATTTAAGCAAATGCTTTTCATTTGGAGTATTTTAAATGGGACAGGGTGGTCCTGGTTATGGGTACAAACCTGGGGCTTTGGGTGGATGGCAAGTTGAACATGAGTCAGCAGTGCCCTGGTAGCCAGGAGGGCCAACCCTGTCCTGGGGGCATCAGGCACAGCATGGCCAGGCAGGCAAGGGAGGGGATTGTCCTGATCTGCTCTGCACTGAGGCAGCCTCACCTCGAGTGCTGGGGGCAGTTCTGGGTGCTACTACACAAGAAGAACATCACACTCTAAGAGTGTGCGCAGAGGAGTGGGATCGAAATGGTGAAAGCTCTCAAGGGCAAAACTTACAAGGAGTGCCTGAGGTCACTTGGCTTGTTCAACTTGAAGAAGAACATGCTGAGGGGTGACCTCATCTTAGCCTACAACTTCCTCAGTGGGGTTGGGGGAGGGAGAGGTGCTTTTCTCCTCTGTCTGATGACCAGCAAGGGCAGGAGGAAATGGAATGAGGCTGTATCAGGAATGGACATTAGGAAAAGTTTCTTCATCCAGAGGGTTGGTCACTGGAATAGGCTTTCCCAGGGAAGTGGTCATGGTGTCATGCCTGTTAGAGTTCAAGGAGTATCAGGACAATGCTCTTAGTCATATGTTTATTTATAGATAGTTCTGTGAGGACCAGCGAGTTGGACTTAATGATCCTTATGAGTCCCTTCCAACTTGAAATATTCTGTTTCTGCAGTTTTTCTGTCTGAGTTGGTTCATTGATTTCAGAGAGGATGAGGAATGAGTCTGTCATAACTCTGAGCTAAGGTAGAATATTGAGACTAATTTTCTGCCAGGAAGGGACCCGTGTGACCCATACTCCCTCCACTCAAACTAGTCAGATGCAACAGTTCCTGCACAAAATATGATTCATCCAGTTTCTCTGAAACAGCAGTTGATAAGCAGTCTGGAAGGCAGCTGGATATGTGCAGAATCTACATGCCACTGAGATACGGCATTGCCTCAGAGAATACAGGGGAACAGGAAATGGGAAGCAGTTTTTTACTTATCTTTGTGGTGTATTTACAAGGCTTTATGGGCTTTTATTCAGAAGCTAAAGAGAATAATCATGCTACAAAATGGGATGTTTGTGGATAGTTATAGTTTTTCCCTGGAATTAATTATTCATCTCTTTGTCACTGAAGGAAGAGAGGAAACAGAACTGTGAGGAACTGTCGCAAAGAAGCACCAGCAAAGTGAAACAGAAATATTTTGGGGGATGCAGTTACTGCAAGAAGGCTATGCTCTTTCCTGATTCCAGTATGTACAGCATAGCACCAGTGCTGGGAGAACTGTGGTGGAATGTTTTTCCAGTTCCACCAGACAATATTTGCTTGTTCTCCTTGCTTTGGCTTCCCCTGCTCTATCCTCCAAAATAACACATATTTTGGCAGGATCTAGGGGACACGACTTGCTGGTAGCAAACATGATCTTGCAAAAGAACAAAGATAACATGACACCACCTTCACTGGTATGTAAATAGTTCAAATATATTCCTTCACTTCCTTTTATCTTAGCTGATTCCTGATCAAAAGATAAGAAATTGGGAAATGTATTGCAAGAGAGCTCACTGTGTTTACTTTAGTCCTAGAGTTTCTGTTGATCTGGTCATGGAAATAGGGCACCTAAATTCCTAAGGACACTTACAGTGCAGCAGATTTGTTCTAAAACTGCAATATTTCCAGGCTGTTTTAGTTTTTATCAATTAAAGCATACTTCTTCACAAACAGAAGATACAAAAAGTACATCTGCTCCTGTATGTAGACAGATATTTTCAGTGCTATCTCCTGATTTCTGTTGACTTCAGCTGCCAGCACAGCAACAAGCAGTCATGTTCTTGTCCTCAGTAGTTATTTCCTTAAAAGTAAAAAAACCCCACGTGTTCCCAGTACAGTTTTCAGAAACCGTTTTAGAATTTGGCAAATCATATCCCCATTAAAGAATGGATGCTGGATTCCTTGGATCCCAGACAGAGAAATATTTGTTTGAATGCTAAAAGTTTCAATAGCCTTCCACATCTGAGGTACTGTAGCTTCTGTAATAACAGGCACCCAAAATACAGGCCCCTAGAGGAGCAATACCGGATCTGCCCCCAAGCTGTGTGCCAGATATCAGACCTCCACCACTCAGCATGGAACAAATCCTCTCCTTTGTGCCAACAAATGAGGCTACAGCTTCTTTTCACCACCCTCAAAGAAGCAAAACTGTTAGTATCATGTCCTAGAGACTTTAGCTTTCTGCTATATCATGAAGTACAGGTGGATTATGCTCTTGTCTGCCCACAGAATGTTTTTCAGCACAAGTATGGAAGAAGGCTCATACTCACAGCTTTAGGATCTGTCATTAGAGGCTTTTATTGCTGTACCACCACACCCCACATATATTTGTAATTTCAAGCATGCAAAGAGACAAATTAATTCGAAGGATTAGTGAGTTGTGCTGATACAAGACCACACTTGCTTGACTTCTTGTGGTCTTACAATGGGAAGGTAATTCCATAGAGATGACAGAATTTGACCCCGAGGCCTTACTGTTTATTCCAGTACTAACTGTTCTAATACATAAAAATGCAAGTAATATTGCTTGGTTGAATTAAGTCAGTTATTTGCAAAAAATGGTCTCCTGAAGTTCACAGAGTTAGAGAGTAACTTGTGCTGGAAGGGGCAACTGGCAGTCATTTGGTCTTAACTTCAAAAACATATCAGGACCCTTCCCAGCCAAATATTGCATATCTTTAAATTTGGAGAATCCACAGTGTTAGGACTAATTTAATTTTGAAACATAAATCCAAATATCACTACTGTAGAAGTAGTGTAGACTATCTAGCCAGCTTAGCTTTCTCTCACCAAATAAGAGTTGGCCACATGTGAGAATGAGCCCCACCAGTTACTTCATTTTGATTCTCCTATGCCCAGTCCACAAAGCTCTCACGGTTTCCCCTTACTTTTAAACCTCTTGGAGCCAATGCAGAACATCTCTGAAAATCCCAAGGAGTGTTTAGTCAACCATGTGAACAGGCAATTCCTAGGACAGTTAATTCTTAGGAACAAAAGTGAGTTAATAGATAACTTCACGCTACGCATTTTTAGTCCAGAAGCATAATTTATACTTTATCTAAATTTTATTATATGGGAATATCACTGGGATATTGTTTGCACCTGGCCTTTATTTCCTCATTGTTACAGTGTTCAGCATCACAAGAAAAAGTTTAATAACATATAGTCCAACTGTCTTGTGAAAGGAACAAAGTCTCAAATTGCATTCTACTCCAAACTAATTTTGTGCTCTTATTTCTTTAACTCATTCATCACTTTCCTGCTTTTTCTAAATGCTAGCAATAGCATCCTACAGCAGGCAAACAAAGAATTTCTATTAGCAGCACCTTCAAAGAACAGGAAGAGGTTCCTAGAGGTGAGCAAATCCTTACAGGGAAGGCTGACTTCTTAGCCACATAGGTAAAATTCCAGTTTAGTAGCTCTGATAAGAAGCCGAGTAGGAGAATAGTGAGGTGCCAGATATGTTTTTGTAAGGAATGGAATTACAAATTAAAGAGGGCAGAGGAGGAATCATTGAACTTCACAGGGCTGTCTGCAGGAGCAGTTCCTCTTTCCTCTTTTCTCTTTGATTCTGCCTCATTTCCCTTAGATGTGCTTCATTAACCATCTTTCCCCAAGGTGCTGACTATCCCCACCCTTACCATGACTCCTTTTTCCTCCTTGTCCTTCAGCAATCTCTACTTCTGTGGGCAGTGAGGGAAGAGGGCAGGGCTGGAGTCAAGCCTTGATTCTAAGAGGAGAAATGTCAGGGAGAGGAAGAAGGTGGGAGGAGAATTTACCCCTCCAACTGCCTGGAGGGGACCATCTGCTATGAAATTATGCTGTGTCAGCCACAGAGGCCAAGTTGCATCTCAGCTGCATCTGCAGGAGATGGGGAGAGAGCGCCTTCCTCCAGCCACAGAGACCCACTTCTCTGCCTTTCCTTACATGTCTTCTGGTAACTTTCCTTAGCCTGATGTTGCCTCTGTTCCACTGAATTCAAGTCAGTCTTGACCTATGTGTTGGTCTATCTGTGTTCCCAGACAAGGAATTAGCAACCACAGAAGCAAGGAATATTAAAAAATATAAAGAATATTAAGGAAGATAAAGCCAAAGGTCTAGAAAAGGAAGAGAGATACACCAAAAAGAAAGACAAATCTAAAGCAGCTGAAAGGAACTACTACACTAGTTTTAAACTCCACAGAGAGAGTTCTGATTTTGGCTTTCAAAGAGATAAACCAGACACAGATATCAGTACAAAGATAATAGAGCCATGAAGATCTCCTTATAGCTGAATCAAGAGAGTCTGGAAATGCATTGGTAAAGAACAGATGGTCATCAGGATAGTTAAAGAAGGTCCTCAGTGCAATACCCTGAAAGTTCAGAAGTATATTTGCCACTGTCACGAAAGTTTGAGGAACAAAATGAAAACTTTTCATCTTATTTTACCTGAGAGAAGAAATGAACATGAGATCATCTTGCATTACTTGTCATCTATCAGGTCATTGATTTCTCCTTGCATATGCAAAACTTGCTAACTTGAACCATGCAAAGGATGTCAGGTCTCAAGAGATTAGATCATTTGTGCAACAGGCAGGGAATGTGAGAGATGGAAAGATGCAATGGCAAAGGCATTGATGAGACATGTTCAAGTGATGCTCAGGACACCACAGCTTAGCTGAGGTCCTTGTCAGTCCAAAGGGGAAATTCCACTCCAGTCTCTCATTTTTGGGGTTTCCCTCTTCCAGGACAAAGCATTATTGCTGCTGTGTGTGCACTTAGCCAGGTAGTTCAGATCAGTTCCAAGGTTAGCCTAAAAAGGATGAAACTATGAAGGCGCAGCAAGTGCCAAGCATATCAGTGAATAGCAAAGACTTTCTGTACACCTCCTCAAGGGAGTATTGGCAAAATTCTCCTGATGAAACTCCTGAAAACACCAACCACCTTGAGAGACTCCTGGCCATTCCACCAAGTAAGAATATTTGCAACCCAACTGCATGAAAAACAGAGCAAATGTCTAAATGAGTTTCTTAAACGAGAGTCTTTCCTCTATATTCCACCCTGACACATCAGCACAAGGCTTGTTTTTAGGATGGGCACTTGTTTAGAAATATGTGTTGAAGACACACTGATTTGATATTCACATTCTTCACCCCATAATGTGGCACATCCTTCACTATAGCACTGGAAGGGGAAGATGGGATCATCTTTCTGATTCAGTAGTTCTGCAGCTGACATACAGTTCCATCCTTTGAGAGATTTCTTTGGAAAAGTGACAAGTTTCAGCCAAAGTGCATACAAGCAACACATACATCATTACTCATAATGCAGAACTGTGTATCATGGCTGAGAAATTCAGGCCGCTCTTCACATTTTTGAAGTCATCTGTGACTTGAGATACTTTTATAATGCTCACCACCTGAGTCATTCAAAGAAAACTGCACCCTTGCACATGTGGAAACTGTGTGCATATTCATTCACAGATAAACTGTCCCTTTTCAGATATACAGATCACTCCTTTATCAGAAGTGTTGTGCTGCTGACCAGAGCAGAATTTCTGAGGACAAACACTGCCTTTATTAATTACAGTGCCTAAGCTAAAGCATGTAGAAGTAATACTAAAGTAAGAGGAATTCTGCTGGGACTGTCAAATTTTACCACGCCTTTGCCTCTGCAGGTGTGGAACAAAATGCCTCAATAATATTTATACAGGAACCTCACCACACCCTTTGGGAACTCATAAGGTTTTACAGTGTTAAGAGTATGTCAGCAAGGATTGCTTGGCAAGGGAAGGCTTGCAAATTTACTTGTAGGAGGTGCACAACAGATTACTATCTACTCTGTTTCAAAATAAAGACACGTGTATTATCGACCAAAGTTTTAAAGTGAAAAAGGATACTCAAAAAATGAATATCTCTTTAACTTTAAAACTATTTGAGATTTCAAATTAATAAAAAACTCATTATCATACATAAAATTCCTTTACAGCACAGCCCAAAATCTGCTATAATCAGTCTAGGTGATGCATATAGGTGTTTTTTTTCAGTTGACAATGTTAGGTACAGCTCATACCATGCTCTCAGTTACACTATGACAGAGTCATCACCCAGGAAAGAGCCCTCCTTAGCACAGAAAATGTTACGTTTCTGGCCATAGAATCATATGCTGAGGTAGAAGACATCCATGAGGATCGAGTCCAACTCCTGGCCCTGCACAGGACACCCTAAGAGCCACACAATGTGCCCTGTGAGTGTTGTCTAAATGCTCTTTGAACTCAGACAGGCTCGTTGCTGTGACCACTTCCCTGGGGATCCTGTTCCTGTGCTAAATCATCCTCTGGGTGAAGAACCTTTTCTTGATATCCAGCCTAAACCTCCCTTGACTCAGCCTCATGCTGTTTCCTCAAGTCCTGTCACTGGTCATAAGAGTGAAGAGATCAGTACTTGTACTTCCACTTCTCCTTGTGAGGATGTTGAAGGCCACAAAGAGGTCTCCCCTGAGCCTCCTTTTCTCCAGGCTGAACAAAGCAAGTGACCTCAGCTGTTCCTCATACGGCTTTCCCCTCCAGACCCCTCACCATCCTCATGAACCTAATTTGAACACTGTCTAATATAATAGTATAATAAAAATGTCTTTTTCATATTGTGGTGCCCCAAACTGCACACAGTATTCGAGGTGAGGCCACACAAATGCAGAGTAGAGCACTTATCACTCTTACTATTTTCTTTTTTTCTGTGCCCCTGTCCTCCTTACAGTTTTAAATTTAAATCACAGAGAGATTTTAAACAAACAAACAAAAAATACATTGCACCTACAAAGAGATTAAAATATCATATTTCAAAACTCCTCTCCTCCCCATGCTTCTTGTATCTAATAAAGTCCTTTTAAAGGTTTGAGGGTATTTAAAATCCTTTCATGTTTAAAATCTGCTGGCCAACTCTGGCTAAGTAAAAAACTCGAATAGAGTGCTCTGCTGGGTAAATCAGAAATTCGTCCCTGCCAAGTAAATAAACAGTGCTTATACTTGTAAAAAATACTTGAGGATGTCAGGAAAACTGAAGAGCTTTCTTTCAAACACCACTTTTTCTTTTGATCTACCTGAAATATAGAACACATGAATTAAATCAGATTTCCAAGAGCTATGCAGAGTTGATAGCAAAAATAGGCTACCAATAGGTATGAAAACCAGTTGGAAAGTTGTATCCTAAAAATACTGCGTGAGAGCAGAAGCTACCACTTTTCTGTGAGGAGCAAGACTTTTTCTCAAGACCCTTAAGAAACTTCATAGGGCACTTTATAATGTTCTGTTCAGACATCAAACATACCACCTACTCCTGAACCCAGGCATTAATGAACAGACCAACACACTGTGTAGTCAAAATGACGTGTGCAAAACGGCACTGAAACTGGAGGAGAATATAATGCCTTTATATAGCTGGCCAGAGCACTGGTATCCTGCCAATATTTGCCCTAACCAAATGGAAACATGAATGACTGCAGTGAAAGGGACCACAGGTTTACTTCCCACAGGAAGGACACTATTAACACAAATATAAGTCTCCTAGTGTGCTGCTGTGTTGACTTAGTAAGGAGTGGGAGTACCACTGCTACTGAGTCAGCAGTAGCACCATGCAGTGAGTTGTGTCCTCCAGTGATGCTAATTTAAAGGATATTAGAAAATATTATCAACCCATCACATTGATAAAGCATATTTTGTCTTCTAAGATGAGTATAATTTTAATTACTCAGTATATTTTTCTTATTTTTATTTTCTAACTACCAACCATGCCATTCAAGAGGTGTTCTAAAAAGGTAGCTGTAAAGCCTTGTGCAAAAGGACAAACCTCTCATTCAGCCTAACCCAGCATTTCTGTGTAAACAGAACACCTCAGTCACTTCTTGTAATGCATCGAGCAGCAGCACTAGCTGGCAGATTAAGTTCACCTCTGCTTTATAACTCGAAAATCCACACCAATTGCTCTAAGGAATGAAGTCTTTTCAGGGTATCTATCACTCTTCAACAACAGGGCTAAATTTGCAAAGATCACTCAAATCATTTATGCTTTGGAAACCATTTAAGGCCAATGTAGACAGATTACAACTTTCCCAAGAGCAATTAGTTCTACAGTGAATCTCTCTCCTACTCTATGCTGCTCTCTGGAAAGCATAACAGATACACCTAAGTACAAGTCACACTGAAACACACCCCTTTTGCATAGCTACCATTTCAGAATACCCGAGAGGCAGGAAAACACCATCCAATTAATGTGGCTCATCACAGGTAGGAAAGCAACTTTAACAAAGCTTTCAATTCCCAAGTTACATTGATGCAGAAGTTTCACTATTGTCAAGAGATCCTTTGCAGCCAGACCCTCCAATGCCCTGCACCAAAATTTTCAGGTATTTCCATGGTTCATTCCTCATTATGAGATCTTTCATGAAAACCTCTGCCCTACAACATAAGTCCATGTTAAAGGTAGGCTTACAGACAGCAGGTCAGAAGAAAGCTCTCCAAAGGCAGTTTATGCTGAGGAAACAGACCTTGTGAGTGAGCCCTGCTCAGAGTTGGGGAGGTATCCAATTCCTACTCAGTTTACAAGGCAGAGGTATCAACAGTGCAGGGAGAAAAACATAAATAAAGGGCAAGGTAGGATTTTAAAGGGTGTTTCAGTTAGGAGTCAGAGTGGGGATGGACAGATATAGGAAGGACTACGGAAGAAGGGACAGTATGATTGGAAGGAAAATCAGGGAAGGAGGCATTTTAGTAGCCCAAGAAAGAAGAAAAAGAGGATTTGACAGAATATTCACCTCTGGAATGGAAAATAACGAATAGATCTCTTATGTGCTACGTGGGTCAAACAGCTTCCTGACTGGGGAAATAGAAATGTAGTCTAATCTAAGACCTACACTAAGTTTGAGTGCTGTTGCCTACTGCTAATAAGGGTCTGGTGCCTCTCTCTAAACCTTTCCTATCTCACAGTTACAGAGTTTCCCTAGCTGTGCAGTCTTAGAATCTGTCAAGATTAACAAAACCCATTTTTTCAAAACAGAAACCCACCAGGAATGACAAACACTTTCTCAGAAGGAAGCAGGCAATAGAAAAACTCACACATAAGTCACTTTCTTTTTTTCTGTCTGTGTGTTTCTCAGAGATAAATTCTGTAAGACAAACCATAGAAGAAGTAGGTCAGTGACTGACTTTTTTTAAACTCTCCAAACCACAAAGGAAAGATTGTTCAAAGTTGTGTGGGTTCAAGTTGTTACCAGCCTGTTGCCACAAAATTGTTTATAGAAATACTTAAGCTGTCACTTTTGTAAAATTCTTGTATGGTATCATTCTTACCATCACTTCACATCCTACTCCGAGGTGATTCAGTTCTTCCACAGGGATGTGGCCTATTGGGCATACTACATTACAGAGTCATGAGTCATAAGAACCTTTGCAGAACCGGCCAGGCACACTATAAATTCATCCTACCCTTCATGTGAACTGCAGAAACCTTGGAGACACTCAGAGCAGCAGTGCTTCTCCCTGCACAAAACAAGGTACTGTGATGATTCCTAGATACTGTTTATTTCACTTATTCTTGGCTGATGTTGCTTTGTTGACAAATGCATAAGAAAAAAGGGAGCAGGTATTTGAACTGGAAACAACTAATGCTTGGGAAAGTAATTAACTAAGATTGCACTGGAATAGTCTAGAAGATGAAAGTCTTAAAAATATACAGGAAGAGCAATTTACTGTTCAGAGTTCTATAATTTCTAGAGCTCACTGACTAGCATATATATCATAGCAGACTATGAACCACTGTATTTTCTTATGTCAGGTAATTTGTTTTTATGCTCTTTATCAGGACAGGTCCTGGTTTGTAAGTTACTAGGGTCCTAAACTATCTTTTTTTCTAAGGCCATCCTATACCAATCAGAATAGTTCCTAATTCCTGACTAGAAGCCTCAGCTAAAACTGCAAGGCAAATGATAAATAGCCTTTGTGGTCTGCAGATTATAGAATGCTTATATTGCAGAAGAACTGGGAAGCTAGGATCTGGGCTAGCGCTGTAAGAGAGGGTCAGGACATTTTTAAAAGTCAGAAAGGTAATTCAGGATGCTTATCATGCAATAATTGGGGCAGTGCTTGCTCGAGTATAGGAAGGAGCGTTTTGGCTCGACCTAAGGAATAGTTTGACTGCTCCTGTTACCAGTGTATTTATTCACTACAGAGATGAGCATCAAAAGGCTCTTGAACAAATTGAAGCATAGGATTTATCATAAAAGAGAGTTTCTCAGTAGTCTCTAGACCAGGCTTTGCTGAGTAACACTATCAGCTGTCACTCCAAGATGCTGTAAAGGGCAGTGCAATAAACTTCCTGGAGAAAAAAATATGAAACACAGCTAGAGGCTGGTTTATCACTAAAAATGATAGCCAGGACCACCAGTGAAACAGGACACGCTAAACCTTATGTGACTTTATAATTGTTAATGCTCCTCATTCTTCATCTAGGAACTTGAGAAAGTCTTTAAATCACAAAAAAAGTCCAAACAGTGAAGAGGAACTTCTAAACAATAGCAGTCATAGTTGGTGGTTCATTAATAGCATCTTTTCTCTCTTTCTGTGCAGCTTCAGGACAATGGATACATTGAATCAAGCAAACACAAGCTTTGCTATTGACTTTTTCAAACAGCAGTGTCAGGAAGATGGTGACAAGAATATTTTGTTCTCTCCTTTGAGTATTTCATCTGCCCTGGCTACTGTTTATTTGGGAGCCAAAGGCAACACTGCAGATCAGATGGCGAAGGTAAGTCTGGGCTTCTAAAAGTACCTGTCTGAAAGAGCTGATCTCTTCGAGTAATGTCCTCCATGCCAGAAATTTTCTGTGATGTAACAGAGGAAAGCCATATTATATGTAGAGTTTTGAGGACTCTCCCTACAGTTATTTCAAGTTTTACACTTTGCTAAACGTAAATCCACATCTACAAGATTAGAGAAAAATGATGTTGAGACTACAACCCTTTCTTTGGGGTATGTATTTTACAGGCAAAATTACTTACTGAAATTGCCAAGTCGCACTTTCTCAGAGTTCGCAGTGTCATCAGGGGACAGTGAGAGAAGTCCCAATGCGTGGTTACCAAACACCTAATGCAGGTACCTAGCTCCTGCTGTAGGAAGGGAGTGAGTCTGCTTCTGCTAAGGCAGAAGTTGTCCCACCTGCCAAGGCAATGATCTAACTCCTGATTTACAGGACAAAAGAGATCCAGTCGGGTAAAAAAGGAGTGATCTTCTGTTAGGATGAAGGGATTTAAGGCATGGAACTGCCTGCATAGTTTTCAGGGTTTCTGACACATAGCAGAGCTCTATTTAGACTCCTCCTTTGGTAGATTCCATTTAGGGGTAATTGGCACTTTCCCGGTATTAACTGGTCATCCTAAGGCATAACTGAAAGCAGGCAGATTCCTCAACAAAGGCCAGGTATGTAAGAGTTTCACCCTGCAGCCCTCAGCTTAGTTTGCACAAGTCATTTTGTACACATGGGCATTGAGACCTAGGCAAAGATTTCATATTCAGTAAGGACTGGACATAAGAATAAAATCTGAGCTTGAATGTCCTCATTACCAGTCCTCTTGACAACACTGAAAAATTTCACTGAAATGGAAAATTTTCTATTGTTGCATTAATTACTGCTTTTCCCACTACAGGTACTTCACTTTAACAAAGCTGAAGTAGCCAAAAATGTCACCACAACCATAAGAATGCATGTCTACTCCAGAACAGAAGAGAGCCTGTCAAATCGACGTGCGTGTTTCCAGAAGGTATCTCATCCAAGCTGGTGATCAAGCTGAGGTCACATCTTCTCCTGCTTGTATTTTCCTTCCATATTTGCATTTGCTTGTGTTTGCCTTCCTCAGATTTAGTGTACACATTTATTTGGTGCAGCATCCTTTGATACCTTCGCCTAATGCAACACTTATATGCTTCCTCCTTTTACACAGAATGGCACAATCTAACCTCAAATTTGCAAAATGCTTGACCAATAGATCTTTTGATCTTTTGCCTTTAGCTCTGAGGACAGATTTCTTTGTCAAACTATTACTATTCAAAAGCTAGCACGGTTCTTACCTCAGAGAGCTAATCCCAAGAAAATAGCTGCTCTTCCACACATTTGATTGCAGCGTCAAGACTACAAAAACCAGAACAATAATGTTTCCAGACTTCCTATTCTTGATATGTTTCAGAAATTAGACTCCATTTCAATTGAGAAGGTATCATTATAAATTTACACACTGAGATTTTCCAAAGTAGACCAGTTGTCTGCAATAAATTTTAGAGAAATGGGAATAATTTTATTCCTGAGATAAGTCTTTGCCATACTGGCAGGCATCTTGTGCCAGCTTATATGTAATTTAACATCGCAGAACAATACAGAAGAGCAAATGTAATCCCTCTGAGTCAGTAAAGGCTTTTTCCTAGCTGACCATTCAAAGACGATGATATCAAACTCTTCTCCCTGCTCTTTCCCATCATCCTTATTCTTTAGGGGGGTGAGCTGTTTCCCGGCAGTCTGCCCACAGAACCTCAACTGCCACTAGTTTTGATGAATGTATCTGCATCCCACAGCCAAATCCCATGGTGGGAAGATTTATTTTAGGGGTTATGTCAACATGTCATTTGCACTGCATGCACAGGAGAGGGATTGCTCCTCATGAGTAACACTTGTCCTAATTGTAAGAATTGCAGAGTGCTATGGGTAGCACCATGGGTACTGCTATGGGTTCTAACACTTCAGACATTTAAGGGTCTGTTCATGCCTCTGATTCTGATATAATGATGAAATGAATGTAGCACGGGTGCAGATTTTTAATTTACTAATTCACGGCTTCTTCCTTGAGCTCGCTGGAGACTCTGAATCCACATTCATTTAATCCTGCCACTTCAATATAGAGAACTTACTGCAATTACTGAAACAACAACAACAAAAAAACCAAACCACAAAATATTAAGAGAGAGATTAAGAAATTTAGGGGCAAACCTTCTATGTAACACTGTATCATTTTCATAAATTAGGGGAGTGATAGAGCCAAATCTCATGCATTGTTTAAGAATTACTCTCTGAGTTTTATTTTCTGGATATGCAAGCTTTCACAATATCCACTTATAAATCCTTAAATACTTTACATAGTTCAGGCTCTTAACACTTGCATTCCAAGGTACCCACAGTGTCTACACCACATCTGCAACTTCTAATACTTTGAAACAATTCTTTTAATAGCTGTCCAGTTTAAAGCTGCTCTTCTGTTGTAATATAGGTAACAGATCACCTGAAGAGAAATACTTTACTTGGATCTGTGTGAAGGAAAAAACCCAGGATGTTTATGCAACAGATGAATAATGTCCTTTTTATTTCTCTTTCTCCAAGACAGAGATTGGCAAATCAGATAATATCCATACTGGATTTAAAGCACTCAGCTTTGAAATCAACCAACCCACGAAAAACTACCTACTTAAAAGTGTCAACCAGTTGTATGGAGAAAAATCATTGCCTTTCAGCAAGGTAAGACTTTTATTCAGATTATGCAGTATCATTTAATCTTCATGATCTACCTATGGCAACATAAGACATATACTTTTAAATATTTTCACTACATTTGCAAATTATGTTATTATCCTTAACATGAATATTTTCTATGATACTTTTCCTTAGATTCTGGACCCGAAATTTTAGGGTTTTGGGATGTGTTTCTAATGTCAGAGTGATTTGTAGATGTAGTTTGATGCAAACGTTTAAATTGAGTGTTTCCACTAAAAAATACTTTGTTTCCTTGAGAAAACACTGACCTTGTGTCCATGTAATTTTTATCTCTGGCTGTAGTAGTACTCATATTGGCAGGCAACAAACCTAATTCAGGTGTCTCTCTTGCACTTCAGGAATACTTATTATTAGCCAAGAGATATTACAGTGCAGAGCCACAATCAGTCGACTTTGTGGGAGCAGCAGATGCAATCAGGAGAGAGATCAATTCCAGTGTTGAACAACAGACTGAAGGTAAATTCCAGCCTCTCCTCTCCAAATCTAAAAGGAGCCATTTTGGCTTCTCTGTGCCCAAGGGGCCCTTGACAGGTAAACAGTTCATCTCAGAAAGGTAAATCAGATTTTTCCTAAATTACTCATCTACTGACAAGCTCCTACTAAAATTAGTGTCCTCTATCTCAGTGTATGAGGAATATGGCTTATTCTGCTTTGTAAATCAAGATTACCCAGTAACTACATATTTGCAAATAATCTCAAGCTAGATGGCTGCTGCTAGCACTTACAATTTCCCTGGTTTATATCCCCAGAAATGTGCCAGCACTTAGACTGAAACAGAGAAACTGCGCAGATGTGTGAATGTCCCTCTGTTTTCTCTAGGTAAAATCCAAAATCTGCTGCCTTCTGGATCTGTAGATTCCCTCACCAGGCTAGTCCTGATAAATGCACTCTACTTCAAAGGAAACTGGGCAACAAAGTTTGAAGCTGAAGCTACCAGGCAAAGACCTTTCAGAATAAACATGGTATGGCAATATACTGCCCTATTTCCTACACTGCAGGTGGAAAAACCTGAAAAATATGGGGGGAGGAGAGAGGGAGGGAGAAATCCTGTCACCGTTTAAATCCATGTGGCAGGATAGTTATTTCATTTAAAGCATTCAGTATATTCAGTATATTTGTTTCACCACATTTTCACCACTAAAACTGCACACACATACCAGACCCTGAGGCACAAGCAAATTGTCAGAATTGGCTTCAAAAAAGCTTCCATTCTCAAAAGGCAGGGATAAAAAGAAGAGAGGTGAACAAAACAATATGGGTTAGTTCTTTAGATTTTCACTTTTAACCATTCAACAAATCAGAATGGTATACAGTGTCCTACAATGGGTTTTCTGAGACAGCTCAGATAGCACGCCATGCCTACGAGTGCCTTTCCAGTGCCTTGCAGGGATGCTCTGAAGATCCTGTCCTACCCATAAGGATGTCTCAGACAAACTGGGATGCTTGTAGAGTAATTACAATAAACATCCACTGTGCTACTTTAACTCAGTCATTTTACTGTTCAGAGTACAAATGTAAAACATTTAATTTGATTTGTTGCAGCATACAACTAAACCAGTGCCCATGATGTACCTGAGGGATAAATTTAACTTAAACTACATAGAATCAGTTCAGGCTGATGTTCTTGAGCTTCCATATGTCAATAACGACCTCAGCATGTTTATCCTGCTACCGAGTGACATCTCCGGCTTACAAAAGGTAAAAACCTGAGAACATAAATCATGTGAAAAAATAAGAGTGTCATTATTTACTTACTTTATGCACATGTGAGGTAAAAGACCTCACACATGCATAAATAGATATGACATGCAGTCATGTTTCTAGGAAGGAGAGTATTGATCAGGCTCAAGATAAAGTAAATCCGAAATCTGGTCTAATACTGAGCTTGAAGCTCAGACTAGATTTCTTAGTCTTGGAAGCTAGCATGTCTGTGGTTGCTGAAGTTGATCAGTCCTGGAAACAGGTAACCCAAACCCCATAAGATTGCCCATTTTCCAGCCGAACAAAAATGAAAACAGAAAACCAGCCCTGCTGAGATCCACTGTCCACACCAATTCAGACAGATGATTTCATTCTGAAAAAAAATCCCACCAAAAATTGGGCAGCCTTTGTTATGTTCCAGGATGTCCAGAACTAATATGTATGGACACTGCCACCTTCTGTAAAAAGCCTGATTCTGCCTTTGGATAACAAACTCTTAAGAAATTTTCATTTTTAAGGTGTTGTGTGTGGTGGGAGGAAAAGCTCTTTTCAGTAAATTCTAAAATGTGGGGAAGGCAGCCCTGGGGACAGAAAAACAACCAGACTACTGTAGCTCTGCTATATTCCCTGACAGTTACTGAGAACACTTCAAATATTGCATTGATATACCACAGAACAACATTCTCCTTTAGTTAAAAACATCTCCAAACTGCTGTTTCATTGCTGTTTTTCTTGCACTCTTAAAACCTCTTGAAAAGTTCTCCATTTATGAGAAGAATTAACCTTTAGGGCACAGGTTTTTGAACATTTTTTAATTTTCTGATTTTCTTTTTACTTACTGTAGCTAGAAAGAGAATTGACTTTTGAAAACTTGTCTGCATGGACCAACCCAGAACTAATGGAGAAAATGAACATGGAAGTTTATCTGCCCAGGTTCACTTTAGAAAAGAAATATGACCTCAAATCTACTTTGACCAGGATGGGGATACAAGATGCCTTCACAGAAGGTCAAGCTGATTTCACAGCAATGTCCAAGACTGGTGATCTGTTTTTGTCACAAGTTTTTCACAAGTGTTACTTGGAAGTCAATGAAGAAGGCACGGAGGCAGCAGCTGCCAGTTCGGCAACACTGGCATCGCGAAGTCTTGGTGCTACTGTTATCTTTCTGGCAGATCACCCTTTCCTCTTCTTTATCAGGCACAACAAGACAAAGACTATTCTCTTCTTGGGAAGGTTTTCTTCCCCCTAGAAACTCGATTACTAAACAGGTTATTGCAACAACAAAAATGAACTAAATACACACCACAAGGAATATCTCAATAGCCTGTGCACTTCTTAATTTTCCTGTACTGTTAACAAATCTCTCAATGTTAGAAGAGAGTATTTATGAAAAATAATCTCAAATGTATGCCTCTGGCTCATATTCCTCGCCAAAGAATCCCAAAATGCTAGCACTACACCCTAAGTACCAAACTGTGCAAAGAAGAACATAAGTCTTTTCAGTACTTCCTGAACCAGAACTTCCACAATTCAGAACAGCCTGAGTGGAGCTCAACCAGTAATTTTAAAGTTTTGATATCTAAGAAGAACAAACAAACAAACAA
>WBMY01002973.1:15845-32538 GCA_013397315.1 Donacobius atricapilla
GTTTTGTCTTTGTTTCTCTTCTTTCTTTTTTTTTTTTTTTTTTCTTCCTCCTTTTTCCTGTGTAAGCTGTTGCTAGATGGCAGGTAGTGTTCATTCTTGTGATGGTGTGCCTGAGCTCTTTGTCTCTGCTTTCAATTGTGTGACACAGTGAATGGTTAGATTTGGTCATCTTGGAGTCCTTTTCCAACCTTAACGATAGCATGGTTCTGAGATGACAGGAGCGAGTTCCAATCTAGGTGGTGTTGAGCACAGTTGCTGGCCTGGTGTGTGCAAGAACGAGGGGAAAAAAAGGAGTGGTGGGAAAAGAAGAAGAAGCAGATGGGAAAGAAGAGAGGGAGAAATATGGTTCGAGTGAAGGAGGGCAGGGGTCTTATTGCAGTTACTGCCTTAGCTATCTTTAGTTCACTCTTGATCTATGGCAAGTTCCTCAACACTGAGGACAGGTTATTGTGACTTTAGTAGCCTTTCAGAAATGTCACTTCCAATTCTATCCCAGCTTTAAGTGAGTAGAAAACAAACTGGTAAGTTTAATTCTCTTCTCTTGACCCATATCTGTGATGCTAGAAGTGTCAGTGTAGAGTGGGGTGGGATGTAAAGAGAGTGACTTACTTTGTCTGCAGATGTACTGGCTAGATACTGGCTTGATCCTGGTGGGATTTATTGTCTCTGCCATCCTGGTGACAAAGGCAGATGAGGATGCAACACAGCGCCTTTGCTGCTCCTGAAGGGTGAGCTAAGAAGTCCTGCTGACTTAACTGTGTGTGTGGAGAAACTAGAGCTACTGACCATCAGCACTGCGGGGCTGCGCGGTGTGGAGAGCTACTTCAGTGCTTTGGGCAGAGTTGGTTGGAGTCAGCTGCAATCAATGCTGACCCAGAGTTAATAACTCAGGGTGGGTGTTCTGTATCCTAGATTTTTTTTCATGACCTGTTATATCCCCATCCTTCATTTTCCCAGGGTCAAAATTCCTGAAAATTTGTCATGTGCTGAGTGGTGTTGAAGGTGGCATTCATCTGGCTGTAGGTACTCATCCATGTCCAAGGTAGCCAGCCAGGAGAAGGATGGATGTTCCTGGGATGTGATTCACCTCAGCCCAGTACACTTAAGCAAATGAGTTATGACCTGACACGCTCATATACTCATCTGCTTTCTACTGAGTATAAAAGAAGGCAGTAATGGTCCAAGTGTTTATCTCAAGAAACTTGTGAGGTTCTTGGAAACCTCAAGGACTTTGGGAAGAGTTACAGCAGTTTTGCTGTAAGAGTGGGTTTGTTTTGGTACTTGGGCACTACCTTCTTAGTGCAGTTGTTTCAATGTTACTGGCTACTAAAACCTACTTTAGGAAAGAAAAAGGCATAACTGAGTCTGATGCTCAAACAAAACAAGGGGGCTATCACTTGACGTATGATGGGCCCACTAGTTGCGTGATTCTTGACTATTGCCTGGGCTTTCTGGGTAGTTTGGGGGTGCCAGGGATCAGGAGCCGAGGCTCCCACCTTCCTCTTGTGGTGTGTAAAAATCTAATGCCTCTTGCCCTGGCAGCGCTGGCTGGAGCTGCCTTCCCTTGCTGGTGAGTCAGCAGCTGCTGCCCTTGCCAGGGTCCCTGATGCTGCCGGAGATCACCAAGGTGGTGGATCATAAATCCCGTGAGTGGTAGCAGAAGTGCCTGGTTTCAGAGTTTCCAAAAGACAATACTGTGAATGTTTGGTTCTAGGTACTTTTTTTCCGTTTCTGTTTGGTTTTGGTCTTCTTGTTTTAATTTTTTCTTACTCAGGTGAAAAACAGTTCAGAAAACTTTATTCACAGTAATGTGGGATCCCTCATTCAATTTTCCTGTAACTCTTACCTGTACCTCAGTGCCTTCTGTGCCATGTCTTGACCCTTTTTCTGAGAAATCCATGTGATTGCTATATTGACTGAAGCACTAAATTTGTTTGTCTACTTAGTGGTAGTATTTAGCATCGTATTTTATGACTCCTCTTTCTCCTGCCTCTTTCTGAGATGAGGAGTAATTCTTGGATTCCTTTTCACAAGATTAGCAGTGAAATATCTCAGCAGGGTTTCCTGAGCTGTACAAATTCCAAAATTCACTTTTGTCTTATTTTCTGGATCCTTGTAATTCAGTTGTATCTTTCCTTGTAGATCTTAGTGGTCCATTTAATTTTTAAATTACAAGGATGAGGATTTCGCTTAATATCTTGCTTTTGAGGACTTGCTTTTAATTACTACCTTTATTTACTGAGCAAGCTATGCTTTTATTGAAATTAGTGCCTATTTGAGTCATCCACTCCAGAAACTTTTTTCCAATCCAATCTGGAGTTTAAAAAATTATAATTATCAATGAGCTCTTTGTTTACCTAGGGTTTATCCCCAGTTCTTACTCAGGTAGATGGTTTAAAATGCCCTATACCAGATAATTTACTTATTCCTGGAACACATTCTGTCAAAAGAGAAAGTGTGTGTCATGATTCACATGGATTTGTGTGGACCTGACTATAAAGACATTACCAGGTATTTTAATATGGGTGAAAAGAACAGAGTTATAGTGTGGATGCACATTGCCTGTGGCTGCAGTTGTGCCTGCTGAAAAGTTTGCTGCTGGCAGCTGCTCACTGGCATCCCAACTGCAGAGGTAGTTGCTGCTTCAGTTTTCCACCTAATATATTTGAGAGAGCTCTCCTCAGATTTGTGTTGCCTCAAGTGAGGCTGGGAAGGACAGGCTGCTTCATTGGTAGGGCTTTGCTTACATGAGTTAGCAGATAGGTTATATCATTGAAGTTTCAGCTAGCAAAGCAAACAGTGTGGTGTTTCTCTAGAAAATATTTTGGAGCGTGCTGAAGCTAATCAAGAGGAATCCTATCCCTCATAACCTGGTTGGCATGTGAAGAAACACAAGGATGATCCCCAAAAAATCTTATAGAAGTGATGAAGCCTCACTGTTGTGTGGGAACTGAAAAAGCAAAGGACTTTATTGCAAAGCCTTGCAATAAACTTACATAGATGGAGGTTTGAAACGGAGTTGAATTTTAGGCTTTGAAATATTTGGAACATACAAAGTTTCTGTGCCGCAAAGAGTATAAAACAAGCAACCATTGTATGCTGTAAGGTGTACGTGCAGTGTTTATTGATTGGCTTAAGTGGATGCTTGTGGGCTTTTAGCATTAGCCTATTGGCTAAAAAACTTTTAAAAGGCCTTGTAACAAAGAGAACTTTGGCTTCTGTTGTTATAGCGTTTTACCATCTTTTGTCTCTGCCTTCACTAAGACTGATAATGAAATAAAGAACTTAAGGAATGCCTCTCGATCGCCCCATCCTGTTATTACTGATTAGATCCAACACTGTTGTGCTTTGGCTGCTCCAGACAAACCATCACAGATGTTGGAGCACTTCTGAACCTGTTTTTTCCTTTGAAGGAAATACTTGGAGAGCAGAACAGCATGGTGTAGGGCACCATCAAAAACACAACAGCAGTGCTTTGCTTTTCATGCTCCTGTTCAGACCCTTGGGGTGAAAATAGTAATTATCATTTATTTCACTTACTTTCTCTAAAACCACCTATTTTCTTTTGCAAGTCCCAGCACAGGGGAGGTAAGCAGAATATTTACAGCCAGTTTTTTTTTTAGTTCTTGCTGTCACTTAAAGCACCTTGCAGCAGCAGAACTCATTATACTTCAAAGTTTCTTGTTCTAGGTACGTGACATGGGGAGAGATGGCACTGTACGTATTCTGAGAGGTGTTGCATTAAACATTTCACCATACTTCTCCAAGACTGTCATATCTAGGTCTCTCTGTGTATTCCCCCAGTCCCATAAACATAATAAGGAATGATTTCCTTTGATGCCAGAATGGTGAGGTGGAAAAATATAATAATGTTTTAAAAAGTTGAGCAGATTGGATGATGTTAGTCATTTTTCTCCTAATAAAAAGTGTATACTTACTCCAAACACTGTATTTTGCTGGTAGGGACACAATTATTTTTAAGGCTAGCAGTATAACTTCCCTTCACAGGACTGTGTGCTGGATGGCTTCACTTACCTCTGTCACTGGGTTGCAGGAGCATTTTTTGTGGCAGACCAGGCTTCTACATGAAGGGCAGGGAGGTGCAGGTGGCAATTCTAATACATTCAGAAAACTGAGTAAGATTTTAGCCTACAGATTGAATAACTACTACACTGATGGGGTTGAATTAAAAGTAGATGACAAATCTGTTTTTTTGTTATAGGAGTTAATTACTTCTCTAAGTTGTCTTGTGCTTCCAAGGTAGCCTGAACAAGCTTTCTTTATGGAGAGATGTGGGTTGCAAGACCTGGTTTTCTGCCGCATAGACGGCAAAATAAACTGTAAGGGTGTCTGCAAGGTAATGCTGCTTCTTGTGCAAACCAGGGAGCTGGGTCTGCATGGTATTTTGCAGCAGCCTCATGGCTAGGTTCAGGGCAAGTCTGCCAACTGTTTGCATTTCTTACCTCCTGGTATGACTGTATTGTCTCTGCTGTCACTGCTCCTTCAGCTATCACATCCAGCAGCTTTCTGCCCAAACCCCTCTTGGGGCTGGCCAGTGTGGAGCCCTGCCTTGAGGTTGTGCAGGATTCTTTGGTGTGACATTGGCAACAGTGAGATGTGAAATATGTGCCTTGTGATCTCATGGTTTGGCTGCTCAGTGTCATCTTTGCTTTTTTGGGGGAAAAAACCCGTTAAAATCCCACAAACTTCAGCAAGTCTTGCTTTGATCCAAAAAAGGAGCAGAAAGTCCTTTGTCATACTTTTGATAGAAGTTCTGAGATAAATATGAAATGGGGTGTGTTTGGATGCCTCTTTTCCCCAGTCCTTCCCTATCAGCAGCCTTGCAGCCATGAATGTTTGGTTTAGGTGGAGGCAAAACTCTGCTTAAACAACAGCTCTCTTGTCCTGGAGAGCTGGATGGTGAACATGTGCCTAAGAAAAGAGAATTTACCCAAAGCAAAAAGCACCTACCTTACTGTGAAATTTAATTCCACATCAGTGTTCTAGCATTTTTTCTGATGAGATTGATTTAATTGGAGCATGTCAAAACCAGGCTGTGATACCTGTGTGTGAAAACAGGAATGGTTGGTTACCCCACTGACATGCTAATCAAACATCATGCTTGGATGATTTGCCATACTCTCTACTTACTTTAGACTTAAATGCCTAAAACAGATGCAGTTTTCCAAGGCATTTTGTTGTAAATCCATCAGTTTAGGAGCTGTGACATCTTTGCAGTGATGGCTTGTGGGATAATTTGCAAAACACTTATGAGACTGAATTTTTTCCCACATAGCCCCATGCTTTATCTCCTCTGGTCTACCTCCTTGCACCATCCTCAGCTCCCATTTTTCTGTGTGTGTATGTCTAGGCTACACTGATGGCATATCCTGTAGGCCTGGCAGCCAGGCTCTGTGACTGACCTGCACAACAAATTCCCATCCCAAAACAGCAGTCCCTGGTGAGGCATGTGTAATGGGTTAAAGTTTGTAACCAGGCAGAAACACCAAAAGATGTAGTGGTTTCACATTCACCGAATTTGTTTTGTTAAATTTAGTGTAGTGGTCTATCTTCCTACTATGGAATAGGATTAGAAGAAAGGCAAAACAGGCTTAACTTAAAGATAGAAACAGTTAGATTTAGTAACACACACTAAAGGGAGAACAAAAAAAATACATGAAACCTTTTTAAAAGCGCTCCCCTCCTCCCTACCAACAGTTTACTTTTCCACAAAACAATGTAAAGAGATAGAAAATCAGAACTCTAGGTCAGTAACACTTATAAAATAGTCTTTCATTCAGTCTTTNGGCCACGTGGTCTCTGCCATGGCATCTGTAAAAGCCTCAAATCCATGCCGGTGGGGAAGTGGGGAAGGCTCAGAAATGGCGCCCGGGATCTTCTCCCCCCTCCACCCCTCATTTTCATGGGGTGGGTTTGGCCCAGCCTGGGCTTGGTGCTGCTCTCCGAGGACCCGAGCCGGGGATCATCTCCCTCGGCCTGGCCGGCAGCATGGGGCAGGCCGTAGGATGGGCTGGATGTCAGCAGCCGTGGCTCCCCTTTCTCTGCTGGCATCTGCTGGGCTCAGGGTCCCGGCTCAGCTCCAGCCAGGGCCAGCCCCGGCATGGCTGCCCTGTCCCAGCCCCGGGGGCGGTGGGGCTGAAGCCGGGCCCCACTGCTCCTCCTCTCGATGTTACCTCATGGCAGGCCTGCAGCCAAAGAGACCTTTCCCAAACTCCCACCTGCATTTAAGCTGTGTGTCCCAGAGGTGTACACTTGTATCCAATTGGCCAACCTGGCTGTCAGTTTTAAAGCAGATCACTAATTGTTTTTTACCATTCGTGCCAAACCACTGGACTGGTGGGAAAGGGGAGTCATTTACTGGCCCAACAAGTTGGAACATTGCCGTATCCCAGATACACTGGGAGTGTGGCCACACCACTGGTGTTCAGCATCCCCCCTGCCTTTGATTGGGCTACCCAGGCTGCCCCATTAGTGCTTCCTCCTGTGGGAGCTTCTCATTCTGTTCCAAGGCAGCTGGGACATCAGTGGCCCATCCAAATCATGCTCTGTTGTCTCCTTCAGCACTGAGTGACCATGGTTGGGGGGGGTCGGTCTGGTCAACGGGCAGTAATAGATGGGAGGGTAGGATTCAGTCATGGCTTTCATTGCAGTGTGCATTAGGGCACTGTCTGTCAGGGGAAGGCCTTTCTGAAAAACTTTACAGTGGGAATTACTTGGAAGAGCCACCCCTGAAACTGCAGACATGCAGCAGCCTCTCTGCTGTAGGAGAGGATGTGTCTGGCACACTAGCCAAGGGTTGTGAAGTGTTTGTTTGTGCCTGCAATGATGAGCATGTGATGCTTGGAAGGAGCTGATCTCTCCCCAGCCCTTGAATTATGGCTGGGATGTGGGAATACTGAATCTAAAAGCAAACATTTTAACTCCTTTCACAGTCAGTGTCTCTTTTGTATGGTGTAAATCATACTTGCAAAAAGCTTTAGTATTAGCTCTGTAGTCATGCACATGCCCTCAGAAGGTTGTAATGTATACTTTTTTTAATTCAGTTGTTGTGTTCAATGAGAAATAGATTTCAGTTTCTTCAGAAAAGGGAAGTTTTTCTTAATTATTCCACTGTGTTAAGTCTCTCTCCAACAGCCACACCAGGGTGCAGGGCTGTCAGGTCTCACTTGGATTTCTGCTTGGGGCAAGCCCTTGAATGGCCTGCAAATCAGTGGAAAAACTCCTAAATTAACAAAAATGTATTCTAATTACTTTGCTAATGACTTTGTTTTGATTGCAGAAGCCTAAAGGAGTGATGTTGCATGTTTTGAATTTTCACAGAATCCTAGAATGGTTTGGACTGGAGGTAACCTTTGAAGTTCCATGCAGTCCGATCCACCTGCCATGGGGTTATTCAGAGCCCCATCCATCCTGACTCTGAATGCTTAATTTGCATACACAGTTACCCAGGGATAGCAAAACTTCTCTCAGAAGCCTGCAATCTTTTGCATAAAGCAGGGAGCCCCACATCAAATTTCTGTTCCCCTTCCTCCCGGAATGAGTATGTGTCCAGGCCAGGCTGAGTTCTCCCTTCTGGGAGCAGTTCCTCTGAGTTTTGTTACAGTGTTTTCTTTGAAAAGCTATTCAAACTCTTCCATCTCATTCACAGAAACAACGCTCCTGCTTTCCCAGCAAAGGAAAGGGATCTTTTGCTTCAGTTCAGTACCCTTTATGGTAATGAAGGAAGTTTTTAATTGGGACAACATTTTTTTAATTGGGAGAGTTTTTTAATTGGTGCAGCAGTGCTGGGAGCGTGCCTGCGTGAGAAGCATCTGATCTGCAGACATGCTGATCCACAGGGGCTGCCACAGCTCCATGGTCCAGCCCATCAGACACAGGATGCTCATGGGTTGCTTGGCATGAGTGACCAGGGTCAGCAGCTGCCTCCCCAGATGGAGCTGCCACTGCTCTCCATGACCTACCTGGCCTCCACCTGCTCCCCGCTGCTCAGGGACATAGCAAAGCCCAGTTATTCTTACCCACTTTGATCTGCCCCTTGTCTGCACGTGAAAGTCCCAACTTGGCTGTGTCCTTCATCCTGGTGAAATAACAGTGTTTGGGGAAGTCTTCCCCTTCCTTTCTTCTGTCGGTCTGATTGGACGTGTCCCATGTCTGTGCAGGATACTTCTTGTTCTGCATGAACGTTGGGACTCTTAATGTTTTGTTTGTTTCCTCACTATTGTTTTAATAACAAACCAACTTCTGTCGCTGTCTGACTTATTTCCTTATCCCCCAAGGGAAATTCCCCACCTTCGTCCAAGGACCAAAACTGGTTTATGCTGAATGGCATGGCCAGGGCTTTTGGCTAAGCAAAGATCTGTCTTCATTTTATCTGGGTTTAAGGGGACAGAAGCTCACTTATTTAATATTGTTTCCCAGAGCATTATTTTTTTTCTGCTCAATACCAAGGCTGAGTCCCTGGCAGATTATGAATGATGGGTTGTTCCAAGTGAATCCCTGCCATTCTGTCTCAGGCTTTGATTTGGGAAGTTTAATTATCAGTGGAGATCCCCTTTGGTGTTATGACAAATTGAGGGAGTTAAATCAAGCAATTTTCTTGCAAGGTGTAATTTGAAGTCACGCTGAGGAACTATTTGAGAAGACTGTACTAGGGCTGGTGGGAGACTTTTCAATTAGATGCTTTTTCATCAGAAAATAGTGATTCATGTAATTGGAGAGGTGTGATGCCCTTTAATGGCTAGACAGGAAGATATTTTCTTAACTTTTTTGTCTCTGAGGAGCTGTGGATGGCAAATGTGCTGCTGTCCTCCTCAAAACATCTGTGTGCTGTTTTGAGCTGACAGGATCATCACCAGCTGAAATTTGAGGTATGGGCTAAAAGGGCTGGGGGAGCCGCAGGTACCTTTCACTGGATGGTGCTTCTCAGATGGGAATCTATCCCGGAAAGTGTCACATCCCTCTCCTCTGCCCTGGCTGCTGTTTGTGATGGGCTGCCATTCAGTCAGCTGTAGTCACAGTGTTGGGTTTGTTTCAGTGGTGGTGGTTATCAGCATGATTCCCCAGGTGGTTATTCTGGTATAGCTATGGGATGATAGGCAGTAGGGTAGGGAGAGGAAGATCTGGTTTCATGATTTAACTCGGCCAAAACAAACATGTCGTCTGGCTGCACCTGTTTTCCCTGTTTTGAGGCAGGGTGCACTATATCCAATTGAAGTCTGAAACGTATTTCTCTAACCTGTTTTTGCAACACTTGGGTGGTGGAGATCTGATATTGTACCCTGTCCCAACCTTTCATTGTGCCTGCAGCTGGAAAGTGATTGTAATATCAAATTCCCCATTGCAAATTAGGCATGATATGGTGTGTGTTTCTGCAGTAGGGGAATTAATGTCTATCCAACCTTTTCTCTGTTAATTTGGCTTACTGTATGCCACATTTGGTGGTAATCACAGCTGGAGCTTTGTGCAGAAGAAAGGGCATCACAACTTCCATTTTGGAGCTTTTGAAGCTTTAATTCTGAGTGTTTTAAGTACTCTTCTCATGACTTCCACAGCAGGAACCTCCCTCCTTTGCTTTGGTCAAATATGACTGCACATTTCAAAATGGATTTTCTGTATCATCACAAATAACCCAGATTGCCTTTTCTGCAGGTATTGAGACAAAACATTGAAGTTTGCCTGCTTTGAAATTTTGGGGAAGTTGAAAATTCCTATCTGAACTGGTGGAAAATGATGGTCTTTGCCATCTTGGAAGTTGTCCAGGGATGAGAGGATTTTTTGACCTTGGTTCAGTCAGTAGCCATGACAGTTTGGAAAGCAACTGGATGAGCTGCAGCACCCTGGTGTTCTCCCACGGCAGTAATTGAGCAACTTCTCCATGTCCAGTGGCACTTGGTTCTCACCTTTCAGCAATTGATGGCAGGTCAGTGGGTGGTATAGGGCTTATAAAGAGCATCTCACTGCACCTTTTCCAATGGAACAGGTCTTTGAGACACCTGGAGAGGAGAAGGCAATGCTGCTTTGAAAATGTTCCTAATATTCAGGAGATTGATAAATAGAAACCTGCAGCATGCCCAGCTGTCCGTGACAGCAGGCTGTTCTCCCAGCACCACTTCCCTCATGGTGTTTAAAGGATCTGCTCAACAAAGAAGAGTAATATGATCCCCTTCAGACAGGCAGTGTGCCTTTAAACAGATGAATAAGATTGGGTTCTGTGTACACTGTACACCCACACCTGTGTGTGCCCGTATCTTTGTTTAATGTGTTGTTTGTATTTAACTGCCTGGCTCCCTTCCTTTGAGTAGGAAATGCCTTGCTAGTAGCTGGTCTTGATTTTTAATGACAAAATTGGGAAAGAAGTTAACATTAATGTCCATATATATATAAGTATATGCACTCAAATGTAATCTAGATTAATGGATATTGAGGTGTATGCATGTATTTGCACACGTATTAAAAAAATGATAATAAAGAAAGGAACAATTTAACAGCACATACCTTCCTTTTCTGGTTAAAATACTTTAACAGGACAACATCTCTTCACAATGAAACAAATGCAAATAATTGGAGCTACTTTGGTGACTTTTGGCTTGGAGTCCATGCCATTGCTGCTGCTTTAGTGAGATAACTTCCAGCTTTGCATAATGCTTGGTCATGTCTTTGCTTTCGCTGGCCTCTTTGCTGGTGGCTGCATCTGCAAATAGCTACAGTCAAAGTCTCTGAATTGGTCCTCATCATTTCTCCCAAGCATGTCTTCTCTAAACTGCCTGCCTTCTCCAGCACAGCTGATGGGGACACTTGCAGCCACTTCAAGGACATAGCCAGATGCAACTTAGAGTCTGATGCCACAGCCTTTTCTTCTGTTTCTAAAAGTCTAGAGATAGGTGCTCAAATATATGTTGGGAAAGCTCAGAATCTTCTTTAGCCATCTTGACTCTGCTGTATTGCTTATTGCAGAGTAACATGAAACATTGGAGTTTTTCAAGACAAGACATTTTGGAAGGACATATCTGACACAATTCTTGCTTTATGCTGGAATGGATCATACCCAGGGCTGATGTGCCTTGTTGACTTGGTTTTCTGAATGACGCTTCTGAAAACATTCAGAAGATCTAATTTGGTCCCTTACTTTATGACTTTCTGCATTTAGGAGGCTGCAGTCAAATCTGACACCCCAAAAATATCTGTAATGCCAACAGCAGTAGTAGGAATTGAGGTTTTCCACTTCTTTTCCTCTGTAGGACTTCTGTGTGAATGAGGCTGCCTTAAGGATGGAAGCAGCAAAATCAGCCTTTTGAAAAGGCCTCCCAAGGGGGTTTGTTACCTACGTGTTGATCAATTGTTGGCATCATCACTACATGCTTGTTCAGGGACCTTGTTTGAACTAAAAATACAGGGTGAAAACCATTCCACATTGTCAAATATACCAGCATGGTGCAAGCACAAGCTCTTTGTTCCACACGCTCTTTGTTCTGCAGACTTGTTGCAGTGATTATACAGCTGTATGGGGGATATTTTTCCTCAGCGTCCTTTTGGTCTTCCACAAATGTCAGATTGTCCACAGGCTATGACTTTGCTGTGAGAGAAGGCAGTAGACTTTTCCATATGTTTCAAAATGGATATAAGTATATGTGGGATAATGTGAGGATTTCAGCTCACTCGCCTTCCAGGGAGATGTCTGGGGACTTTGTTGGACATGCTGCAAGGTTAGGCTTAGATTTTCTTTCCTTAGTAGAAAACTCCTTGTTCTGCTTAATCAGCTGTAGTTTTATGCTTTTCTGCAAATTGGCAAAGAAAATTCTCAGGAACAGCAATGCCCTGAAATAGGTAAAGAGTGGTGCTTCAGAAGTTGTAATTGTTGAGGAAGTGATAGTATTGCTTATGTAAAATGGTGCCCTGTCAGCTTATTTTTACATGTGGTGTTTTATGTTTAGCTGGACACATGTTTATTATGGTTTACTTTTTGCTGTCAACCACATGGCAGATTGCTTATTTTCTTATGGGTTTGTTTTGAGAAATGGGGAAGGAAATCTATCAACCTGATATAATAGGTATGTTAACCATTAGATAAAAGGAGGAAGAATACCTTATTTTATTTGAAAATACAATAGAGTCAAGACACAAAAAGTTGGACAGGGAACAAAAGTAATAAACATAAAATACACTGTAAATAAAACACCAGTAGCAGTTGGACTATTGAAGTTGGTGGGAGCTTTGCCACCGGCTTTATTGGACAGGATTCACCCAAGGATGTGGCCCCTGGTTCAGGGTCCACCCTGCTAGGCTACCTGGGTGTGTTCTTGCTTCCCACCACTCCCAAAGACCTCTACTCCAGCCAAAACATGGTGATACCCAAAGCCTTTGGGTGAAGCCATTTCCTACCCAGGGTCTGAGTGGCTGGGACTTGCAGCTCAGTGTTTCTAATTGGAGAAACCAGACCTAAGGCAGGGGCGAGAGCTAGGTATGTGCAGAGCAAAACTAATCTATATTCATTCAGATTCAAATTTCCTCAGCTTGAAGGTGGTTAGGTACCATCTAGTTACATTTCTGGAATTATATATATATATTTTTATGTTATTAAGACTGTATTATGCCACAGGAATACCGACTGTACATTATAAAAAAAAAAAGGCTCATCTTTTCAAGTGAGGTTTGTAGTGGCACCAGCCCAGAACAAAGGGTCACTTCAAAGTCAAGGATGACTGTTTCAGAAGGCGAAATCACAGCTGGATCCAACTTCTAAGGAGGGGAAAATCATAATCTCCACCAAAATCACCCTTTGATATGCTTGCAAAGATAACAAATGATACACAGAAGGTTTTGGGCAGAGGTGTAATGACCCTGTACTGCATCCTTCTAAACAAAAAGATTGTTCTCCTGAAAAAAATCCTACTTGTCTTCATTGAAGGTCTCTTTGTCAAGCTACAGTGAATATAATTGAAAATGAAAGGTTGATTAGGTACCTGCCGTTTCAAAAGCAAAGAAAACATGTAAGAGATGCTTAGGATGGTAACCAGTGGCCTGTGAGATGAACGACAGTGCTCTCCGTGAGGGCCACAGAACATGGCTGCATTGCAGGCTCCCTGCTTGTTACCTGCAGGCAATAGGAAGCATTCTATTCACAACAGAGATGCTCAGACTTTGAGTTGCGTTTTGGGAAAGAGGGAGTTGATATCTTGATCTGGAGTTCAGCTAGAAGAGCACTGTCTCCTGGCATTAAGCAAATTGCAGGATGTTGGTCTTAATTCCCAGGTCTGTCATAATTAAATAGCCCCTCTTCTAAGCAAATTATCTGTAAAAAGCAGTTCTACTTTATCCTTGATGGCTGTAGTACAGCTGTGAACACCTGTAGATAGGCCTAAGGGAGTTTCCAAATGAAACTGCTTTGAAATATGTTTCTTCTGGGACACTCTTGAGTGATATATAAACTTGAAATAATACACTACGTTATTTTTTTAGTGATTGAATTGTATGTCCCCCTGCCCCCTAGGACCTTGCCAAGTTGTCACCCTGATTGATCCTCCATCTCTGCACCAAGGGTCTGTTTCTCTCCTGGGGATGTTGCCCCTTGCCAACTCTGTTTTTGCCATTTCTCATGATGTGTGTGTCTGTGACAAGGCAGGGAATTGGGGACCAGTTACCCCTTTATTTTCAACATAGAATTAAAACCACAAAGTTATGCTTGTTTTGCAGGATACCAGATTTTGTTCAGGTAGATGACTGCATAAGAAGTAAAAGGTCTACCTTCGTTGTTAAGTAGCATCCTAGAAAGCAGCAGAATTCATAGGAGATACTCCAGTGCCACAATCTTCTTGTCCATTTCACCCAGTTCAGAGTTCATGGCTGCCCTGTCCCAGCTTTAGGGAGGTGGGCAGTTGTCCAGCTGAAAGCAGTGCGGGCTGACATGGATTTGGGTAAGGTTCAGGTGGAAAAGAGATTGAGTAAACAATCTGACATATGAATGCATTTAGGTAAAGACTTAGGTCTGTCTTCCTGCTGAAGGGAGAAGATAGTTTTCCCTCTCTGTATGTGCTGGGAACTCCCATGGTTAATGAAACAAGATTTTTGTAAGATTGGCCTAAAACCTGCCTTTCTTTATTTGTCTAAATCCATGTCTGTTGGGAGCATGTTTGAGAGCTGTTGGTGGGGTACAATTCCTGACACAGTGGGCCTTGTAAATCCTCAGCCCTGTTCCTGCAGTTGTAATTACTTTCTCATAGTAGGGGAGTTAGTGTAAAGCCAAGAGAAAGGGATTTAAGCCAGGACTTACGACCAGTGTCTTGGAAAAATGAAGAGGATTTTTGGTTTTGTAGTTGATGCTGTGGTGACAAAACTGAAGCATGGATTTAACCGTTGCTTCAGTTAATTAAGTTTCTTAGCATGTATTTTCCCACCTTTTACACCAGGTTTTAGCTGGAGCTGATGAAGTACCAATCTCATTGAACTGTACTGTAAATTGCATTTAGGAGTATTTTTGCCTACTTATTATCCTCAGCACAGTATTGAAGTCCGTGTGCAATGTGTACTGCTGGAAAGTGTATGCCTCAGTCCAGCATTGCATCTAAATAAAAAAACCTTTTTCCTTTTCCATAATTAATGAAGAAACATTTTTAAAGCCTTGTTGCTGAAGCCAGGCTTAATGGTGCAGTGTGGGTATCAGGGTGTGGCTGTTGGAGCTAGAAGATGCAGTCTGAGATGGAAGATGAGGTTCATCCTTGTAGGCTGTGGCCACATAGCCTGTAGATCTGTAGAGCAAAGCAGAGAAAATATGATGTCTGCACCACACATCTTACAGATGAGGTTGTCCTGGAGTAGCTATTCCCTCAGGCTGAGAACCCATCAGGTTGGGATGTGTTACATACAATGTCCTCAGGTTTAAATTCATCCCAATAGTACGGGGTTTGTACATTCCACGAGGTCTCTGCAGTGTGAACCAAAGTGTTGTAAATGGGGCAACTGAGACATTCACTTCTAAAGTATTCTCTTGCCCAGGAAAACCCCTCTGAAATCTGAAAGACAAAATTTGCATTTTTAGTTTGCCCACTTGTGTGTGAATGGAGTAACTGTGGAGCAGGGTGGGAGCTGGACTGGAGTATCGCCTCTCTCCTGGGATTGCACAAGGTTTGCAGTTTGACTGAGAGTTGGAAGCAGAAAATGCTTTGGTGTTGTTTATTTTAATTCCCCATGGTAGGTCTAGATAAAATGCCAAAGGAGACATTTCACCCTATAAAAAGGTAGAAAATGGGAAGTTTCATTTGCTGAAATGTAACAGGACTGTAGTACTGTACCTGCGCAGTGATCCTGATGTAGGAGGGTATTCTGGTCTGGATAATGATGGCAGCATCTTTCTTGCAGGCTCAAGCAGGAAGATGGACTGTCAAAAAATTACCAACTTTGGAAACCAGCTTCTTCGTCGGAAAAATGTGGACTGCACTCGAGAAGACAGTCGCCTCTCGCGATGCCTTAACACGTTTGACTTGGTGGCTCTGGGTGTAGGCAGCACTTTGGGAGCAGGTGTTTATGTACTGGCTGGAGCTGTGGCACGGGAAAACGCAGGACCTGCCATCGTTATCTCCTTCTTGATTGCTGCCTTGGCTTCGGTGCTGGCCGGACTCTGCTACGGAGAATTCGGTGCTCGCGTTCCTAAGACAGGATCAGCTTATCTCTACAGCTACGTGACTGTGGGTGAGCTGTGGGCCTTCATCACAGGGTGGAATCTAATCCTCTCCTATGTTATCGGTAGGTATGGTGGGTGTGCTGCGGGACCCTAGCTTTAGTTCGAGGTGGCAGCCTGGTCAGTAAGGTCACCCTTGTTTGGGTGCTTGTGTTACTGTTACAAAATGGATGCTTCATTCTTACACTCACTGAGGATTTCAGGACTCCTCAGTGGGATACATTTTTGATGGCTCCTGCCAGCTGGTAAGGTGGGTATGGTGCTGGCTGAGGGCTTATTGCTGCTGGGAATTACTCTGAATCTCCACCTCAACCCTCTGGCATCCCCTGGCTGCTGCACGCTTGCTAGGGTGCAAAACAGTGTCCTCTGCTGAGAAAGGAGCTGCTCAGAGAAAGGTGCTTTTATACAGAGCATTTGTACTCACAGCACATCAAGGATTAATTCTGGTCCCTTTGGGATCTATTTAAAGTATCTGGAGATATGAATTTTGTCTTGTGAATTGCTGCAGAATTAATCTTGAGATGATCTGCAGATTCACAGTCTCTGGAAAATACAAACCAAATCCCTTCTAAGCCCTTGACTCCCAGTAGGAGAGGCTCTGGATCAAGCTCAGAGCATGTGCTGTGCAACTCAGCTGATGCATTAAAACTAAACCACACTTTGCTAATTAAGGATTCGTGTCTTTTCAAGCACATTCTGGGCAGGCTGCTTCTTATTATGCCTCTAAAGCTGCAACAGACTCACCAGTTGAGACGGGAAGCTTGCTAGTTAAACTAAAAACCGACTGTATGGTAAATTACTAAGGGAGTTGGGTTTTTTTAAATTCATTTTATGAGATTTGTAAGCATTACCTTGGAATTTAGTTTCCATGGTGCTTGGAGAGTAAGATCATATCAAGAACAACATAGTGGCATAGCAGCTGCCTGTCTGATATCATGCTGGCTTTCCTCTGTGTGTTACCTAAAATATTTTTCTCCTCTTCTCCTCCTTAAAAAAAAAAAA
>WBMY01002973.1:32561-85141 GCA_013397315.1 Donacobius atricapilla
GAGAAGATGAAAAGCCAGAGTCAATTAAACTCCTCTCCTTAAGAAATCAGAGTCCTGTAGCTATTTTGTGAATTACATTCACTGCAAGGAGTAGATAAAAATAATCTTAAAAAAAGTAAGCGTATAATTTCCTCCAGACTTCTACGATGGACCCTGCTTAGGTTACACGTAGAAAAATTGAACAGACTTCTTGGTAATTTTTCTTCTGTTCCAGAAAGGTAATGATAAATCGTCTCCTTCATGCCCTTCATCTAGTTGGTTTTGGGGCCCTTCCTACCATGATACTGGACGACCAAAATGAGTGACATTGCCGTAGTTGCTGTCCTAAAACCTGATTCTGCAAATGCACAATGAAAAGTTTTGCCTACTGAATGTTCTGCTCCGAGGATCTGGGCTCAGAGTGGTATTTCCGAGATTTTTTTTTTCCCCTCTCATAATGGATTTTAAACAACTGCCTCAGTTCTTATTTCAGAGTTGACTGCTCACTGTATTGTCACAAGGCAGAAAATTCGGGAAAAAATAAGTAGATACTATCCGTGGATGTGTTCAAATACAACTTTCTTATTCTTATTTCAGTCCTGGTCAAGAATGTGTATTTGCAAACTGTCTTTCTCATAATTTGTGAGAAAGGGTGGCTAAGGTGGAAAAACACTGGGGGAGGATACGAGATATAGGAGGTCTCTTTATCTTACCCAGCTTTTCTCTCAGAGCTAATTGCCCCTCTTGTGGGCAAGGACAACTCCCAGCAGCCTCTGGGTGTGAAAGAGAAAGATAAGTCGGCTGCCACTGTAAGGCTCCAATCAACTTGCTCGATGAGGCTTTTGAAAGTGTTTATAATGGTTCCTGTTCTCTGGGTTAGACACACTTGCCAACCAGATATTCTGAAGAGGACTAAACAACACAAAAGTTTACTGGCAAACTTTTGAAAAACCAGGAAACTTTGGCTAAAGACTTAGTACAACATCTGATGAACATAAAACACTTCTCATGGTATTAATTCAGCCCATCCAACTTTGCACACTTTAAACCTGTTCCATGTTAAGATACTCAGAATGCTCGAAGAAGAGGGAATTAGAAGAAGGAACAAAAGACAGAAGATATAAAAAGGCACACATAGCTACCAGTGCCTGGGTTCCAGCAGTGTTCAGATACAAACTCCAAGAGGAAGGTAGGGTCAAGATGTGCTGCACTCATGCTCAGCCTTAAAAACCCCTGGGCCTTTGTGGGCCCTCCCCCCGGGTGGGACTTTTGGTCATTTGGCCACTGAGGGGCTGGGTTAGGCAGAGTGGAGCCCTGCCCCTGGTGTGCAGTGCAGGGCTGGAATAGAGGCTGGGGGTGTGGGGGCAGGGCACTGCCTCACCAGGTTTAAGCTTGAGCTGCTCTTTCTCACACAGACAGGCATCCCTAAATGTCTCGAGACATCAGTCCTTCCAGTCTCTGACAGGTGCCCGCAGTGCTTCAGAGCCAGGGCTTGAGGGGGGAAGAAAACCATTTTTTTTCTTAATCGTGCCAATTAGAAATGAGAAAATGAGAAAACTGAGAATGTTGAGAAAACGAGAAATTGAAAATGAGAAAGTTCCAAGCCGCGCATAGAAAATGTGCATCTCTAAGGGGCTTGGCCAGCTTGGTGTTTTCATGCTGAGCTTCTCAGACATCATCTCAGAAAGTATTATGAGGGTGGAAAAAGAAATCCTGGGGTCCCTAGGATGGGTGGGCAGTAGCTTTTAGTTAATTGAAGTGACTTGACTTGGAGGAATGCGCGTGTGGGGTCTTGGAGGTCAATGATGAGAAAAAAATGGGCATGCAACTGATCAGTCTGAAGAGAAGGAGAAAGGTGTCCAGGACCAGGATCTGATGTGAACTTTCTTCTGGGATGATGTGGGTTTGGGGAACTGTGCCAGACTGTGGGATATGTTTCAGGAACTAGAAACTGATGGGAGCTGGTATGATGAGTAACAGCATCTCTGGTAAGTAGGTGCTGCTGGGGTTTCCTGGCACTTGGTGACCTCCTTGCCTGTGCCTGTTCCTGTAGCAAGCCCAGCACCTGAGCTCTGCAGTTCTCCTGGGAGGCGTGTGCTGTAGGCAGGAGCCAAATCTGCTCTGGTGAGGCTATGCTGACCCAGAACTAGTAAATCTGCCTAGGTACAAGCTGAATTGTCTTTGCACTGTGCTCTCTAATAACAGCAAGATGTTAACCAGGTGTCTGCGTTGTTGAAAGAAAGTCAGATTCAGCCTGCTCCCTTGAGCCTGTTGGTTACAGACAGTTCCAGATAAATGGCTGATAGTTATGTGGAACTGGCATCCAAGCAGTTGGCATCTAATGTAACACATGCAGGAGCTGGATGTTCCTATCCTAGAACGTGAAATATTAGAACTAGGACAAACAAATAGCACTAAAATAGTCTTTTTCCTCAAATCATGCCAAAGCTAACCTGAAGAATTGTAATATGGTATCCGATAATTTGTGCAGTTTCTCAAGATTAAATTGATGGCAGTGATGTCCAAAGTCTTTAAAGGTGTTCACACTGTGCACTTTTCTGTCTTGATGAACAGAAGAGTCTCCCAACAGGTCTGCTCTGCAGCTTAATTTTTATGCTGTTGCAAAGCTGGATTGGGCATGTGAGTGTTCCCAGCTGTGCTGCAAGTGCTGCCCACCGCTGCTGCAGAGGATTTGTCTGTAGGTGAGCACAGACATTGTTTGACAGGATTGCAGGTGCTGGAGTTGGGACACCCCCTGAACACCCACCCACAGGTGAGTGTGGCAGGACAGACTATTCCGGGTGGAAAGGGGCCCCTGATGGCATCCTCTGAGGAACTGCTCTGCAAGCCAAAACCAATCCAAGCTCTTTTTTTAACTAGGTAATTATGTACAGTAATAGTTATGATATGCAATTAGGTGCTGTTATATATAATGTATGTACTGTAGCAGTAGCCACGTTAACACAGGAGAGAGGGAAGTTGGCTTTTACCCGAGCCTACTTACTTTACAAAATCTATCACTGTCTGGTGGTAGCTCTTTGTTGTTACTATTTCAGTTTTCTAAAATTACTTTTATGGCCCAGACAGTGTCCCTTGCTTGCTTGTCCTGAGACCCCAGGTTCAGTCATCACCCCAGCAAGCTGCACGTAGTTTGATGCACTCAAATGGAAACAAAAAGCCGTCCCAGAGAGCGAAGCCTGAGCGCTTGCTGCAGGCAGGAACTGTTCCACTTGCTGTGGTCATCACCAGCATTCTGCAATAGGCTGACTTATGCTGAGATAACATGTAAATTATATCTGAGTCTTTTTCCAGCTTGGATGCTCTAGCACTGGAGGTCAGAGCAGACCTGAGTGTTGCCAGAGTGCAGAGCTGGCCACTGGTGTGGTCCAGGCTCTGGTTCTCCAGCATTGCACTGCTGGAGCGCAGCTGGATTCTGTAAAGTCTCTGCCTGGGCTGCAGCCACCTAACTGTGGCTGCCAGGGACATCTACCAGCATTACATTTGGACCTCTTGGGTAACAGAAGTTACCAGGTCTGGGGGAAGATCAGGCCCTTGGGGGTGTAAGGAAAATGTCAGTTAGGGCAGTATCTAAGGCAAAGATGAGGTTTGCCAGGAAGCCAGACTGAAAGGATTTTTCTCATCTTTTCAACTCTGCATGAGTCTGAGGCCCACCCTCATGAGTCTGTGTGTTACCATCAGAGCAGATGCCAAGCATGAACACAGTCTGTGGGCTGGGTATGGAGAGGGAAGGCTACTCCCAGCACCTGGGGGCACATTCAAGGTTGCTTTGAGGCCCTCCAAACTGAAAAACCTTACAAGACTCCGCCTGGTTTGGAACATGTGCCAGCCACAAAGGGTGATCTTTGTCCTTTCTACCCTTGGCAGGAACCTCAAGTGTGGCCAGAGCCTGGAGCGCGACATTTGATGAAATCATAGGGCAGCACATAGAAAAATTTTGTAAAAAATACATGACGATGGATGCTCCTGGAGTGCTAGCAAAATACCCAGATATCTTTGCCGTGGTGATAATCATCATCCTGACAGGTGAGACACTGGAGGGGTTTGTGGGTCTTGCACCTCCTTCTTCTGTAATCTCACAGTTTGCTTTTGGAATGAGCATGGTTTATTTTGAACAACATATTAAAGACTCTTTCTTTGCTACAAGTGTTGGATTGACCTATATAGCTGCTGTGGAGTTAACACAGGGCATAGCCTGTTTACAAGGTTTTTAATTAGAGGGGAGCGTTCTCTATATTTTTTGAGCCACTTTTAAAACCTTCAATCAAATTTTATATAAGAAGAAAAAGAAAAGATGACTTGTTATCCTCAATCAGGTATAGGAGTTTAATCCTTCCCTCCACAAATCCTATTACACAAGAATTTCATGCGGTTGGTCTATCAAACTTATTCCCCCTTTGATAATCTGCCAATTTTTGATGCCTTGAGCCAGGAAAGTGAGGGAAAACAAGAAAGAGGACGTGGTTACAGTCTCATGTACTACTGTTTTGGTTTTGGTTTTTTTTTAAAATATATGCAGGTTTCAATTTGCAGAAGTGAGTACAAGACTGCAGAGAAATAAATGTGTCATAGACAGTCAGTGCCTCTTTTTTTTTTTTTTTCAAAAATGTGCCCAGCCTTTGATCATAAATTGGAAAAGTTTTCTCAACTTCCAAGATCAAAATTCTTCTGAACATTTATCTCTACTCCAACTGGATCTTGCAAAGCATTACCAAGTTTAGGCAAATTAAATTACACTTCTGTACTCCTCTGTGGTTTCCAGCAGGCAGAAGCTGGAGTGTCACACTGGCAAGGTCATTCTGACATGTGCCACTCTGATGGGAATGGCCTTCTCACAGTGTGGGCTGTGCTCACGGGGACATGCCTCATAAGCAAGGGATGCTGTGGCATTCGGGTTCGCATTCAGATCTAGGACTGCAATGAGGGCTGCTGAAGCCAATAGTAGCCCTCTGTTTTCTGGATTATATCTGAATGGGAGAGATTTTCCTCTTTGTGCGTTTGTATGTAATATGAATTGCTCTCATTTCAAATCAGTATCTGGTCTTTCACCTCAGATACAATTTACAAAATTTAGAACTCCTTACTTTAGCACTACTTTAGAGTGGATCTAAAATTATAAAGGTTACTTTATAATAAGGTGGCTTTATCCTCCTTCATAAAGCAAATTCCATGGAATTTAATACAAAAGGCGAACCATTTTTTTCTAAAAAAAATGCTGCTGAAAAAGCAGCTTTCGTCCCCAATATCATCACCACAACTTTATTTCTGGTTGCACTGTCTTGAGCTACAGATTTCTAAAAAGCACTTTACAAGTTTTTGTGGGCTGGTATGCTGTCATATCAAACACTCCTCTAATATGGCTGTCTCAGCTTATTTCCTATTTTAAAAGAAGGAAAGGTGAGTACACACAAGGTGCTCCTCTCTCATTGAAGTCCCTTGGGGTAACAGTGAAAGAACACTGTTTTGTGCTTCTCTTCTCCCACAGGCCCGTGTGAAGTTTTTTCATTTCTCCTTCAGCCTTAGATTTGAGTTAAAAGTTTCAGTTCTTAAAAATCAGACACCTGAAGAGGAAGTTAAGAGAGCTTGTAGACCTGAGAAGCCAAGTTGTGCCTCAGTGAGGTTCTGTTTGCCAAGGCCTGTAGCCATGCTCTTCTTCAGATAGATAATCTTAAGACCAAGCTAAAATCCTGCTCTCACTGAACTTGCTGGCAAAGCTCTTGATTTAAGTGAGAGCAGGATACCCAAGATGCCACCTTCTTCTTTGTCTTCAGCTCTAGAAGTAGCTATTAGAAGTAGAATCCTCCTGGATTTGGTCTCTGCTCATATTTTCCCTTGTTTCTAAGGAAAGTTGAGTGTTGTTCATAACTTCTGCATTTGGCCAAGACCTCTAAGACAATGTTCCTTCATTGAAAACCACCTGTTGTGCTTTGTTGGGGTCTTTGTGTGGAGTTTGAGGCTGTGGGAGTAGTTTAAGTATATTGGCAAAGCACTTTACTAGGGACATGGTCCACATGGGTGTGCTGGGTGGGGAGGTGTGTCACATTCTGCAGCAGTAGTGTCAGAGCTGGAGTCCTCATCCTACTTCTGGGTGAGTTAATCCTGAGCTACTTGGCTTTGTGTAGAAAGAAGGTGTGATAATTTGGGCAGAGCTCAGCAAGAACACAGTTGAGCTACGTCTGCAAGTCCCCAGCACCTGCTGCTGGTGGTGAAATACCTGACCTATGCCATTTCTTTCCCAGGGCTTTTAGCTTTTGGTGTGAAAGAATCTGCCCTGGTGAACAAAGTGTTCACCTGCATCAACGTCCTTGTCCTTGGATTTGTCGTGATCTCCGGCTTTGTGAAAGGATCTGTTAAAAACTGGAACCTGACTGAACAGGACATTTACAACACCAGCCATAGCATTTTCAAAGACAAGTAGGTTGGACATTTTCTTTTCATCTCAGAAGCTGGTGCATTTTCCAAAACAAGTTTAAATGGGGGGTTGTGGACTGAGTTAGAAAACCAGTGAATGGGATGGCTGCATCCTTTGCCAGGTACCTTGGAGGCAAAGCTGTCTTTGGTGTGTGTTTGCTGAAAGCAGGCTGTGCTGATGGCTGAAAATGCTAGGAGTAGGCTGTATTATCATGTGCCCTGCTGCAGGATTGACCATTTCTAGCCTTATAACCAGTATAGCATCCAAAGTTGAGAGAAAAGGGCTCTTTAGACAGTGTCCTACTCAAGTCTACACCAGGCTGGCTCTGGTGCCTCTATGAAGCCATGTCCAAGCATAGCTGTGGACTTTCTTTGTATACTTGGGCAATATCCTTGGGGCATTGTTATATCTTATAGAGACCTTGTCCTAAATGCCTCAGTATATTGAAGGCAAGTTGCAGATTGTTTTAATGCATTGCTACAAGCATATAATAAATCTGGTTTTAATGACATTTTGCTTCTTGGCCAAAATTCTGTCATCCTATATGATCAAAATTAAGGAGCTTACAAGGCTTACCAGTAAGACAAACCTATTAATTTTTGCTTGAGACTGTACTACACAGAGTATGGGCCTTTAAATATCTCCATGTATATCAGCTGAGTCCTGGCTTGCTACTTAAACCCTTTACGATGGCCTGCAAGGAAGCACAGTTGGGCAAAATCTGGTGAGATTCATAAATATTGTGGGCATCAAATTTATCTCATGTAAAAGCTGCTTCTTGAGCCTCTTTTCAAAAATTCAACCTGCTGCAAACAAATTGCTTCTACCGGATAGGTCCCCTCTCCTTCCCTCCTGCTGTTCCCATGCAAGGAGCAATTACTGCAAGAGATTAAAAGTATGAGTGCAGCTCTTTGACCTGTAGGACTTCCTGTTTTTTGTAAAATCTGTCTGGGCTTTATTTCATCATTGCTCCCAGAGTAATCCACATATGAGTTGTGCTATTTCTGTAGGCAATTTTCATCTAAGTCTCAGCAGAGCTTCTATGAGAGAGTTCAGATGCTTATATGTGAGAAGACTTGCAAATTTAGGGTTTACTTTAGTTTAACTGCCTTAATTCATCTTTACAAAGGGTTTTCTGTGAAAAAGTGACCTAAGTCACTTGATCTGAAGGGTATGCTTGTTATATGTCACTCAACACAAGGCACATGGATCTGGGATCACAATCCAGAGTGCGCTGGAATCAGCCTGTGTTTGTCTGTTGACTTAAATGCACCTTGGATAAGGCTCAGCAGAGCATTTGGTGTGTCAGGGATCCAGGCTCCACTTCTCTCTCACGGTTACAGGCATGGTTTGAGTATGAGCTTGGCACAAGGAATTTGGAAGTTGAGAATGGAAGATGGTGTGGATTTTAAACAATCATGGCACCCTGCATTCCACTGTTATGCCTACTCACCTACCCTTTTTCTGAGTCCATCTGAAGTAAAAAGTGGATGGTTCACATGTTTCTCAGTCTTCAGCTTTTCCAAGAGCTTCTGTTTAAATGAATATATATATCTACACACATGCAGTAATGTTAGGAGAGGATTTTTAATATTCATGCTATTTTCTTCTTGTCTTAGCTAAGAGATTTTTTCCACCCCACCAAATAGGTGGTGGGAACAAATCATGAACCATTTTTATTCCATGCATTCCCCAGGCTGTTGCAGGCCAGTCCAAAGCTCAGCAGTGGGTAGGGCTCATTATTTTGCCTGGTATTTGTATGAAAGATTTGTATTTTGGATTTTTTATGAGCTATGTCAATAGCTTTGTGACTCCCAGCTAGGCAGGATCACTTCTAACCTAGTTCCATGCCTTTCAGTCAAACACAGGAAGAAAAGCTCTATGGTGTTGGAGGGTTTATGCCCTATGGATGGAAAGGAGTCCTCTCAGGGGCAGCCACGTGTTTTTATGCTTTCGTGGGATTTGACTGTATTGCTACTACAGGTAAGAGGGAAGATGTCTTCGGTCTGGTTATGAGCCTGGCTGCAGGTAGATTGACTTCCAGTAATGTTGCAGAGCACAGATAATAGGGAATTCAGGATACTGCATTTGTCATCACTCTGAACCTCAGCTCAAAATAGGCTTTTGGCTCAGCTGCTCCTAATAGTGAAAGTGCTGAATTTGTTCAAGTCCTGGAGTGCCTGAGTGCTGACTTCTAGCTGCTGTGGCACACAGATAAACTGTATAACCACGAGCTTCCCCCTTCTTCGCCAGCAGGGCCCAAGCTTGTGAATGGTGAGTGATGACACTAACCAGGTCAGACTCCGCCAAAAACATGTCCAGGTTGACCAGATAGGCAAACAGGGAAGGCCCAGGTTCACATGCCTGGTATGAGTTTGAGCCTCTAACACCAGATGATACTTTACTCAATCGGTTATTCTGAAATAGAGTGCACTCAGTGGAAGACGCTCTGATGTCTTGGAGTATTTTAAAGATCCAGAGAAAGACGAAGCCTCTGGGGAGTAAACTGCACCCTAGAGCTGTGCCTCAGAGTCAGGAGTTTTTACCTGTAAAGACTAAGAGGTATCATTTGGAGAGAGAAGCCATCAGCGCAGTTGTATTTCTTGTGGCTACAATGACTCTTAATTCCCTGAAGAAAGGATTATCCTTAATTTTGCATTTGGGAAGAACGATTGGAACAGAGCGAGAAGGAAATCATCACAGACAGATAAAGTATTACTGCATCTTGTTCCAAGCAAAGAGTTGGAGAAGTGTTGGCTCCATTACTCCAGCCAAGCCTAGACCCTCTCCTTGTGGGAGAAACATTCATCTGTTTTTGACTTGCAGGTGTATGGATCTGTGTTTATCAGTTCATCCTGCTGAAATGCTGTACCTCAGGAGCTCTTGCTTTCAGAACAGTTTTGTAGGACTAGGAAAGTGCAGATCTGTTCTGTTAACTCATCAGTGCCTGAATTTTGAGGAATTTTGGTTTTTTACACACATTCTTCCTACTTGGTTGTTGAAAATTTTCCATAAAAACTAGAGGGGGTCCTTTTTTTAAGAGGCATTTTCAAAGATCCATATGACTTTCAGGCACTCTGCCTTTCTCTGGAAATGGGCATCTATGGTGCCATGATCATGGGGTATTAGTTCTGGTGGAGATGTTACTAAAATGGACATGCACAGATTTTCCCTACAGCTGCACAATAATTTCTTTTTCCATCATCTCTGATCATTGAACTCTTCTTGGGTCTGCATCATCAATAGGATAGAAGGATGATCTGTTTTGGGTAAAGGACTGTTTTTGAATCCAAATTGTTTCTGAGTTTACAAGGCTTCCATGAATGTGTGTTAGAAGAAGTGACAGGAGCGGCAGAAATGGGAGCAAACAGGCTGTGGTATCCCAAGTGGATGGAGCAGGCCTTCAGCAGCATTATGGTCAAAGAGCTCCTCTGTGCCCATGAAACCTTTGAAAGCCCCAGCCAGCATACCTGCTCTAGGTTGGGATACAGGCCTTGCTTGTCATTTAGCTGATATTTATATTGCTTTCTTCTAGGTGAGGAGGTAAAAAACCCTCAGAAGGCCATTCCTATTGGCATTGTGGCATCTCTTCTCATCTGCTTTGTGGCTTATTTTGGCGTGTCGGCTGCCCTGACGCTCATGATGCCTTACTACCAGCTGGATACCAATAGCCCTTTACCCAATGCCTTTAAATATGTGGGTTGGGATGGAGCCAATTATGCAGTGGCTGTCGGTTCCTTGTGTGCACTTTCTACGAGGTAAGACACTGCTCTTGATTTTTGCATCTCTCAAGGCAAACATGTACCTCCACCTCCTTTAAGAAATGGAGCGGAGACCAGGGATGAAATTCAGAGCTACTGACCTCAAAAGGACCAGGATTTCACCTTGTGGTAGGTACCAGAGGAGCATGTAACCAGTATCACTTCAGAAACTCCCATCTTAGAAGAAAAACCAGCAGGTGCACTTCAGGAGTATAAATCTGGATTGAGTGACTAAGTCATGGAGGTGACTATGCAATGCAAGCACGGTTTGGGTGCAAGACATCCCGGCCTTCTGGGTGGAGGACTTGTGTCAGGTAGTGCAGGGTGCATCTTCAGGAGCGCATGGGGCTTACCATATCCAGGGCCATCTGTCTGCAGGTTACCTGCAGGACAGCCATCTGGATGGGAGGCAGGGCAGGCTGGAGGCAGAACGTGTCACCTCCTGAACTTGGAAGGCCTATTTCAGATCAACTTAGTCATACTCAATTAGGTGAGCAACTCGCAGAGGCTCACAGAAGTTACAGCTCCTTTACTACCTGAAAGTCAGGCTGGTTTTATTCCCCATGGCTAAATTTAGCTATCCAAAGTAGTAGAGTTGCATCTCAGTTACCAGCTGTTAGTAACATGGGTGTTCAGAGGGAGCCCTTGAAGGAGAAGCTGAAGTAAATGAAAGCCACCTGTTCTATAGTTACACTGCCATAAACCTGCTTTTGCTTGTGTGCCTATGCTCAGCAGGAGGTGATATAAGTAGATTATTTCTCCTTCCTGTGTCTGTAGTCTCCTTGGCTCCATGTTTCCAATGCCTCGAATAATTTATGCTATGGCAGAAGATGGACTTCTCTTTAAATTTCTGGCTAAAGTCAACGAGAAGAGAAAAACTCCCTTAATTGCAACAGTGACATCAGGAGCTACTGCAGGTAGGATCCAGAGACTTGCATGAATCTATGGAAAGGAGACATAAGCTCATCTTCAGGGCAGATAAGTCCACCTGACTCTAGCCCACTTGCTAATTGGATATATTGCAGAATACAACATCCCAGAGGGTGTCCTGCATTTCCAGGGCATGCCCTGGAGAGTCTGGGTGAGCATGAGTAACTTGCTGTGTGCTTGCGTCTCGTTCTGAGAGCTCATTGCTGCCATCCTGTCTGATGCCAGGAACTACCTTTATCTGCTCAGCCAGCCTTAAAAGTAATTAACACCCTGCAAGGTAGCAGCCAGTGGTGCCCCAGCATCCTTGTGGCTGTTGGCCTGGCTTGGTTGAAGACACAGCAGTGCCTGTAGGCAGCAGCTCTGCAGAAGATGCCAGAGCAGCCAGAGACCGGCAGATGGCTGGTGTGGCACTGGCATTTGTTAATCAGTTTGTCACAGCTGGCCATCCTGTTCTCCCCTTCCTTTTCTTGGCCCCCCAGAAATACGGGAATTAAACCTCCCAGACAGCAAGGATGAACAGCTTACCCTGTTCTTGCAGCCGCCCCCTTCCTCGCTGTGCCTGGCAAAGAGAGCCTTGCTGCTTCCTCTTTACCTTCTGCTGTAAATGCAGGATGTGCTGTGGGTACAAGAATGTGCCACTTTTGGTGGGGGGTTGCTGCCGGACTGCTGTCCTGTGCTCCAAGCTCCTGTGAAAGTGCTCAGCTCCTGCTGCTGGGACTTGCAGAGCCTCCTCAGAGCTTCCTTCTCTCTCACCTTCCTCTTCAGGTATTCTTGGGTCCAGACCATGGTGTGGTAGGAAGAAGAGCAATATAAAGTAAAAAAAAAAAAAAAAAAAGCTTTGCAGTCTCATCCAAGTGGTCCATAGTGCCCATGGCCAAAACCCACATGAAGCTGCAGGAGCAGCATTTGCCAGCTGAGTTTGAAAGTTGGGCTGGTTGTTGGGCTCCAGCTTGTGCATTAAGGCTGGGCTTGGCCAGGCCAGGCTCAGCTCTGAGGTCCCTACACTCTCATATGACTGTTGGTGTCACCTCATGTCTGACTGTGTCTTTTATCCACTTACTTGCCTTCTGAAAACCCTATACAAAGTCCTGTACAACCGGGGTTACCTGGTGAGGGTGTGTAAGTAAGGCAATCCCTAAGGAATGGCAGCCTTTTTCTGGAAATCCCCGGGATGACACCTGCTACTTCAAGATGCCTTCTTTGATGCTTGGTCCTATTGCATGTGCAAGCCTGATTTCACCCCAGCTGTGCTGAGACACCAGGGCAAGGTACTGCCCATCCTCTGTTCCCTGTAGCTACTTCCAGGAGATAATTGAGACTTCAGGAGTGCTGCAGCTCCACTGAGGAACTAACCATGAGGTTGTGGCTTAAACTTCTGCTTTTTGTTGGTAGTTGAGTGAACATAACTGTGTGAGACAAACAGGCTGGAATTTACTGTAGTAAGCATATCCTATTGTTTCAGTTAGTGAGGCTGGGACAGCCTGTAGAATCTTAGGGTATTCATGCACCAAGGCCTGCCTCTCCTTGTGCTGGGACATCTTGAGCTCCCCTACCTAGCCCTGAGCAAGTCCCATGTGTGCTGCATCATTATTAACACTCATGAGATGTGCATGTTCCACCATGTTGCTGATTTTTCTTCTCTCTTACCTTCCTCTCCTCCTACAGCTGTTATGGCCTTCCTCTTTGACTTGAAAGATCTTGTGGACCTCATGTCCATCGGGACTCTCCTGGCTTACTCCTTGGTAGCAGCCTGTGTGTTGGTACTGAGGTAAGAATGTAGAAGTTTTGTCTCTTCTGGCACACAGAGAGAATTCCACACAGCAGTTAGATGCCCTCATAGTTTCTGTGGGCACATCTCCAGCTACAGGCATGTGAAGAGCTTGTTTCTTTAAGCTCCTATGGGGTTGTGCCCGTTGGATCTACAGGGATGTTCTCTGAACTTGGTTAACCCTTGTTCTGTGCCAGTCCTGCTGTGGTGAACTAAATGCCCCAGGAGATATGCCAAGGGGTCACGAGGAAAGATGAGTGATCCTGGATGCCTGCCTTGTCACCACTCTTCTCCCCACCCTTGTCCCCAGTGGGGATACTATTTCAGGTTGTCCTCCTTTTGAAAGGGGATTTGAGATGAAGTCTAGCAGCAGGAAAAGAGCTGAGCATGTGTTTGCAGGATCAGTTTGTGTCTTTTTAGAAGTGCTGAGCTGCCACAGCTTCCCAAACCTAAGCTAAAAATCTCAGGTCTTCAGTGCTTGGCACCTTACAGACAACAGCACTCGATTAATGAAAAAAATGTCTGAAGATCTGTTACTGAAAATACCTTTGTGTGTTGAATGATTTATTCAAAATCAGATGGAGGCTTCCACAGCAATTGCACTGAACTAGGAACAGTCTTGCAGCAGGTGAAGGGCCAGTGCTCTTCTGTAGTACCATTGCTTTGTGCTTGTACTCTCCTCCCTGCCCCTTGAAAATTGTTGCTGATTCACCTTGTCCATCTTAAGTTTCCTGATTTTCCAGCCTACTCTTTTCCTCAGAGCTAGAAATGGCTTTTTAATTTGTTTTTGCAAGCTGCTGTACCTATTGCATGACATGGGTTGGCAGAGCTGACAGGCTGTTTTGTCATGGCCTGGGCAGCTGATTTGTCTGCCTCTTGACTGCTTAATGATGTAGCATCTGAATTGTTTCCAAAGCTGTGAGATCCTACCACTAGTTTCTTGCTGTGGCTGGACCCAAGGATTTCAGTGCATTTCACAATTCTCAGCGTTTAACAAATGCCTCATTGTGAACACATCCCCACAGGAACGGTTTTAAGGTGACTTTCAAAGTGGCCCAGTCCTTTAGTCAGACTTGCGGCCGAGTAACTTGACAAGACCTTCTGTAACAGAGAGCTGAGGCTGGAAGAGTGTTTTTGTTTATGGATCCACATGGCTGTGTGTCACAGCCCTGTTAAATGTGCAGTTCACACATGCAACAGCCATTCTTGCATCAGCTCTTCCTTCCCTGTGTGGCAACAGACAAGCTGGAAGAAGAGCCTGGGGTGGAAGAGTATGGGGCACCAGGAATGACGCTGCAGGGTGTGATAGCTGTTAGCTCAGCCACCTCCATGCCAAAATGCAGGAGCTGAACTGCCACAGATGATGCAATGGCCTGGTTATGACCACCAGTCTGTCCCTCTGCTGTTTCCTTCTTTTGTCACCCAGTCATGTGATGGTGACAGGGTTCATGAGAGGGAGCACTCTCCACTTTAAAACACATTACAACCAAGCTGTGAGTGATAAGAGCTGGCCATAGTTGCTTACATAATGATGACATAATTCCTCAAATTTCCCCTGGAAGCAGAAGGGTACAGATGTGATGTGGACCTATTCTGGTGCTGTAAAGGTGTGCTGGTTTGAAAGTAAAACCAGTGAAAGACTCCAAGTCAGAAATACAATTTAATAGGAGGGGAAAAAAAAGTAAAATAAAATAAGTTAAATAATACAACCTGTTAGTCAGGGCGCTGGTAGCAGTCCGGATGAAGTGGTCTCATTGAAGCAGTGATCCTGTAAAAAAGTCCGGTAGCTCCTGTCCTCTGGGAATCCAGTAGGTTGAGGGCCCCCTGTGCTATCCCGGTTTATATCCAGGTGGGAATGCTTGGCTCCTCCCCATGGGAGGAGCATCCCATAATGGAATGATGTAATTTTATGAGTCATGCAATGGGTCCTTGATTGCCCATTAAACAGAGATAACTCCCAGAGGAAGTTACCCATGAGTCATACAGCAGAGCATGAATGGGCCCATTAACAGAAGATATTCCGGAGGGTGGGGGCAGGGGAAACACTGCCCCACCTGGTTTCAACAGTTCGTGAAGATGGTGATAGAATACATACCTTGGCATATCTTACATTGTAACCTAGGACAAAAGGTCTGGCATGCAGCCATGACTACCTGTGTGGATTTTAAATAAGTGGTACCTTCATTTAACTAACAGGCTCTTTGTGCCATTTCCTTTTCCTAGGTACCAGCCAGAGCAGCCTAATTTGGCATACCAGATGGCTAGGTCGACAGAGGAGACAGATAACAACGAGTCTGTGAGCACCAGTGAGTCACAGGCTGGGTTTCTGCCAGAGGAAGAGGAGAAGTTTTCCCTCAAAGCCATACTGTGTTCCACAGATTCAGATCCTTCCAAATTCTCTGGTTCGGTGGTGAACATCTCAACCTTTGTCATTGGTAAGTGCTGGGTAGTGTGTCTCTGGGGCAATGAGTCAGCTGGTAGGGCTTTGTACTCACCATGGTGGGAAAACTCACCTCCCTGATGTGATTCTGATCAGCTCCTGTAATGGCCAGAATAACTGAAGATTAAATTTCTGACTTAAAAAGAAATCCACAGATGGAGTGTGTGGGGGTGTATAGTGAGAAAGGCCAATCTGTTATGGTTAGGGTTTTTGTGAGTTACTGTTTTGTTTGTGAGCTTTCAGATTCTGCTTTGCCTGCTTATGATTTGTTCTTGGGTTTTCCTTGTATCTGAAAAAAAGAGAAAATCAGTAACCTTTGGTGTGTGTTCACAGGTTTCCTTATTGTGGGTATCTGTATCCTGACTTCCCTTGAGCCAAACATTCTGATAAACACTGTACAGATTATTGCCGCCATCCTTGTTGTCACTGTCATCTTCATTATACGGAAACAGCCTGAAAGCAAAACCAAACTCTCCTTTAAGGTGAATGTCCTGGGACATGTAGCTAGAAAAGAGGTGCCTGGGAGGTGGTTGGAGGAGGAAGTGCATGTATTGGCCTGTATCAGAAAGGGGTCACTGGCAAAATGGACGTGCACAGAATATAGGCATGGTGTGAACTTTTGTATCCAGGAGAAGCTGGAAAGGCCGAACCTGCTGCAGAGGTGTGGTTGGAAGGGAAGGGCAGGACCCTGCTTTTGAAAACAGATGGTTACAGGATAGGGGAGAAACAAGAGACTGGAGGAAAGGGGATGGTTGTGAAGGGCCACATCAAGTCATGGATACAAATGGAGAAAGAAGACAAGAAGTAGTAAACTTGTTTGCAAAGATCTAAGGCTCTAAGAAAGTGTTCTTTCATGTCCTCCTTAGCCCCTACGGAGGCTAAGGGATGACCATGTTCTCTAAAATAGCCTTAAGTATGAGGAACTCTTGTTTTCCTGCCCTTTCCAAGCACACCATCCTTTCTATATTAAACAAACACTGGGATGGGTTTTTTCTCCCAGTGTAATCTTACAAGTCATGCGTTATCATATTGATTTCAGGTAGTTCCCCAGTTTACTAAATTAATTTTGGATTTTAATTCTGTCCTCTAAACTGCGCTCATTTCAATTGCTCTTCAATTAAAGCTTTTCAGTAAATTGACAGATTTTAATAACTTCATACAACCAGAGTTTTTCAAGGTTGTGTTTGCCGCTCATTTTGGGGTTATGGTCCCAAAGGTAGAAACAGAAATGTTCAGGGGCAGAAAACTGAGAAACTCTCATCTAGATCTTATTTTCTGAACATGCTTCTGAGGAGGTCTGTTCACACAGGATCCTTTCACTTGGGATATTTCACCTCCTTTATTTCCCCTCAGCCACTACCCTGTCCAAGAAAAAAGAAAATTATGCCTGTTACAGCTAAATCTGTAATAATAAAATCTTAAAATCATTTAGGTTTGAAAAGACCTTTAAGGTCATCAAGTCTAACCATTAGCCCAGGACTACCAACTCCACCTCTAAACCATGTCCGTCAGTGCCACATCTACGTGCCTTTTAAACACCTTCGGGTATGATGACTACACCACTTCCCTGGGTAGCCTGTTCTAATGCTTGACAACCTTGTTTCTTATCTCCTTGCTGCTCTTTGGGCATTTACAACCTGACTGCGATTTTTCTCCAAAATCACTCTGGAAATCCAAGGCTGACCTGTTTGTTTCCCAGTTGTTTTTCTGTATTTTTTTAATACGTAATTTTTTGCCCTTCTCCAGTCTTCAGAGACTTTACAAGTCTACGAAGAGCTCTCAGAGTGCCTTATTTAATAGTTCAGAGATCACTTCTGCAATCTCTGGGTGCATAACTCGCCCACCTATGGAGATTTTATTTGTCTCTACTGACTTGACAAAGCCAAATTTAGAAAAATATTCTTCTTTTCTTTTCTAATTTGTATGCCTATCCTCATCCTCTAATGATGTGAGCAGCTACTTTGCATTTTTTTTTTTGGCACAGCTTAAATCAGGAGAGGCCCACATTTCATCCTGTTTGTTTTTGTAAATCTCCTTTTCCCTTAGGAGTGAAGTTTGCTTTCCACTTAATTCCAACATACTCAGAAACTTTTCTATAATTATAATTTGCCTTGCTTGATTTTATATTTGCTGTGCTATTTTTTGTATTCTTATTTTTGCATTTTGGCTTTGTTGTCTCATTCTTCTTTGATTCTCAGACTACTAAGGCATTCTTAGTACAACTGTAGTCATCTCTTCCAGTATTTGCTGGTTTTCTTTGCTTTGGAATAATTTGCTCTCTGTTGCTTCATTGCCTTAGTACCTGATGGCTGAAGTACCTCAGGTCCCTCCTCTGACATTCCCCTTACCCTCATCTCAATAGGTGCTTGTTATGATACAGTCCTTGGTTTTTACTCTTCTCTCCTTTGCTCCACAAGTATTTAGTATTGCCACTAAAATTTGCCTCTTGCCTCCTTCTAGACCACGAACTATTAAAAGAGGTGAATAGCATCATTCAATCCCCTTCCTGTGGTAGACTGATGTCCTTTTGGGTTTAACCTTGCCTTTTCTCAGATCTGGCAGCTAAAGAGTTGGTAACAGACATCACTTTCTGTTTTCAAGGGATGTGATGTTCTTTCCTGCTCATTTATCATGCTTTTAGGTGTAACATATCCCTTGTTCTTTTTCAGGTACCTTTTCTGCCCTTTCTTCCTGTTGGGAGTATTTTTGTGAATGTTTACCTCATGATGCAGCTAGATGCAGGCACATGGATTCGGTTTGCAATCTGGATGCTCCTAGGTGAGTTTAAGTGAAAAATGCTATGTTCAAAGTTGCTAGATTTTGTTAACCATAAATTTGTTGTAGCATTCCAGGGAGGGATTCTGTGCTCTTATCCTCCTTGGGCAACCCTGGTGACTTGACTGAAGCTGTCTAGCCAGGATGTAACAAGCTTTCTTTCAAATTCAAGGGTCTTGAAGCTTTTGTGTGAACAAAACAACAACCCATGAACCATCTTATGGGTCCTGTTGCCAACAAGAAACCATAGAGCATTTCTTGTTGGCTGGCCTTCTGCAGCTGTCCAGGTGGGGGAGCTTGTGCTTTGGGAGCTGAAGGGGCTGAGCTGCATCCCAAGATGCTCCCAGCAGCCATAGATAAGGCTGAATAGTCTGAAATGCTCAGATCAGGATCCCATTTGGGGCTGGGATAGATTGACTTTTAAAGTCTGGTGCCTGTGTTAATGCCTTTTTTTCCCTAAAGAAGATAGTGGCTGTCCACTAGAAACTAACCATGAGGATGGCTGGACTTACACTGGTGTAACTTGTGTCAGTGGCTGTGAGTAGGGGTTTCTGTTTCTTTACAGAGCTAACAGTGCCCTCTCCCTTGGCTTCCACAGGCTTTATCATCTACTTTACCTATGGAATATGGCATAGTGTGGAAGCCAGCTACGCAGCCTCAGCAGAAGCGGAGAGAAACACAGACACTGGCTCAGACAACTGTAAATGACTGTGTTTGGCTTACGGGAGACTGAAAGAATGGCTGCAGTGAAAGGAACTCTGTGGTGGGATCCTGAACCAGATTACACCTGTAATCAGTTATGCAGGAATAAGGAAACGGAATGCAGGCCTCCCCAGCTTGGTCACTGCAGCTTGCAGTTTGTTTAGCAGCACAGTTAAAAGGGACCACAAGATGAAAAGACACAACTCTGGCATATTCCCAGCAGCACTGGCAGCTCAACTGGGGTGCTTCCCTCTCTCCTATTTTGTTTTTTTTTCCCCAGTGTGTAGAATGAGAACTGCTTCTGTGTGCAAATGCTGCTATGAAACCAGGCCTCACAAATGTCCTTCTTTCAGTAGCCCTAGGAATTACCTCCCTACAGTAACTCTACTTGATTATACATCGAGCAGATTTTACAGTGCTACTGTCAAGCATAGACCCAGATCCATCCTTCATCCTATGTGAGCTGTACCTTCTGTGTACGCACACAAAAAAAAAAAAGGAAGGTTCTCACCAAATACTACATTTCACCAGGTTAACAAAGTACCTGCAAGATTTGCATTTTTTAAAATATCAGGTCTTACGTTTTTTGTTCTATTTAACAGGGTTTTTTAGTTACATGCTCACATGCTTTAAAGCATGTCACTACTGTGAAGTTTTGGGAAGGTTTGTGGTCGCTGGTTGTTAGGTGAGTGATGGCTTGCCAGCTTTAGTCAGGAAACCATGTGGTGCAAGTACTGCAAAGGCTTGAAAACAATGGGTGTCTCCAAAGAGCAGTCTTGCCCCTTTGCCTCAGAAATCACCAGTGGTGTGGCTGTAGTAGTGGGGGTAGCCAGCAGAACTGAGCTAGCTCTGACACCCAGTGGAACCTTATGTTCCTCCCCCCACATCAATTTTGTGTGCTGGCTGCTTGGCATTAGCAACTTTGGTTTGGCACTGGCGGGTGGAGCACATTCCCGCCCTGGGAAGGGAAGCACAGGAAGATCCTCAGAGGCATGAAGTTCTTGTATGAGCAATGCCTGGTGTCTGCCCCCTGCCCAGGGGAGGCTGTGGGGTGTGCAGGGGCTTCTCAGTCCTGGCAGAGTGTGCAGCCCAGAAAACACCATTAAGCTGTAGGGTCTGACTTGCTGAGGGGAGCTTTCCCTTTGGGGCTGGAGATCGTCTCCAGAGCCTGCCAATAGTGAAAGGTGGGAAATTTGGAGTTGAGACCAGTGTCTGTATTTGATTGGCAATGTCTTGGTTTTGGCTGTAAGATGTTTTTTTTGTTTTAATTCTGTCTAATAGCTTTCCCTAGCCAAATTAATCCACTACCCTAAAAAGGCTTATTAAAGCACCGTGAAGGTGAGCCGTGCCCAAATAATGCCACTGATCTAAATTAATGCTTCAGCTTGTACTGAAAAACAAATCATGGAATTGTGGAATGGTTTGGGTTGGAAAGGGACCTTTGAAGGTCATCTGGTCCAGCTTACCTGACATCAGCAGGGACATCTTTAACTAGATCAGGTTGCTCAAAACTCTGTCCAACCTGTTCTCAAACACTTCCGACGTTGGAGCATCCCAGATGGATACTGCAGAAATCCCCTGTCCCAGTATGAGTGGGTGCTTTCCTAGGTGTCCTTCATACTACTGCCTCTGAACACTGGACAACCTTTAATTTCTTTGTCAGCATGGCTCTTGCTGATGAAGCGACAGCCTCTTATACCTGTCATCAAGTTGGAGAACGGAACAGACCCCTGCATGATTTGCCCAGGGTCTCACCAGGCATCTGATGCAGCAGAAAGGGGAATCAGATCATCTCCTGGATTATGTGGCTGGATTGTGGACCGTTTCTCATGTTTCCAAGAGACTTTGTAGCCTTTTCTGCCCACTGAAGGGTTTTACTCTTTCAATTCTAGTACACTAGGAGGCTTTTCTTGTCAGGATTGGAATTTGAAGATGTGAAGGCAATGTGTTCATTGCCTCCTAGGTTTACTTCAGGGTGTGTTATGAGTGCAGCTTCCCCCGCAGGTTGAAGTTGGGGGTCTGCTCCAGTGAGTGGGTCTTGACCATCGGCCAAGCTTTCACTCCTCGTGCATATACAAAGTCTTAGTCAAGCAGGGAGAGATGAATATAGAAATTAAAAGCCATTAAGTTGAAGTCTATTTGGCTTAAACACAGGCAAGGTCAACACACTCCACAGCCTCCCAAAAGGCACTAAAAATGTGGTGGGAGGGAGGGCAACAAGATGAAAACTCAGACAGGATCAAAGTTTCGTACTGTACTAAAAATATAAGAATGTTTTTCCTACCTGGCTACCAGCCTCTGTTCAATGAAAACATGAAGCTTGTGTCCTTACTAAAACTTCATCTGTGCTGAGCAAGCCAGAGGCTCGGTGAAAAGTCTTTCAGGAGGATGTTGTCAGGCACATACCCAAGGTGGGGTATGACCCGGTCCCTTCTTAATCCTTGTGGCGAAGCCTGAGCAGCTCTGTGGCTCTCAGCAGGTGGGCAGGGTGAAGGGGACAGGGGATAAGGTGTTGAAACTGAGTGAACTGGAACAGTGGGGAGTTCAGGTGCTTGCTGATGAGCCTGAACCACTGGCAGAAATGTTCCTGTTACCATGTGCTGCTGCATGACGCTTCAGTGGAAACACTGCAGACCACAATCACTGTTCTGGGAGCCCCAGTCATTCTGGAAACATCCTAGAAAATGAGTCCATGGAAACTCACAGCATGTGAGCCGCTGTCAGGTAATGCAGCTGACCAGCCCTGCTGCCAGAAAGCTAATGACTATCTGGCATCAGTCTTTACCTTAATGGGGTGACCCTCTAATGGGGTTTTGCTTTGTTTCCCATTCATCCCAGTTTCTGTGTGCACAGAAAACACAGCAGGACATGCTGATCTGTATGCGTCAGCCCACAGTTGCACTGGCGCACGGATTTATTATCAGGAATATATTACACTTATCTGTACATCATAATTGAAATAATACAAACTCTTCCTGTAATCATTAGCCACATAATAAACGGGACCACAGAACTGCTGCATGGGAAAACTGTACAGAGGCTCCTCAGAGTGTCCATGGGACACAACCACCATCAGTGCAGAGACAAAATACCTGATTTTGCACTTGATAGTTTTTCCTTTCCTCCTCCCGCCTGCCACCACCATGAGCCTTTGCCACAATGCATCAACTGAGTCAACCCTTCGCTGCCAGCAGTCACTGGAGGTACAATCCCAGTAGGGCCAAATGGTACCTTCCCACAATAAAAAGGAGTTTTCCATGCCTCCCGCTTGCTGCTGGCTCTCCTGCCATCCCATGGCGGATACCTGCTCCCAGTGCCCATCTCTGGAACCCCTTGGGAGCAGCTGTAGGCAGGTTTTATTGCTGCTACACCCTTCTGCATTGAGTAAAGATTAACAGCTTCCTTAAAGACAGAGATGATAAACTCCCTTCTGCTTAGCACGGGCTACATTCCCTTTCCTACCAAAGGCCATCCGATTTCCAAATGGGAAAGTCCGCACAGTGGCCATGGAGTTTGGGAAGTTTCCAACATTGCAAAAGCAAATATTTCCCCTTGCTTGTCTTTGAATAGGGATGGCCAAGGAGCATGGCAAAGAACTACAACCCCGACCCCGCTGGGAATGCCAAGCTCACCTTGCATGGTTGCAGCTTCCTGGCAAGAGCAGGGGTTACCAGCTTGGCACCTGGGGTGCACCTGGGGAATCTTCCTTCCCTGGGAATGGGGCTGCTACCTTCCTCCCACTGTCCAACTGACCTGGGCTTTTCTTGCGCACCGACTTTGGCATGCAGAGGCAAAGAAAGGGCAGAGGAAAAGTAGAAAAAAGAAGTAAGCTTTTTTGGGGAAAAAAGTCTGTGTTTCCGGGCTCGCGCCAGATGAAGCCACTCTTCACAGCCNATCCCTCTGATTAGGCAGAACTCCTGCAGCTTTGCTAGTGATTAGGCAGACCCCAGAGGGTTTGCCAGGGAAGAATCTAGTAAGAGGCAGGATTGGGAGAGAAAAATTAGATGGGAAAGGGATTGGCAATGATACCAAATGATGATGGAGCTGGGTTCAGTCCCAGTTTTCCCACCATAAAAGCCCCACTCCCAATTCACTGCTGGAAGCATCTCTTGAATATGACTTTAAACCAACAAAGTGATAAGGAAAGCACCAGATATAAAGGGGAAAGATGAATAAATTACAACGGGTTCAGCCAGCCTGTCCTGGGCCAATAATATGCTTTAGTGCATTTAAAGTTTTGAGTAGCATCAAGGTAACAACTCCAGTTGTATGATCTCAACCATTTTTACAAAAGGTAAAATGGAGACTCCCAGAAACTACCAACAAGCCACTCTGACTAATCTGATGTCCTTCTGCAATGATGTGATTGTGTTGATGAGTGAGGGATGAGCAATTAATGTCATCTACCTGGACTCTGCAAGGTCTTTGATGTAGTCCCACACGGCATCCTAAACTGGGGAGATACGGCTTTGATGGATGGAAGGTGGTTATGGAATTGGCTGGATGGTTGCATCCAGAACAGCTCGATGTCCAAATGCCAATCAGTAAGAAGTGGTGTCCCTCAGGGGTCAATACTGGGACTGATATTTTGTAATATCTTAAATGACAGAGACAGTGGGATCAGGTGCATTCACAGCAAGTTTGTGGATTGACACCAAGGTGAGGGGTTCAGTTGGTACACTGCAAGGAGGGGATGTCATCCAGGGGCATATGGACAGGCTTGAGAGGTGGGGCCATGTGAACATCATGAGGTTCAGCAAGACCAAGTGCAAGGTCCTGCACCTAGGTCAGGGAAACCCTTGGTATAAATACAGGCTGGGGGATAAAGAGATGGAGAACAGCCCTGCTGAGAAGAACTTGGAAATGCTGGTGGATGAGTGGCTGGACATGAAACAACAATGGGTGCTCAAAGCCCAGAAAGTCAATTTTGTTCTGGGCTGCATCCAAAGCAGTGTGGCCAGCAGGGCAAGGGAGGGAATTCTGCCCTTCTACTCCACTTTTGTGAGACCCAATCTGGAGTGCTACATCCAGCTCTGGGGATAAGAAGGACATGGACATCTTGGAGTGGGTCTAGAGGAGGGCCACAAAGATCTTAGAGGGCTGGAGCACCTCTTCTATGGAGACAGGCTGAGATACTTGAAGTTGTTCAGCCTGGAGAAGACTCAGGGAAGATCTTTTAGCAGCCTTCCAGAACTCAAGGGGGCCTAAAAGAAAATTGGAGGGAGACATTTTACCAGGGCCTGTAGTGATAGGACAAGGGACAACATTTTTAAACTGAAAGAGAATAGGTTTAGATTGGACATAAGGAAGAGAATTTTTACAATGAGAGTGGTAGGATACTGGAACAGGTTGCCCAGAGAAGTTGTGGTTGCCCCATTCCTGGAAGTGTTCAAGGCCAGGTTGGATGAAGGTCTGAGCAACCTGGTCTAGTGGAAAGTGTCCATGCCCGTGGTAGTAGGGGCTGGACTAGATAGTCTTAAAGTTCCCTTCTAACCCAAATCACCCTATGAGTCTGTGATCTCACTGTATCAGAATTATGTTGGTGGAATGAAAGATGACAATGCTGTAAGTGTTGCAAGTAGCTGTGCAGTTAGCAAGTATCAAAATGATTAAAGTTGTACTTGGCAAGAAGGGGCTTTGTGTGCAAGGGTGGGCTAGGTATCTATCTTTCAGGTTGTACTTGTTGGACACACTAAAATCTAGCAATGCATTTCAACAGTAGTATCTGGGGTGGTGTGATCTATTCTAACAAGATGCTCAAATTACTCAGTATCACAGTACCATGCAAAAGCTGCTACAAAAATAAATTTCTCTAAAAAGGAGAAAAAATCATCTTTCTTTTTTAACACTGTGGAACAGGCCACAGGTGCTTTGATGGTGGTTGAAGCTCTTATCTAAGCTGCAGTCTGTGAATCCTGAGTATTTCCCAGGAAAACTGAAGCACAGCTCCCACTCGAGCAGGATGGCAGGGCTGTGCAATGCCACCCCTGTGGGTGCAGGGCCTGCTGGTGCCACCACACATCTGGGTGAGAAAGCCGCCATCCCTGCAGCACTTCTACACCTCAGGGATTTCCTCCAGGTACTGTTGCCCTGCTGACTTTGACCCCAGTGCACAGAGCAGGCCTGCATGCAGGCTCTTTGCCCTAAGCTGGGTAGAAAAGCATCCCACAGATCTCTTTGTTTTTTAAATTATGCTCAGGGATATTTTATCCTGTTTTATCTAACTTTTATCCAGGGCACTCATACTGTGAGGGTTCTGTAGACAGTCTCACCCCTACTACTCCTTGGCCTCACCATCCCCTCAGGTGGGAGGTCACCCCAAGCCTGGGTGAACATTTTTGCTTCCAGATGGGAAAGTTATAGGTAGTTTAGCCACTCATTTCCATGAATCTTCAAAGTGCTCTGTAACTGTGGGTAAGCTGTAGCAATGTGAAATAATGCAGATATGTGGAAGGAAAGACATTCTGACCTCATCTGTGCCTATGAAGTTAACTATGCTCTATTTGGCATTTGAGGTGGAAGGAAGCTAGAGCCCTAGCAGATGCCCGGTATCTCATCTTACTATTGGAAACCTCTCATCCAGGAAAGGTCAAGAATAAAAACCTTACTTTCTCCTTCTTGCTTCTGGGACTTGAAATAAAACAAAATGGATAGAAACCTACAGCCAGAGATTTTGATTGCATCCTAACCACAACAAGGTAAAACAAGATAAAATCTGACTAGGATTGAAATAAAGACACTAAAATTGAACCATGTTAACCAGTAACCTCTACCACAGTTGCTAAAACTCTCAGTTTTCTCATCTCTAGCCTATCTCCACTTACAATATCAATGCTAAGAGTTAAAAAGCAGTGGATGGTATGCATATCTTTTCTGGTGTTCAATGCAAAGGTGATGGTTTTGAAGGCAGTACTGTCTTAGAACTTCAAATTCGCTGGTGTTCATGTTACATAGAGTACCACTTGGTGGTCACTTGGAAGGCGCTTCTACTTCTGTGTAACTTTCTTCTAGATTGGGTATAAATGTTCCTGGGAGGCTAAACAGAAATGCATTTTGATTAGATACAAGTCTTAGGCACGAGTTAGAAAACTGCTGACTGTAATGAAAATATATCAGCACTTAATAGTATCCAATAATATAAAAAATGTAATTCAGAACATCTGCAACTACATATATATGTGTGTGCGTCTATATGTAGGTATAAAGGTACAATACGTACATGTATATAAACACAGACACATATACAGAAATATTCACAACTTGAACTATATTTGTAACTAACCTGAAATACTGCAGCAAAAGTTCATTCTGATGAACCAGTAATAGAGCATTTCCCAACTTTTGGCTCTAACCATAGTTAAAATGTTCACACATCGAACTAAACCTTTTGCTGTCCTAACCTTCCGCTGTTCTAGTTCTTGGCTATCTTTTTTGCTACCCTAATCAACATGTCAGAACTGAGAGTTTTTATATGGGGACTGTAAGAGTACCCTGCCTAGTGTAAAGCTATGCAGCTACTGAACATGCTTGCAGCCATGAACCCTGGGTGCGTGTTGATGGTATTACTTCCTTGGATGGTTAACAGTTTGCAGATTGGAAATGCATAAAAGGCAGGGAACCTTCGGCACACAGCTGCTGATTCATCGCCTCAAGGTTCTGACTTTTGCTGGAGAGGAGTTCCCTGATGAGCAGCGATAAAAAGGAGTGGATGGTGCGGGTGGGAGTTTGACGGGGCTCACGGCATCTCCCTCCTGCAGCTTCCAGAGGAGCTCCTCGTTAGTCCTGCTGAGTTTCTTCTTCTCCTCCACTTCTTTCTCAACATATTCTTGAAGATTTGCATTCTCCTCTGACAGTTGCCTGGAGAGAGAGGCAGGACAATATGTAAGGCACTCCAGGGCAAAGATGGTGGCGTTTATGCAGCCAGGGCCAGGCAGGACATTGAGCACCTCCTCCCCTCCCCTTCCCCTGCCCCTAGGGCTGCAGCTGAGCTGCCAAAGCTGTGGCACAGCTGTCCCTGATCAGTGTTGAGTGAGAAAGTCATCTCCTCAAGTCACAGCTTCCCCCCAGTATCCGATTCTGCTTCCGGATGCACCCGTATCTTTGCTCTGCACACCTTTGAGGCATCTCAGCTGCCAAAGCTTAGGTGGGATGAGCCCCAGCCTTTCTCCCTGGCCTTGTGGCACTTGTGGAGGGTAAGAGTAAGTGCAAACAGGGGTGGCAGCTGTTGCATCCATGATTTCTTCAACTCGCTGCTACAGTATGCAAAGGAAAAGCAGTCTGGCCTTTCCATGCTCTGAATTTCAGCTGATGTCCTGATGCAGGACACATCCTTTTACTCTGAAAAAGGTCATGAGGTTATGGGTCCTTCTCCAGCTCCTTCCTCCTTGGTCCCAAAATTGCCTCTATTCCTGACTGCAACACTAGAGAAACTTCACCAGCAGCGACCAGGGAGGTGTTCTCCCCAGAATGCCCAGTAACTTAATGGCTTTTTTGGAGCTGGGGCATGGAAATCTCCTATGGGCACCACAGCCTTAGTGAGTCTGCACTCATCAGTCAGGTGACTGGTTTTGAAACAAATGGGACAGGACAAGTAGATTGTGTGACATGATAGAGATGCATTTCGGGCATGTGCTGACAACACCTATGTCCCAAAGGATGCATGCAGGAGCACCAGGCTTCTGCAGCCCCACTATGCTTGGGCAAGAGCCAGCTCCTCATGTGATCAACCTGCAGCAGCTCTGGGCAGGCACCTAACCTGATTTACTGGCAATTTAGGATTTTATAGAAATAAAGAGGGAGGAACCCAACCTTCCCCTAGGTGGTTTCAGTGTTCAGCAGCAGCTGGGTGTGAATTTGGGATGTATACAAAAAATTCTATACAGCTGCTTTTCTGGGTGTAGCCTGAAGGCTGTAGCAGATTTCATGGACTGCTGGTCCACTCACCAGAAGTCTATGAGAGGGTGGGGCTGGCATTTTTGATTTTCTTTAAAAGACATTTTTAAAGAATTTGCTTTTTTAGCCTTGATTCCTATAGAAATGTAGCTCAGGTAATCAAGAACATGCCTGTTTTTTCTCCCAGTCCCCAAAAATTCTGAACTGTGGAGCAGTGGCTAGCAGAGTCACTTTGATATCTTGGAGGTCGGAAACTATCACTCTTCAGACATCCCCAGTCCAAAGGACCAAAAAAATTGATTTGGAGGGAGGATATGAAATGCTGAGAGATCAGATGATTTGTTCAGGTGCTTGGGGAAGTCCCAGCAGGGGCTCTGTGTAGCTCCCACATCCAAAACTGGGTCATGATCTGCCTGAAAGGCTCTTTCTTGTCCTTCCCTTTGTACCTGCCCTTGTCCTTAATTGGAAATATCTCTGTGGTGCACCCCTCACACCCCAATGCCTCTGGGACCCCCTCCTGACAGTGCTGCAGAGACTGGCTTTGTTCTGTCTCCCCTCCATCCTCTCACTGATGCTGGGCTGCCACAGCCGCTTGAGCACCCAGACTGCAAGTTGGCAGAAATAGCTCTAATCTGGGGCAGCTCCCTGAGCGTGTTCACGCTGCACTTCCCAGGCAGAGCCAGGACAACAGAAATCAGCAGTCAGGGTGGTTACTGCTGCCAGGAAAATGCATCCTTTAATAACTCCAGCTCTAAAGCCCTGGCTGTCCCTGTAGCTGCCCCACAGCTGTTCCCTAAGAGTTACTTGTTGAAAATTATTCTCCTTGAAGTTGATTTCCCAGGCTGACCTCGAATTCAGAATTTCTCCTAAAAGGTGTTTTTGAAAGCAGTACCTACACAGTTGCAGGCAACAAGCAAAGTGCTGCAGCTAGATGCCAGCAGGGAGTGGAGGGAGGATGCTGTTCACCCAGCCAGAGACAGGGAGCTGCAATGCAGAGATGCCAAGCACTGAACCAGGCACCCTGGCTGCTGTCAGGTGTGGAGAGAGACTGCCACTTCGAGGCTACAATTCATCCAGCACAAAAGCAGGTGTCTCAAACTGGTCCAGTGAACCAGAACTTAAAAATACCCAGTTTTTCTCCCCCAGCACAGAAATGCTGTAGACACCCACCTCAGACAGTGAGATGTTGTACTACCGGTGTTTACAATCAGGTGAGAGAAAACATAATCCTCACCCCGATCTGAATGTTAGTACAAGCAATGCCGCCTTTTAAGAATATCTACATGCTGGAGACAATTTCAAAAGGCTGAGTCATTAAGAAATGAGGCATGAGAAAGACAAAAGCTAAAATCAGAGATGAGACACTGTCAGTTTAAAAAATAGGCTAAAAATGAAATTTTTGGCCAGTGGCATCCATTCTGGGTTCAATGACAGCTAGGTAGCTGCAGTGCTGGGACAAGACCAGCTCTAGTTTCTCCCTCTGGCAACTCTTCTCGCTGGCTCTAACTATTGTCTCCAGCCTTACAGCATGATATCAACTCTCTGGGACAGGGACTGTCCTACCCTGCTCTTTATATGTCACCCAACAAGGAGCCTTGTCACCCTTGTCATGTTGTGACAAGGTTGCAAAAAGGCAGTGCTGATGAAAAAACCTGTCAAAGGTTAATCCTGCCTGGGTGACAATAGCATCGTTAGGATGTCTTTCCCAAGATTTTCCCATTTTGCATCCTCATTACCCACTGACTCAGGGCACTCATACTGTGATCAGAGCCACTGGCAAGCTTGTTCTCCGCAGCATGTCAAAATGATGGAAATACATAGACAGATACATGGCCTTCCTTATGTTAAAGGAAGCAAACCCCAATATAAAAATACTGTTTAATAAAACAAGCAGAGCAGAACACAATACATTTTCAGGAGGAAATAAGTTTTCCCCTTCTGAAATAAGTGTCAGCCTTGGACAATTAAGACCTGGGATCTCCTTTCAAGCTCAGACAGATTGCAAATATCAGCACAAACCTTGTTATGACAGTATTTTGCTCAATCCTGGCTCTGAGTTCTTCGTTCTGCTGTTGCAGCATGGTGATCTTTTCTTCCAGTTTTAAATTTTTTTCAACCTGCAGCAAAAGAAGGTTTGTTAAGTCTGAAGAGCACTCAGCACCTGATTCAAGATAATTTTTTCTATATTAGTCTGTGAGGCAACTTCTAAAATTTGAGGATAGGTGGAGGTAGTTTTCTTGACTGCATCTGAGACTTAAGAGATCTGACTCACATCATATTGGTGAAGAACCTGGAGCCATCAGCAGAGCACTGAGCAGGGGCAGAGCTGAACAAGCCCTTACTTATAACTGAGGTGGAGGAGAAGGAGGAGGAGGAGGAGGAGGGTCTTAGTTTTGTTCAGCACAAATAGATGTTTTTCTCAGTGGTGCCTCCACAACTTTTGTCCCCCAAGGAGCCACTGTTACTGGACACTGGAGAAAGGGCTGGTGACACTTGAGGAGCACTCAGCATGGAAAGTTGCCCAGCACTGTGGTATAACTGTTTAGTCTATGATGAAGGAGGAGTGCAAGATGGGATGATGTACATCTTCCAGACATTACAGTCTGACATCCAGCCTCCAGGATTATGATTCCTTAGTTATGAAGAGGAAAGAGTCACCCACCAGGGCACATGATGCCCAGCTGCAGCCTTAGAATGCTGCTGCATTCTCATGAGGTGGGCTGGCCTCTGGAGACTCTTCTCACTACTGCTGACAATGTCGGCTTAAATTACAGGCATAAACCAGACATTTAACTTTAAGCTGTAATTAATTGAAAATAATCCTATCCCAAGCACAGGTAGCTTTTATTCAGCACAGTTCAAGGGCAGAATTTGAGGTCATCAGTAGCAGTGTATTAGAACATCAGTAAGATGTTTACAGGCATGTTCCACAGCCTCAGGTGCCCTGTTTCCCCCGAGCTTTGAATTTAACATACTTTATCACCCTAGTCCTTGGTTTTTCAGCAGTTTAAATTTTGCTGAATTCAACACTTTTGAAAGAAAACAAGATAGCACAGGGTAACCTTATCTCTGTGTGAGCTTGGTTATTGAATTTCCCAGCCTTTTATAAAGAACAAAAATGTTGTGCACTGGGCATAGCATTAACTCACACTTAATGGTGGAGACATCAGTTTTAGGTTGTGTATTCCGGTCTGTGCGGGTATATGTAAAGGATACTCCTGATTCTCAGATATTCTGGTCTGTCCCGGTTTATTTTGTAACAGCAGTACATGGATTCTGGCCCTGTTTTGAAATGCTCTGAGAGAGTAATCACCATCGTAGGCTCTCTCTCTGCTTCTTCAATAATTTTCACAAGTAGTAGCTATGCCACCTTCATTTCCAGCCTCCCTTTCAGCTGCCAAGGAGCCAAGGCTGACCCTGTGTTTGAAATGCTGTCTTGCTCCCTTGTGAGGCATCAGAGCATTTGGAGATATCCTGTAGTGTTCTGGCACTTAGAAAGATATATCTTGAAACGGAAAGCTGTTGTGCCTTTGGGCCACAGCAGACCCAGTGTTTTACTGTGATAAAGGGCAGGAACAGGACTGTGCACTTGTATGCGGTTAATGAGCAAAAGCAGCTAAATGACCAGGAATTGTATAGGTTGTTGTTTGGTATTTTTTTTCCCAGTGGTTCTGCTTAGCTCCAAGAGTAGCATGTTGGAAGGAGCAGAGATAATAAGCCTCAGTTGCAAAGAGGCACTTTTCTCTACATTCACTTACTAAAGCATCTGTTCAGCAAAATAATCATCAGAGTTCTCAAATTTCCCTGTAAATGGAAACAAATCTTGCTGAATACTGTGCTGAACCAGCTGCCACAGCTCCCAGCTGAGGTATTGCCTCATCCTGTCACCACACTCTATTTTACTGTCACTGCAGGTTATGCTGTACAAAATGAATCCCCATTCCCACAAAAAATGTAATTGATGGTGAACTGGGGAGTTCTTCATTAGGGAATCTCACTGGCAAAAGATGAGAAAACAGCATATCCTGCAGAAAAGCATTACTGGAGGGCTAGAGAGACCTTTTCTAGAGTAAGCTTTGCTAGGGACTGCTTATTGAGCATTGTTAATCCACACATGGCTCCCTAAATACCTGCAGGAGCAGCAGCAAGACACACCATAACTCAATCTTCTTCCACATGCCCTCTCCAGCCTTAAAAGGCTACCTAACTCCTGTAAGGGTATAGAGTGCAGGCTGATGTACCCTGGACTACCACAAATTTCCCTTTCTGCCATTCTTCCTCCACCACTCACCTTGCTGTCGAACCTAACATGCTGAGCAGGTACTGTATGAAGAAGCAATCTAGATCAATGGATGTGAATGAACCTCTTTGACTGTGTCCTAGCCCAACCTCATATGGGTACTCACCTCTCCTAAGTTCATCTGCTGTAACCAGACTTTTCCTTTACCTCTGTGATGTCTTCTCTGTAGGAAAAATGACAACTCACCTGTTTTTCTAGCTCCATAATCATCTTCTCCTGTTGGTGAATCTGAAGGTTCTTCATTTCCAGAACATGTTTTAAGCTCTTCAAATCTTTTTCTAAGTGTAGATACGGAGCTTGCACAATCTAGGAAATATATCAGGGATTTGGATATGTCAGCCATACATACATCTTCAGCCATAAGAGAGAGATTCCTTAATGTAACCCTGTGGTTTAGGAGAATCACTGGTGTGAAAACCTCCTGGACCTGGTCCTCTGCAGCCCATTTGACCCCTGATATTGCCTTCTTGACAACCCTTTGGCTAAAATTTGTGTCTCTTCCTCAGAGCTCAATACTCGGGGTCTCAGCTGGGACCTGCCCCCTGTCTCTGGAGTGAGGATTCAATTGCTCTTCATTGAATCAGGTGATGTGTAATACTTAGAAATGTATCTTGATGTATCACTGTATAGTTAAGAGTGGTCATCTACCTTCAGCTGTTCCTCAGTGTTTTTCTTCAGAGCCTCTTCAAACCGGTCTGCTTTGGCCTTAAGAGATTGATTCTGGAAGGTGAGGGTGTCTATCTGGTCCTGGGTGGGAGGAAACACACCAATTAACACTTAAACTGTGTTGTCAGCCCACTTACATTCATACCAGTCAGTCTACACTGCCAAACTACCAGGGAAGCTAAATAAGGCTTAGACACCCCTGTAAAGTGATATTTTTTTATGGAAGGTCACTTGAACGTAGAATGGGGTATTTGATTAGCCTCAGGGAATCACAAAATCCCTGTAACACCTGTGGCTGTTGCTAAATCACCCCATCACCTTGTGCTAGATGAGAACAGACATGTCCTTCCTTGGGAGAGCTGGCATTTATATCACATGCATTTGTGTGGTCCTTAGAGTCCAAATGAGGCAGGAGATACCTGTTTCCTTCCCTTTTCTAACATGGTAACAAGCAATGATGAATTAGTGATGTGGGATTTAAATTATCATAATTTCATCTCAGAGCTATACATGGGAACAACATGTTTTAAGCAATCATATTTCTGCTACCATCAAAGGCATTTCTGTCTATACAGCACCTGTAAAATCCACAGTTGCTGTGAAAATGGTATTTTGATCTTTCACGTTGTGATTTTTTGTCTGGAACATTACATCAGTCCTTATTGCAAAACTGCTGACATGCCTCAAGCTGTTGCAGCAGCGCAACAGTATGTGCTAGTCAGGACATTTAAAAATTGTAATTAATCTCTGCCTGTGAAAACAAACAGGGCTTGCATTATTTGCTGTGACATCTTTACTTGTTCACACATTTCCAAATTTAGCTTGTGCCACAGGGGCACTGTTCGGCCCTCCACTCCTTGTGATTTCTTCATCTAGGCAGTGAGAACGGCATGGAGTTTTTAGAAGGATTAGACAACTTTTACCTTGGTATTAAACAATGGGATGTGAGAACTGCGATGTGCAGGGCTGATCCTGGCCATCCACAGCAGGGCCAGCCCTGGGGCAACCCACATCAGGGACTGCACTGTCCTCCGGTGGGACTGGAGATGTGTCCACAGCGTGGGATCGGCTTTCCCGCACTCAGGCAGCAGGGAGGAGTTAAAAGCACAGACACAGGCACAGGGCCAGGCAAAGAGAGGCCACCGTTTTTGAGCCCTGGGGATGCCAGCTGGCAGGTACCATGCAGACAAGGTGATGCTCACAGCCACTGCAGGTGCCAGAGTCCTCCCCATCAAGCAGGGAAGAGCTCAAATTTGCCAGCAGACAGCAAAGTCAAAAAGAGATTTCTTTCTTTATCCAGATGCCTTTAAATCCCTTTAAGTTTTCTCTCTTTTGTGAACCAGCGAAGGGGAAGGAAAAATCCTGATGGTTTGCTACTCATCCTAGTTTGGACAGGCAGAGCACCAGAGGTAGCAGAGCTGGTAAGAGGCAACAGCCTGGTGTGCTGGTGGGCAGCGTGTCCGGGGCTGCCCCGTCAGCTGCTCCCCAGCGCCATTACGGGGTGGGAAATAAAGGAACTGCTAACCTGGAGCGACAGACGCAGCTTTTCAAAAGTCTCTTCTAGTTGTGCCTTTTCCAGTTTGTGAGCGGTATTCAGTTCTGGAGAAGTTACACAGACATGACATTACTGACTGAAGTCTGGCAAACCAGGGTCTGAGAGCACACCCGTCGTGAGCCAAGCGCAATTTGGGATGCAGTTTTAGGACATGGATATGGAATAGGAAACTGGTAGCAATATGCTCTGTGGCCTTAGATAAATTGTTTTGAAAACCAGAATTTCCTGATCTTTCACTCTTTGTAGATACCTCTGTTTCTATGTGACCACATTCTGATTTTTCAGAATTCTCAGCTCCCAGGCACTCTGAACTGAAAAGGGTTGGTCTGACAATGGGCCGTTTGCCAGTTCAGAGTGAGTATCCCTAGATCAAAGGATTTAAAATTGGATACATTTAAAAGCTTGGGTTGCAATTACTTTGGGGGGATAGAGAGGAGGGCTACCACCTGAGATGCAAAAATACAAATGACAGTAGTTCTTCCCAGGCTGTGGTAGATGAGCTAAGAGGTTTATTCCAGTAGTGAGACAGAGAAGACAGAAAACTTGATTAAAGGCTTTTCTGCTGGAATACCTCACCCTGGGCATACTAATAACCAAAAGCTCAATAAACCAAGTGAAATAAAATTTAATCTCTAAAGCAATGGCATCATTCAGTGCAGTAGTAGCAGCTGCCTTTTTAGTATATGGACACTGTATTTTTGTGTTTCCGTCCCCAAGGCCATGGGTTCTGCCCTCTAACTCCTGCTCAGCAGCCACAGCAGCGATGATTCCATCGCTCCAGCGCAGTGGATGCAGTGCCTTTTCCAGGCACAGGAGGGTGCTTCAGACCCGCACCAGCAGCAGGGAGAACAAACTTTGGCCACCAGACCCTTGATGAACCACAACTGAATTTTATCATCAGGAAATTCTAAAAAAATGGAGAGATGAGAATATCCTCAAGCAAAAATAAACTTTTCACTTATTTGTTTTCAAAATCGCATATGTTATTTACAAATGCTATGCTATTTACCTTCTCTGCCTATGAGAGAGGGGAATAGATTGTTCTCAGTTTATATTATGCTCTGGACTGTGTCTCTATCACAATGCAGAGCTAAGCAATATGGCTTGATCTGGGAAATGTGGGAAAAACTACTAGAGATATTTAAAATGTAGATTAAAAAATAGAGAGATTGTACTGATTGCTGTTAAATGTCAGCTAAAGCATGCACAAAGGCTTATGTTAGACACTAAACTGGTAGGGAGGGAAGAGCTCTGTCTACAGCATCAATCCTATGGCCAAACTGTGACACAAAATAAAGTTAATAGTGCTGAGGTGCAGATTTGCACCAGTGAGAGGCTTTGGTCTGCTCAGCATGGCCAGACGTTTGCTACTGGAAATTATGAATCTTGTTTTTAGAAGCACTATGTATTTAAGCACCTAAATTCAGAGATATCCCAGAGCTCTATCCTCCTGAGCATCCGAGGATTAAGCTCTTGAAAAAGCATGTGTGCGAAATGATGTGGAATTTGAATTCTATTTTCAGCAACACAGAGAGAAAGCCTTATCTTTGACCCAAAGACCCCCATCCCCCCAGCCAGCCCCCACCCCAGATAATCTCAGGTCACAGTTAGATGCTGTAGACTGCAGACATCTCTCCCTCTGCCCTAGCATGAACCTGGTGGTGCACCCCATGTGGAAGCACTAGACCAACACAAATTTTCTGTGTAATCTGCTCTGGAGGAAGAAGCACAGTGTCACTCACTACAGCATGAATTCCTGCTCTGGAACAGCTGTGTAGCTGTTGTGTTGTCTTTGGCTTACCTTGAATCTTGCAGTCATTCTCATCCTGCAGTACTGTAATGGCCACTATGTGGTTGTTTTCCAACTGTGACATTGCAGCTTCATGTACAGCTGTGAGATCTTCCACCTGTTCCAACAACAGCGAGCACAGACACAGTTAGACAGGCTGTGGCACACTGACAAGCCACTGCTGGAGAGCTCCAGTGGGCTGGAAGCAGCAAAGGGATCTATTGAATGTAACACTTCCAGCACCTGAGCCAGTTTTGCCATGTTGATTCCTTGAGTGGTAGTGTGTAGTCACTGCTGATGGTATTTTTGTTCTTTTAACTTAATGGTGATGAAGAGGTACACAACAAAGTAAAAGGTCAAAAAGCCCTTAGGTGGAGATGCTGTTTATTAAATGTTCAGAAATCTTGACATTCCATTAATCTAAATTATAATAATGATGTCACAGCCCACAGCTGTCATGGGAGTGAAGAGTGCAGCTGGAGGAGGGCTGTGGGCAGCCTGTGTTCCAGAGCACCCTATGGGTTTGGGACTCCTTCAGTACATTGTTTGTTACTAGACTTGGCTAAAGGTAAAGTGAGATCCCTAATGATGGTCTTTTGATATGAATCATTAAAGGAACTACAATAAGAAATCCTGATCAAGATTAAGTCAGTGGTCCAGAGCACTTTCTGAATGCAATGCATCAACTTGCTTTTCTGGGGTTTGTGGCCACAGTGATTTTATTCCCATCATTTAACATAATACTGTCTGTGATACGTGGCAAAGGAGAGGAACAAACTATTTTACATTTACATTTACATTTAGATTTATAGTGAAACAGCTGTTCTGTTCATGGCTAAGTGCCTTTATTCTAAACAGCTTTATTTATTCACAGTTATGTAAATAATAATGTGAGTTTACTGCAGCTGAGTTTGCCTTGCCTGGAATAAATGTTATTTCACTGCTTTTAGTTGTCAAACATATGTATTAGGTAACCCAGCAGAAGCCAAATTTCTTACTACATTGGAGAAAACATGCTCTTAGAATAAAAGTTGGGCATTTAACATGAAATTTAAAATTATCCAAACTAATTTTCATAATAATGTGGGAGATAACTCAGTGGTGAAGAACTGGTTGCAAAATAACGGGGACTCAGCCTGCTGATGTATTGCATTACAGCGCTGAGAAAGGTGAGGGGCAGATGACTCAAAGGGCTCCTAATGGGGCAAGAACTATCACCTGGCTTTTCCCAGAGCACAGTGTCCTTGTATATGATGTCTATGCTGAAGCCTCATGAGCAGTGCTATGTTCTTTACCTCACCCTTGCTGAAGCCTTTATTTGTACTCTTAATTGCTTCTCAACTGAACAGCACCTCATTAGAATGATTATCCTAAACGCCAACACCCTTAGAAGGTGAAGGGGTCTCCTCTTGCTCCCACCATCCTTGGCAAGTTATTTATCTATAAAGCCAATTAAATATGTCCCAAGTTATCTATGGGGACTTTTCTGCCTTCTGTGTGTTTCATATCCACATCCCTAATGACTCTCTTTAATCTTCCAGTGTGACGTCCTGTCTACAGTTTTTCATGGCAGATAGTCAACTTGGCACTGGGAAGCAGCTCTCTTGGGTGCTAATAACTTACTCTGTAGGCTTGATCACCTCACTTAATACAAGTTGTGTATATTTCTGGCTATGGAAAGTACCTCAGGTGGGATGAGTACCTCAGGTTAAGGCTGCTTAAAATAAAATCAAGAGGAGCTCTAGTGGGAGAAGTTCAGTAAGCTGCTGGACAAAACAGCTTGAGCTGAGCATTCAAATGAGAAACACTGGCACAACAGATCACAGCCTTTACTTTGCAATTCTGCCTTTAGCTCAAGGAGATGTGAGAAAGCACTGGTACGCAAGATCATTTTGTGAGGAGTTTGGCTCTCATGCTCTTCTACCTCCTCAGAGACAGCTGAACCTCCAAAACCTGACACAGGAACTGTGCCTCCAAACAAGTAACACCTATCTGGTAGTGAACTAAGTGGTGACTGAAGCAACATAGCATGGAAGGTTAAGCTATGACTGGAAACCATGAAAGTGGGATGAGTATCTTCCAAATTAGATTTACGGACACAGAAATACATGCAGATCCATGGTCAGAAGGATTTTGCTATTGTTATTGCCTTCAAGAATGCAAATTCAAATCCCCTTTATGCAGATGGGCAGCTCAAGGACAAGGCTTTTCTCATGTACAGTGTAAGAGCTCCATTTCCTTGACCAAGAAACATTGGTGAGCAGCTTTCCAGCATGGCCTGTCAGCTTCCACTGATGCAAGAGCGCTCAGCACAGGATGGGTATACAGCAGAGCAGGAATTCAAAGGGAAAACCTGCTAAAACTCATCATGCTAACTGAACTATGAATTGAAAATGTGGGCTATAACTCTGAGATACTAAGGTCACAGCCACACTTTCAAAGCAAGGGAGAGGAATGTTTGTGTTATCTTCAGTAATCGGGGAACACAGAGCTCTGGAGCAAACCAAGAACTATTTGCCCCGAAGAGGGAAAGATGTGTTTCCACTGCTCCTCTGTGATGCTAAATAGAGTCACAAGAGATGAAAACACAAGAAAAATAAGCATACTTCTAGTCAAGTCCTACAATGACCTATGTCACCCTTTCTTGCACTGATCAGCTTGAGAGAAGAACCAACATATTTTCTTGTGGTCTTGAGAGCTTGCAGAAACAATTCAAAGAGTAGCAGAGCTAAGCTATAAGCTATTTCAGCAAAAAATTTAACAAATTCCTTCACAAATGCTGACGTTGTGTGATCAGAGGTAAGCCTTTCCAGCTAAAGCCAACATCTTCCACCAGGCGGACTGACACACTGACACAGTGAAAAGAAAAAAAATTGTCAAGGCTTTGGGGAACACAAGCCCTCCTTCATATCAGAAAGAAAAGCAGACATTTTGAAGGGCATTGCAAGAAAACCAACTTGCATAAACTGAAATGAGAACTAAAAGACATGGCTCAGTGTAGGTTCTAACCATTCACAGAGAACTATTTTGAAAAATCTGATTTAGAACATGAAAACCTATTTGATAGCACCATCTAATACATTTATATTATATTATATTTAATTCACTAACAGAAATAGGTAGTTTGTCCAGGACAAAACAGCCCAGTTGCATTGAGTTACAGTGTTTGTTCTGACAAAACCAGACGAAAGTAGCTGCTTGTGAGAATACTCCTGTCTACAAACAGAAAGCAAAGCAAAGAGAAACACCTAGGATGTACAGTCCAAGAGATTAGACTGAATGGTGAGGCAGCAATCAGGGGACCCAGAGTGTATCATGTGCTTGATATTTAGGCTGCATGTGTTGCATGGGTGCTAACACTTCACTGTATTGCCCTTTAACTACCAAATAACAATGGGCTGGCTCTGCTGGCCTTACCTGTGTGGAACAGGTTCTTATAACCCTTGGTTTTAGGCATAAATTGACTATTATAGGTGGGTTGAGGAGCAAGTATGTGTGGGCAGCTGAGCTAATCTTAATATTTTTATTGTAAAACATCAGCAAGCACGTGAAGACAAGACATGGCAATGTAACAGACTAGTGTGTAGGAAAAACAGTAGAACTAATAGGGAGAAAGAGCAGTAAAGATAATCAGGATTACATTTTTCCACTGATAACTCATTACCAGTGTCTTCATGTTGGAGTGTTCAATATATTTCATTACCTAAACCCAATCAGTACTAGCACGGACTATTCTTCAAAGGCAACGGGTGGAGACTGACCTGATCCTGATGCTGCAATTTGGCTTGTTCCAGCTGCAGCCTGTGCTGCTCCTGCAGGCTCTCCTTCTTGGCATTGTACTCCTCCTGCAGCCGCTGCTCCAATGCCTGCATCTCCTCCTGCTGCTGCCTGCGGAGCTGCCTCCCCTCCTCCTCAAAGCGCCTCTCCAGCTCCTCCTTCTCGCTCAGTAGCTTCTTCCATCTCGCCGTGTTGAGGTCTGTGGAGACAAGACCACACTGTCCTCACACTGCCCAGCACCAAGCAGTGGCATTGGACCTGTTTGGAGAGCAATGAGCATGGAGCTTCTCTCCCACTCTGTCATACAAGAGATATGATTGACCACTTGACCAGAAGGATTTGTATCTCACACATCCCATTTTCGAGGTCTTTGAAGCTGCTCATCCTATAAACTTGTCTCGAGCTCCAGCAAGAACCATTCAAATCCATGAATGCACACTTACTTAAAATATTTTTATATTCAAACCACTATCTTGTGTATTTCTTGACATCAGAGAGTACAATGAAAGGCTGATACTGAAGGCAATCAGAAAGTGTGAAATTTTTACTCTAGTGGAGTAACCCAGTGACCGTCTCAGAATTCACATCACTGTTTTCTGACAGTTCTATCAAGTCAAGGAAAATCAGTCCATTTCCCTCTTTGGTTCCTCACCTTTATTGTACCCCAGGCCCCGGGAAAGCAATGTCACAAACACTGTGTCCTCAGCCTTTTGCTTTGCTAAAGAACAGTTGCAAAAAATCCAGATATTGAAGACTTGATGCAAGCTGGACAAGATCAGCCAGAGTACATTTACAGAGCAAGTTTGCTCACTGGTAAAGATCTAACAGGTAAGAAGTGATTAAAACCATCATGACCATAACATTCAGAATACTAGAGAAGGAGAAATGGGTTTCTAATGGCATTGCTAGATCTTCTTTCTTATTTAGACCCATAGCTGATTTAGAAAGATGATCAGGTTTTTGAACAAACTGACAGCATATTTATCCTAGCCTTGCCTTTCAAAATGCATGCACCGTACACAGATCTGTATGGCACTGTAAGTCAGAGGATTGGCAGCAGCTGTCTCACTGCTGAATGCTTCAAACCCATATTTTTCCTATGGTAACATATTTGTTCAATATCTGTATCTTCCTGTTTCTTTCTACTATGGTGTCAGACTGTGCTCATTTTTCTCAGGACAGCAACAATTTGTCCAAGTTACCAGCGCTGTCCCCACAGCTTATGTGAGGTGCACCCATGCCAAGGTAGTTTGGACACCCAAGCTAACCATTCCGTTCCCCACACAGCTACTTTTCACCCTATTTAGAGCTCTGCTTCCACGCTCTACTGACACCAGTATCCAAATTTGCTCAGTATGTCCATGCAGATAAACAGTACTGATATTTTCTGGAGCACTGTGAGAGACTCTGTCCCTGACAAGCTCTCTGCTCGTTAGGGAAAGAGAGTGAACCAGTGCTCTTTAGCACCTCAGTGGCAGCACATAAAAACTTTCTCACTTGCCTTATATCCAGAATGGAATGGTACAGTAGCTGGAATGTCTTGTCTCCTGGCAGTCTGGATTATAGCTCTAAACCCTCTCTCTTGCTTTTTGCTTTTTTATTAGCTTTGGCATGTAAAGTGATCTCTGAGCAGGAGGGGTTATGCTTGCAGCTCTGCCTTCAGTAGAATTCAAACTTACTCAAGCTTTAAATTGGAGATGTAATGAACCCCATCTCTCTCCAGCCTCTCTAATGAGATTACCCAGCACACAGGGAGGGTTGGGCAATGAAACAACGTGCTCTAACCAAAAGAAAGTCCATCTGAAACCCATCCTGTCATCTGAAATGCAAGACTATTCACAAATCAGACCCTGATGCAGGTGCAAAATGGAGGGAAGAGGGAAGCAGGGAAAGTGAGCATGCATGGCATGTTCGCCATACACCCAGCAATGCTACTGGAGGCAGAAAATGGGGCAACTTGCCCTATACAGAATATTAAACACCTCTAATGAGAAGGAGTGATCCCTACCATAAATCTCAGACTAAGACAAATGAGGCTGAGGAGTGAAGTGTTAAGGAAAAACTGAATCTTTTCTTAGTACGGAGATGGACCTTTGGGCCTAGCTCTCCTGGGACAGACATAGCAGAAGGCAACACCCATGGAGCCCAAGGGTCTGCAGCTCTCCTGCCCAGGGAGCAGAAAGCAGTGTGGCAGAGCCTGTCCTGCCGAAGCCAGCTGTGGCTTCAGCGTGCGGTCCTGGTGAAACAGCTGTGTCATCTCCAGCAGCGACCCCATAACAGACACCTGAACAGACAACCTGCTCCTGCTGCTGGAAAACTGTGAATTTAGCTTTCAGTCATCAAGACAGGGATACTGTTAAAGTGAGCTACTCTTGTAGAAAAAAAGAAAAAATGACTCAGAAAAGTTATAGGCATGTACTACTGACATGGAACAAGACAAGCGGAGCACAACTATTACTGGTCTGTTGTGAACGGTTACACCCTGGTTTTATTTTTCCTTCTCTGCAGTATCTCCATTGCTGCTTACAGGCTGGAAATGACTCTCACACATTGTTGCATTTCCCAGGATGATAGTGTGCTGGGTTAAATGAGACCAGCTACTGCAGTTTCCCTATTCCCTGAGCACTGAGTGCACAACAAATGAGCAAAACCCACTTCAGGCTGGGCTGGGAAGGTGAGGGAGAGGAGTGCAGCTCCTATGGGAACTGGGGGCTAGTGTCTTGTGGCATTACAAAGGGACTGTTTCCTTCTGACATGAGAAATGGGCTCTTCTTTCTGACCCTCAGCCCCAAAATCACAGACAAATCACAGCCACCACACTCAGGTTAAGTGTCCTCTGACTGGGTGGCATATCAAGGAGGAGATGGCACAAAGGCTTTGTCTCCGAAACTCTTGAGAACACAGATAATACAAGTTTGAAACTTGACATTTCATTGCCTTTCCTTCATCTAGGTTTTTTATGCATCTCCATAGCTCCTCTCAACACACTTCACGTCACAGGTCTGACAGTGAAGGAGCAGGTAATTTTGACATTTAATTTCCACTGTGTTGAAGGGAAACAGCTGGTATTCAAAACCTCTTCATTGCAAGAGACTCAGTGTTGCAGCTAAAAACTGCTTATATTTATAATTTACAAAGATCGTTGTCTTGCGTGTAGAGAGCAATTGCTTGTCATGTTTTCCTAGCCTGGCTATTTCTGGCAAAATAAATGAGCAATCTTCTTGCTTTAAATGGCAGGTCCATCAGTGTTTATAGAGGCCAAGGTTCCTCCCCAGGGCTGGGAAGGGAGAATCACTTTTCTATTTCACCCATGCTGATTTCAGATGCAGTGTGATACTTTCATAGGAGTGCTGTGGGTAAAAGTGGACAGTGTTGTTTGAACCTCAATATTTTGTCTGGCTCCAGAAGGATGCAGGCCTCCCTAAGCTATTTTTATACATGGTCCATCACTGCTATTGCTTCAGCAATGGTTTTATTTACCACAAGAATTTTCCTTAAACATATATTCTTACTTTTCTGAACAGTGGGCTCTCTGTTTCAGTTTCATAGCTTTGCATAGCAGAATCCTGTAGATTCTGTTGAAATTAAAGACACATGCTGTGAAAACCACGCACATTCAGCACCCAAATTATAACTCTGAATTACAGCTATTGCCCAAACAACTAAGTGTTGTTCCCACTGCTTGTATCAAACCTGGCTAGTCCAGCTGAGTTTTACTGATTCATTCAGGCATTTGCATCAGTGAATCTGACACAGTGAATTTACACATGAGAAATCAGGAATTTCTGACCAACACCCATGCTGTTTAACTGGACTGGTTATTTTTAAATTAATAAAAAACTACTATTTAAAGTGACAGAGGCAAGTCAGAACTACAGCTTGGTTGTAGTCAAAATAACTTGCTCTGATTTTCCCTGAATTTCTTTATAGAACTACCCAAGATTGCTGTTGTCAAATAAAAGACTGTTCCATTCTTTATTTGCATAAATCATGTACAATATTGTACAACACACTGATTCATCTGATAGTGAGACTAAAATAATCTTCCTATAGCACAGGTGGGCTGTGTGTTTCCAGTAGCACCCTCATGTCTCCAGTAATAACCTCAGCTTGAACTGCTTTAGAGACTGCAAAGAACTGCACTGATGACAAATGCTCTCATGTGCATGGCATTTACCATTTCACCTTGTCCACAGTTTTAAAACACTAATTGTTTCACAAAGTTAAGTTCTGTAATTTTATACCAAAGTAAAACAGACTGTGCAGCAATTTTTGGCTTATACTGAAAAGCATAGGCATTTACCTTCCATATGTAGGGATATATACTAGGATTTTTTGTTGCTGATGAATTATTTCCCATTCTGCTGAAGTGCAATACCTGCACATGTTCATCTTTTTGTTCATCCCTACTGGGAGTGCTTCTAGCTGGCCGTGTTGCATCTCAGGGTTGCACAGAGAGGATTACCTCCACCAAGCAGGCGACCTGTGTCACTCACAAACAGCCTCTGCTCAGCATCTCCATGTTTTCCAGAGTGATGGGTGGAAGAGGTGGCCTGTAATGACTCCTCTCCATTATACATGCCCACAGGACCACTGAGGGGTCACACCATCTTTTCCCTTTCTGGGGAAGAAGGCCTATACACATCTACAGCTTATCTCCCTTCCGAAGCAGTGCAGCTCAGGCTGCTTTTCTGGGGTGTCTCTGGTTCTTACCAAAACTGTCCCCAGATATGCCACCAGGACTCAGCTTTGTGCAGAGGTGGTGTCTGTTGCTGCATGTGCAAGGGCAGTGGCAAGGGCAGGCAGAGCAGCAGCCTCCTGTTACTGAGCATTGCTGCTCTGTCACCCCCAAACAGACACACAGTTGTACCCTTGGCCAAGTTCTCTTCTCCAGCAAAACCACCAGGGATTTGTGTTCACTTCAGCTGTACAAACATGGTGTAATGGAAGCAGAGCTCTTTATCTCCAGCACTGAACCTCTCTTTCCTTCCCATGTCACCACCACTTAAAAAAACACTCACGAAAATGAGCAAACCCAACCTGCTAGATTGAGGTAGAGCTTTCAAATGAGAAGTGGCTGTTGAACCAAGAACTTCAGATGTGCCTGGCCTGAAGAAGGCACCAGTGGCAACAACTCTTCTTTACGAGCTGTAGAGGTGCAGAGGATGGAGGAAGGCAGGCATCAGGGAATAATTGGAAACCTGTCTTGCTATTGCTGCAGTATATATTGGCCATGGGGACAATAAAGCTCTCATGAAATGACAGTCAGCCAAAGAATTTCAGAGGGGCAAAGCAGGAAGCACAAGATGCTGGACATCTGAAAAAGAGCTGTGCCCAGCTTTTCTGAAGTGGGCTGTGATGGGCAAGGTGAAGGCAAAGCATAGGGAAGATCTGCAGGTCTGCCCATCCCACAAGGGTTTGGCCTGAGCCTCCCTTTGCTGGCCGTGTCATGCTCTGGCCATATGACACAATCTGTGCTTAATGGGTGACCCAGGAACTGGGCTCCCACATGCAGGGAAAGCTGAGAGGTCCCCCCTATTCACAGATCCATCATCAGTGTTTCAACACCTTCTGGTATTCGGGGTGTCCCCTGACACAGTGGTCCTGCTCTCCATTTGCCCTGGGGCTGATGAACCCAACATCACACTCATTCTGGAGAGATTTAAGCCCAGAAGAACTCAGCCTGTTGGCTGAAGCCAGAGAAAAAGCCCATCTTCTCTTAGGAGTGTCAGTATCTTTACACTCTCTCTCCTGTCTAGGTCAGAAACAAGCGGGCATGCAGATATACAGGGAATACAGAGACCAAATGGGATGCATTGCTCTTTCTGTCTTTCAACCAGGAAGGGACCTTAGAGATATCAACAAGCAAATTCTGAGCTTGGTGTCCTTTGGTTTGTAGCTGAACTGAAAAACACAGCAATGTTCATAAGTTGATGATGCATTCCCAGTCACCGTGCACTGCAATGGTCCCAAGCTCCCACTTCTCAAACACTGTGCTTTTTCCTCAGCTGTGCTGGTGTTTGAGGACAGAAACTATGCATTTATGGAGAACAATTTGTTTAGCGAAGATGATGCACAGCTGGCTCCAGTGTGTGTAGTGATGAACCCATCTGCACAGCAAAGATGTGAAATCAAGGTTCCTTGCAAAGTCACAAACCCCTTTGCCAGTGGGCGTCAGAAAACACTTTATCACATGTATGGAGGTTCCCCAGGATCAGGTCACAGGGAATCATAATAACTGCTTTCATGTAAAGTGAGAAAATCACTTTGTTGTTACTTGTACTACTTACCAACTTCCTCCCTGATCTTTGCAAGCTCGACTCCTAACTCCTTTATTTTCACAAGGGCATTTTCATTCTGTTTAAGGAAAAAGAAAGAGAAATAGGTATAGAACTCAGATTTATCCCAGATAAGCACTTTCACATGTTCATCTAGTAAAGCAGATTAGATTGATTCCTTACACTATTTTTTTTTTTTAGGGGAGGGGAGTGGGATTATAATGAACTCATTCAGTTCTTAAATCAACCTCAGAAGCCACAACTCACTGGCTACAAATACCTTGTATGTCTACAAGTACATGTACACATGCTCACGTGCACATGACAGTGCAGAATACTCTATTTACTCCTATGTGTCTAAAAAGACGTCTGTGTTCTTTTATAATTTTGTGGTCAGCCTGCATACCATTTATGGCTGGACTGCATGTAGAAGATGGATTTATTAAAACGGTTATTTTTTTTTTCATCTACTTAAGCCTGCATTTGACCACCTCCAATGATATTAATATGTCCACAGAGTAAAACTTACAGAGCAGATTGCTGCACTCACATCACTCTGTGCATGGTAAGCATTCCCATACAAACACCACTAATAAACTGATGTTCATGCCTATCTCCACATCTATTTCTGTGATTTTATTCATTAGGGCTCCTTTCCTTGACGAGTCTCAAAAGAAATCTGAATATTTAAGGAGTAAAACAGATGAATTGGCTAAAGTAAAATGAAAACATATTTACATTAGCAATGTTCAGGTGTTACTACCAAAATGCAAGGACTTTGACAGCAGACAATCTGACTAGTGCTGTGCAAACTGACACGAAGTTCTTATCTCCTCCATCCACTGGAGTCTGATTGAGTACAATAAATCCCAGCATAGTGGTTCAATCATATTGGGCACTTTAAATTGGGATGTATCATGAATCATAGAAAGAAGACAAAAGAATGTATCCTGCTGGGAAGATCACTAATGATTAATAAAACTAGATTAAGTTACTATAAATATGTCCCAGGTTAGAAAAGGTCACGAAGCCTTTAAGGACACTACAGAAAAATCATATTTAAGAGAAAAAGCAACACAGGAGTAAATTGAATTAAAAGGAGTCCTAGAAACAAAATCTTTCCGTATTAAACAAGCAAGGCTAATAAAAATCTAAGGCACAGACAGGATTAGTTTGGCTGCAGGATACATAGCAGATAACATAGCAAGTCAGTTCTGTATTACAAAAATGAAAGTGGAAAAAAAAACCATTTCAGAACTAAATCTTTCTGTGTATTTTTCCTGCACCTGACTTTTAACTCTGTAAAGAGAAGTAACACAACTTTATTTCTCATAATACCAGAATAATAGAATCTGGAATTCAAAATAATCCTTTACATATTGCCCTTTTGGGATGATTTCCACCAGATTCAAAGGACACACTTTCCAGAAAGTTTGCTGTAAATAAAGTGTGATAAACTGAACCGATTTGAGAGCCCTGAAGGCTTTGAGGAGACCCAGATGATTATTCTTTTTCTTATTCTTATTCTTATTCTTATTCTTATTCTTATTCTTATTCTTATTCTTATTCTTATTCTTATTCCCTGAAGACCCAGGGCATCCTTCTTATTCAGTTATGGGGAGAAGCCAGGAATGCAAGGCCTGGCTCCTCCAGTGACTCCTCCTGGCTCCATACCCTGCTGAGTAATGCACAGGGGGCTGTGTGCCAGGACTGCAGAGTGTCCAGTCCTGACCAACTGCATTAGGCTCAGAATAAAATTATGAGGCTTCTTGTGGACTTATTTTTCCCAATTAGTCAAAAAGTTTTGGGGAAAAAAAAAGTCCAGGCAAATACAGCCTGATACATTTAAAAACCAGATCCCTTCACATAGTTTCCCAAACCAGCAGTCTTAGAGGAGTAAGGTTTCCCCTTTTGGAGAATACCATTGCATCTGTCCATACAGACTGTTTAACCCACTGGAGCCATTTTAAGAAGTGCTCTTGACAGACTGCCAGGCCTGGTGCCCTTGAATGTGTGTGCACAGGGATATACTGGATGCAGGACTTGCAGATGGGAAGCACTCACTCATATTACCAGCTCACTTCCTTTGAAACAAAAGCCACTCAGAGCAAGGGAGCTCCACACAAATCCTTACCAGCACCTACAGATAAGCAGAACTCAGTGGGATTGTTACTTTTCTCTCTCCATGAAGAAAATTAAAAGCAAATAAAACCCCCTACATTTTGGGAGAAAAAGTGTTTCAAATTTTGATCCCCCATAAGAAATATTACAGGTTCCACATTTTACATGATGTTTTACCTTAGATAAGGTTTTCCCTGCCCTTGAGGACACTTGGCGGTGGCATCATCTCAAAAAATGTGAAGAATTGCCATGGTGCCAGCTTAAAAATGCTATCCCATAACTCCAGCTCCAGCATGGACACCAACCCACCAGGGCAGTGGGAGTCATGTCTGCCTCCCACCATAGTGGGGCTGTGGTTTCCAGAGCAGTCCCTGGGGCTGCCTCGGGCAGCCAGATCAGCACAGCCCAGGTGCCTTCGCTGTGATTTTACTGCTCTCCCAATACTTCTTACATTGTGTTTTATTTTGATCACAGCTTCTTATCTGCTCTTTGGGACCTCATGTTTCCTGGGAGATCAGATGTGCAAGGGTTTCCCTCTGTGCCAAGGCCTCAAGTAAGTCCCTCTTTCTCAAAGGGTTCTTCTAGAGAGCAACAGCACGAGTCCTTATCTTCCTCTTGAGGAAGAGAAGCGAGGTGCACTTTTGGCTGAACATCAAGTCAGCCTCACGATTTCGTGGATGTGCAGCAAACTCACAAATCCCCAACATCTTCTGTAACTGCAATCTGCTTTGTCAGTGTGACATGATAGGTTTGGACAGCCCATGTTCCTGTGGCACTGTAAACATGACAGCATTGCAAAACAAAAAAGCCCCTGCTTGTTATCATCAGTGTGGCTCCACAGATAACCAGCACTCCACTGTCAGTGTAGCCAGGGAATTGGGAATGCTAGCACTAAGGAAACCAAACATTACAGCAGAGCAAATCTGGATCTGACTTCGGAATGTAAAGCTATCACATCCAGTGCTGAGATTCCCATACATCCACTGTCAAAACATCAAAGCAATTCAAAAAATTCACAAGCACACAAGGAAAGCTTCCCCAAAACAAATGGATAAGACATCAAGTCCAGAGGATGTCCCATTGGGTTAATCAGTGTTCATTAGTATTTATCTCAACAAAGTATTTGAAAGAGAAGACAGGGTAAGCAGCTGCCCTCCCAAGAGTTTTGTGTCCACTACGGCTCAGCATATCAAAGGACTTTTGTAGGGATTCTCTACTAGGTCACCACTTGGAGTTGAGCCATTGAGGGTAAGCATCCAAGGGTCAAATCTAACTTAGGTTTAATAAGGTTCACTGATGGTACATCACCTGTTTTCAGTAGGTGAAAACATCCAAGACCCTGTGAGGAGAATGTGCAAATATCCATCATTTCCAGTGCAGCTGTTAAATGGCAAGGAAGAAAAAATATTGCTTTGATGTGATCTGGAATTCCTTTTTTGATGCCCAGAAATGTGAAAACAAAACAGTGCATTTTGCACAAATTAAAATGTCACATTTACTTTTCGTGTACTTTTAATGAATGATGAATTGAATTAACTTTTTAGAAAAATGATGACAAAGGTCTTCTGTTGGCTGCATCCCAAGAAATTACTCTGATAGTGAGGTAATTTTCATAAAATAAGATTACACTCATGCTGGAGATGAAGAAAAACTTCTTTCTTATTCCTAAACTCTGCAACATAATGATTAAATCTTGTGTCTGGAGTATGTCCCATCTCCTCAGACAGAAAGAAAAGCAGAATAAAACAGGTAGAATGATATGTTTGCCCTAGAGCTCTGTTGAATAGAAGACACGGTAGCAACTCTTTTTCCTATCATCAGCTCTATGGCATACAGACCTCCCAATATTTTTCTTGTGAAAGGCTTGATGTTGGACAGCACTTCAGCAAGTGAAACAGACACTGGAAATGGCACATGTGACTTTTCCATTCAACACAAAACACCCTGAAGATGGACTGAGGCATGACCTATGTTGGTGCAACAGCTCCAGAAAACAAAGCAGGTAGTCAGGCAGGTAGGCAGAGGTGCAGGAAGAAAGCAGGAATTTGTACAATTTAATAATAGTGGCCAAACTTATCACTGTGGAAAAAAATCAGCTGAATTTAGATATAACCACATGCAAGGACCTAGAAAAATAACTTCGTAAGGAGATGTCATAATATGGACCTGAGGATGGGCAAAATGCTGGAGTTGTCCAAACAGATTAAGAGAGGAAGTAGAGATGAAAGCTTGTGGGCAGAGGCTGAGTGGGGCACTGAGCAACATGATCTCATTGAAGATGTCCCTGCTCATTGCAGTGGTCTTGGTCCCTTCCAACCCAAACTATTCTGTAATTCTGTGGTTGTATGAAAGGCTCTGTTTTAGTTGAGTGGGGCTTCAGATGACAGGTAGACATCCTCAAGGAGACATCATCAGGGAGACAAGATTTTGCCTTGGACCAGGAATAACTGAGGGTTGAGGAGGCAGATTTAAAGTTTATCTTAGAGTCTCTCTCCTCTAAGACCTACAACCTAACAGAGAGGTACAAATGAATTAGAAATACTAATTAAGTAAATCTCCAGGTACTTTTCAACAATAGGTAGGTAATAGTAGGTCCATCATAGAAATGGAAATGGGTCAGATCAGGCAAGGAATGTCGGAAAATTGCTCAGACCCACATAGGAAGTCAGCAGTGACTAGGAAGCAAACATGGGAGCCTGGAGTTACCTTCCCAAACTGACATGACTCTCCAACCTGCCAACTTACATGTTTGCTTATATTTTAAGATCCAAATGTAAGTACAGCGTCTCCACTGTACAAACACTTCTCAGTTCTCTCAGTATCTCCTAAAAACTCTCCGCACACAGGTGCTCTGTGCCAATTGTTATTAGAACTGCTCCTCCAGAACAGCTGTTTTCTATGCAGAGCTTTAAAAATACTTCAAAAAAAAAAAAATCCTGACCTGCAAATGGTGCTTAGTCACTGTTGTACTGTATTCAGATTTCCCTGTGGCAAGGTGTTATATTATAATTGGAAAGAGAATCATATACATTGGGAATTGTCTTGTACCAAAAAATACTTCTGATGATACTTGTAGAAGCAATAACTGAATCCCACTGTAGCTGATATTCAAAATTACCTACAGTCTTCCATTAAAAAGAGATATTTTAATGCTGCTGTTCAACCATGCTGGTTGTCAATTCTTCCTCATAACACCCTTTAGGTTAAAGTTTACAAGCACTTAAATATTCCACAGTGACTGCACTTTGCCAAGTTTTATATTAACCCACACATTTTTTCTTAACCTGGTTAGTAGCATATCTCAAGCTATATTTGAACTATTATTAGGTAAATGGGAGACAGTTTTTCATTTAACAGAGTTATATGAGTATATCATAAAGCCAAACTAACTGAATACACTGCACAAACGTGTTTCTGCCAAGATATTTTCCTATTAAGCAAATTAAATACATCTATGCATTCTCTCACTCTTCTGTACATAAAACCCAGGCAAATTTCCAGAAGAATAATGGTAAAAGCTATGCGTTCAAAGTGTCCCACAACTTCTCTTGCACATGCTGTTTTCCTGCTGCCTGTAGCTGTGTACTTACTTCTGCGCTAACACTTCTTACACGACCTATTTTGGTGCCTAGGAATGTGTTTGATTTAGATTCACACAAAAACAAGAAAACAGGTTGTTTTGACTTGTTCCACTTCCAGATTGGAGGGTCACTCCTCTGTTGGAGATGTAAAACTTTAGGACAGCTAGAGGCTGCATTATCTCTCCTCAGACTTTAAAGTTTCCTCTGTAACTTGTACTCCACATGGCGATTAAAAATGTAAGAAAAGCAGAGCAAAGTATCAAACCGACTGTCGCTACAGAAGATGCCAGCAGTCCCTCCTTGTTCCACGAGCATCCAGCCTTCCATTTAGACTGCAGGATAAACTTATGTAAGGCACTGCAGTGCATGAGAAAGCGACACTTAGACCTGTCCCTGGTGAAGGGGAGATCAGCACACTGCAAACAAGCCGAGCATCGCTCCCCTCTCCGCCACCCGGGAAGCGCGTCCGCCACCGACCCCAGCGAGAAGCATCAGCACGGGCTCTAGCACGGCTACCGTCCTTCCCTTTCCCTAAAGGATAGAAAAAAAGAGGCAAAAGTACCGTCTCGTCCTCGCACAGAGAGGGGGGCAAACACGTGGAGCAGCATTTGCCCATCCTGGCAGGCCAGCCACCCACCGGACCGACACCCGCCGGACTGCCGCCAGCCTGGCCCGGGGCCGGAGGATGAGCCCCGGACGGTGACACTGTCACAAAGGGATGTCACGTCCCGGTGCGCCGGGACCGGCCAAGGGGACTGGACAACCTGCTGCCTCCCGGGGCGCCGGGGGATGCCGGCGGCGGGGAAGGGTCGGTGCCGCGGGGCGGGCGGCTGCGG
>WBMY01002973.1:85269-291312 GCA_013397315.1 Donacobius atricapilla
CAGCGGCTCGCTCCAGGCTGCGGCAGCGGCCGCCGGCCGGTGGTCCCCGCGCTCCCGGGTGTCCCCCAGCCTCCCGAGACGCGCTAACCTCCCTGGAAGGACTTGCCCTGAAATCGTTGATTTAAATCGGGAGGATGATCAATACCCACTAGACCTCGGTGACTTCTTGTAATGGCAAAAACAGACCTCTGCTACCTGCCCAGAGACTTTTGTAATTCTCAAAGGCTGGTGTAAATTTTTGTGTAATTTTTTGGCCATGTATATATGCATTTACATCGCATAACCTAACCCTAACTTGCATATACACACTGGTGTGCTGCATATGTCTGGTCTGTATCAGTTTGCCCCCTGGGAACACATTTTCTTGGCCAGACCCAGGACATGGAGCTGCAGCAGGCTCATTTCTCCTGGGCTGTTACCTTTGGCATGACATTTTTTCCACTAACAATTTACATTAAAGACAATGTGGGGAAAAGGCAAAAAAGTTCGGTGATTCACACCCAAGGTGGTGCTTGTGCTGCGGCCACTGTTTAAACCAGAAAACCACTATTTTCCTGAAAGTCAAATCACTACCAAATGTACAGAAGAGTGACATTACCCTTGTTGCTGAACAGCTCTGCTTTCTGGTGGGAAAGATGCTCGGGTCTGTGCTTCTCTGGACAGGAGTTTTTGTTTAAACGTATGTTCAACAGTGACTGGTGATGCACAAAGTCATTTTAAAAATAGTAGGAACCAACAAGAATGTCCAACAAAACTGTGCTAAATTACATTTAAATTCTCAGGTAACTTCGATTTGTGTCGCCGTCTTATTCTCTCTCCTGCGCTTCCTCAGCCCTGCCAGGACTTCAACTAAAGTTTTAGAATATCACGGTCAAGTAATTAAAAACAAACAATGCCAACAACACAGAAGCCCCACTTAACAAACAAATAAGCTAAAACCCAAACACCAAAACAAATTTGAAATTGCACTGTAAATACATGTATTTTAACATCTGTGTTCAAGACCTAACTTTCTTTGCAGCATCTGAAAATTAATTTGATTGGCTAGTGAACAGCTACAGAGTACAGGTAAAAAAGAGACTTCCTTGTATGGTGAAATCATTTCATCTTCACCGTAGGAGCTTCTTTTTTTGCCATAAAACCTGAAGTCTGTCATTTGGATCTTTTACAGTCCAAATCCCAACCAGAAACTTTCTAAGTGCCATAGGAAAAAAAAAAAAAACCCTGTATAGCTACTTGCAGAAAAATTACCATGGCCATTTCTCTGAGATGGACATTAGAACTGCAGCATTTAGATCCATGCCTGACTGCCAGACAGGGAAAATAAAACCTGGTCATTATTCCTTTTGTTATGCTTTTAAAATGAATGATCTTCTTCAACTACTTTGCTAAGAATGGGGGATTTGCTGCTTGCAGTGATTATAAATCTAAGGTAAAGATTAGCTAGCAAGGTCTATGCATGACTTTAGTACCACTTAACTACTAAACTGGAAGAGAAGATAAAGTGAAACTTAAATTAAGCAGTAATCATCATGTCCTTCTGTCTAGGGTGAATTGAGGTCCCAGAGGCTGACTTAGGATTGTTAAGGGATAAAGATGTGCTTGGTAGAGCTGCTGGGCTCTTTGGTCAGCTTAGATCCTTTTGGAGAAAGTGAGACCAAACTCAGTTTGAATTAAACCTCATCTTTCAGGTCAAGGTGTGTAGCATTAGGGTGAGAAAAGACCAAAGTTAAGAAAGCCAATGGAAAAAAGAAACTATTTTAAAGAGCGGTTCCTCAGTCAAATGCACAAACAAGGAGGATGAAGAAAAAATTTAAGAGGGGTCTCCGTGGTGGCAGCATGCTGACGGGTAGGTTACTACGTGGAGGACTTCGAGCACACACCTGAAGGCAGCACTGCCTCGGGAATTAAGGATATAGAAAGGGAAATGAACAAAACTGAGACAGAAGCAAAATACTCAGAAAAGCAGGCACATCAGAGGAGAGGACAGCCCCTACACCCAAATTCTATGAGAACTGGCACGTTAAACAACAGGTTCAAAACAAGGCTTTTAAATTATTGATTCTTAGTTTTAAACTGCTAGAGTCATCTGCCTGATTTCAGTGGCATGTGGCACTTGGATCAAATACTGAAAGGAATAATATTTTAAGGACACCTTGTTAAACACAACAGAGAACCAAAGGCAGATAGATCCAAGCCAGTGCAGCCTGCTGCCTCTGTACACCAAAAGAATTGATATTCTTAGATACGGATAATATCTAACTCCCATGTATTGGTGACCAAGTGACCATGTGGTGCCAACCACAACATTGATCTTCAGGCCAGGAAAGATTGGGAGTTACTGAAGAAGTGTTAAGTGGGGAGGAGGCCTTTGGGGGAAGAGGACAAGGAATTGCAGTAAATGGAACTATTGGGCTGAGTGGAGATAATGAATAGAGCTGTTCAAAGATCAATCCTGGGGGCAACTTATGCCATTCACTTTTGACCCAACTCAAATATTAGTGATATTAGTGAGTGCTAATGTGATGCTGGGATGCACCGTCCATCAAGGGGTGAGTTAAAACACCATATTTGTCAAGCTGGCTGCTATTTAGGGCTGTAGGAGTGGTCATGATAAGAAATATAAAATACTGAGCAGTCCAAGGTCCCAACCACAGGGACAAATAACAGGAAATTCGAGTAGAAGTTGGAAAGTCATCAGCTGGAAATTACAGCAAAAACCTGTGTTGCTTATCCAGTGAATAAGAATGATGTCTACTGTACAGACCTGAAAAAGGCAAATAAAACCTTAAGCTCTAGGAAACAAACACTAAGAAGGAAGTTTAAATGCTTTGAGAAAAGCTACATAGAGATCTCACCTGTAACCTCGCATAGTTCTGCTCCCCTGTGTTTTGGGGGTAGCAGTTCTGAGGCAGGGAATATATAGCCCACGCCACTGGAGGGGGGCCATGTAAATATACACCTGTTTCTTCTAAGAAAACAGCAGTAAAGCTGGAAAATTACACCTTTCTATAAATGTAGGGAGAACACTAAGAGAGGCAGAAGTACTTCAAGGTCAAAAAATGTATTTACATAAAGATAAAAGGGTGTGAATGTGGTCATACCTAAGTTACAAGAGATTCTGAAACAGTACTCTGGTAGAAACAGAGGAAAATATAATGACTTACAAGCTGAAAGTCGATCATTTTAGGGAAGAAGTTATAGGATTTAGCAACAGGGAGGGTCTGGATTTGATGACCCGGACTGAACTTTGCTAGCCTTTCCTATCCATGCAATACTGCTTGTCTGTGCATTGTCATGAATTATATTGCTACAGATTTTGCTGATGGTCCACACCCAGAATGTGAATGTGCCTCTCCCAAACTGCTTTGCATGGAGCTCTGTCCCAACAGATCTGGCTCATATTTCCCTTCAAGGCAGAATGAAGAAGACAGAGATCATCATGGGCTGGGAAAACCTGCACTGTTAGTTAAAAAACTATTCTTCATAAAAGTTGTGGTCTTGTTTCGTTACTGGAAAGAGAAAATACAGGTAAGTTTCACAAAGAAAGGTGTTCCTTATGTATAGGATTAGCAACTAATATAAGAAGAAAGAAGTCTTATAAAATTAGATTTTAAAACATAAAAGTAATTGCACAAAAAAAGCAGCTTAATGGGGTATCTTTTACAATATTTATTGACTTCAGTGGAAACACAATGTAGTTAGCACCTGACAGGGTAAGGCTCCTAGGTAATTAAAGGTCAAGGAGGATACCTACATGTTCCTAAATGTCCCAGAGGAGTGGCTTAGTCTATAAACGACCTATTCTAATGGTAAAGAGGCACCTTGGGCAGCAATTTTTCCCTACAGCGACAGAATCAATGTTTTCCTCCGCGATACACACAATACAATTCCTATTTACTGTCAAAGCAATTCCAATATTTCGCATCTATCTGAACTAAACTGGGAGATGTAGGGATAAATTAGCCATCTTTTATGATTTACTATGGTCCCCAAGTGGGGCACATTATTCTCTTAAGTTCCATAATGGTCTTTATGTATCAGTGCATACACTCTGCTCTGCAGAGAATAAATAAATCATCAGCATTCTATACATATATTCTAAAACATATAAGAAGATTGGATTCCTAACAATTAGAATTCGATGTTTCCCTATTTTATGGAGGCTGGCTAACCTTCCTGGGAGAGGTATAGTGCTTTCCCTGGATTTTCACAGTGCAAAGATACAGCAAAGTGTGAAAATGGAGATCCACGGAGAAAGACAAACAGAACCGAAGTTTTGGGAAAGCTCTGGGAGATAAAGGCAGTAATGCAGTGCCATGCGTGTCACAGAGCAGGAGAATCCTTGAGGAAACTGCATTTTATTCATCCTTTATGAAACACTGGAAAGGCTTGCTGAGGGGCATAGCATGCAAAGTATGTCAAACAAATATTTAATTTAATTCTAAGAGATTAGAGACTGAGGGCATGAACAGCAAAAGACAGTACAGGAAACGTGAAGGGCTGCAAATTTTTTTGCAAGAGGACTGTCAGCTCTAGGAATGAGTTGATAGGGCAGTATCCAGTGCTTATGGAAATAAACAAAAGAAACAGGGAGAAAGATGAAGGAGACAGTGGTTGGGGGTGAGCATCAAGGAGACTGAAGACACTGCCATGGGGATACAGAGAGAGAGAACTGGGAGAGAAGGCTGAGGCAGGGCATACCAAAAGTTCTAAAAGTGCTTCACCTGGTAAAGAAACTAAAGTACAAATTCAAAAAAGAGATGACATTGAGGAGAAAGATTGTTTCTGCAGGTGGCATTTCAGAGGACAAAGGGATATGCAGTGGTGAAGGGAGACAAGAAACAGGAGACTGCAGGAATGTGAAGAGATGTGACAGCCAGAGGCAGAGGACCTGGTGCATAACTGAGACACTGCAATGTCTGTAATGTCTCAGCCCTGGAGAGTGATGGATAAGTTAGGCTATCGGCAGCTGCCGCCTCCTGGCATTCTCCGCAGTCAGCAGCGGGAGGCGACCGTGACACCGACATTGAGCACCTCCGAAGGATAGCAAGAGGAGAAGTCTGTTGGCGGCATTCACTGGGGGCGGGATTTTGTGTAAGGCAGTGCAGAGGCAGAATAGGGCAATGCTATTCCAGCAATGCATTTTGAACAGGAGGCTCAGAAGATGATTGAGTGGCATGCCAAAGATGGGAGAGCAAGGCAAGGAGAAGGGGCACCCAGCACACATTATGTGATTATCACAACCTATTTCTCTGCATGTACTCTCTTCAAACACTGTTTGTGTGATAGAACATGCAGGTGGACTTTGTCAGAATTTTGATATCCACAAGAGGGAAGCTGAGTGCACTGACAGAGTTGCAGACAAGTGGGGAAAGTGAGTCTATTTTTCAATAAGCCAAACATTGGCCTCAAAGACTGAAACTGATTTAGTGCCAGTATTGTTAATTCTTCAATTCTGCAGGCAGTGTAATTTGAAAGCAGTCTCAACTGGTCCTAAATTCTCTTTGCAATTTCACTTATCGAAATTGCCAGTCACACTGTACTTCTGTGAGTGCTTGAAACCAATGAAGATATCATGGGACATTGCAACATGGGTTTTAATCTTCCCCTCTCCTGGTCACTTGTTTTGTCCCAGCTTCCCTCCCTATAGTCCCACAAGTGTTTGGGCACTGATTCAGGTGGGGCTTAAAACTAAAGCAGGGATAAAGTGGTGAATTTGGAGAGAGTCAACTTCGCTAGCACAGGGCCAACTTCCCCAGGACAAGGAATGGAATCCACACTCTGCTGTTAGCCAGGGGGAGAATCCTGCCACTTGCCCCTGAACTCTGCTCTTGTCAGACAGAAAACTACAGTGGCGCAAGGAATTAAGAAAAGCAAATACATTCATTACTGCACTTCATTTTCCTTGCTGGAGATGCATTACAAGTTTTCTCTGACACAGCTCTTTCATCAGTGGCACAGTTCTCCACTTTGGTCTTCAGACATACACACGTGGTTCATTTTTTTCCAGATTGGGGTTGTTATTTTTGTTCTTGCCTAACTTTAAAAAAAATAATTCAGAAAAGGTAAGACAGTGATTTGGGGATTTCTGAAGCTATGAGCAGTCAGAAATGAGTTTCAGTGAGATGACTCAGCTAGAGCTGAAAGTCATGCCAGATGGCCCCAGAATGGCAATTTCCCTTGGATTTACAGTGAGGTTTCACATTTTGTGGATTACTCAGTACCATGAGGTTTTAATGATCCTCAGGCAACTTATATGGAAGCAAACTTTTTTAATATAGTTTTTCAACTATACAATTATGCAATTGCATATTTGGATGAATAGAATGTTTACTCTAGAACTTAACAAATTAATGTGGATTATATGCCCTCTGTTTCTCTAGTGAGAGAGCCCAGCCAGATGACTCCTTTTTAATTCAGTTCTCATATAAAAAGAATGTGAGGATCTAAAGAGAATTCCTTCAGAGTTTTGTTATTTCTCCTAATGTAGCCTTACATTTATTTTAGTGTCAGTAGTTTGCAAGACCATGGATTAAAATTCATGAGAGAACAATGCTTTATTACTATGTTTTCTAGCTCTTGATGTCTGGAACAGTACAAAGTAAGCATTCCAAATGAACTAGCTCTCGCTGTCAGGGAATTCGTATTTCCTCACATGAAAAATCATTTATGCACCAAGATCACAAGGAAAAATGCATGTTTTCAATGAACTCCTCGCCTACTCTCTACCCAGGAATACATCCCCTGCAAGGTTATATCTGAATTCCAAGCCTCTGAGTAGCTGCAAGCAGATGACCATTTTCTTAAATCAACTTTGCAGAGAAATGTTCCCTTTTCCCAACAAACAGGTAATCTCCTCTCCTCCCCTCCCGAGTTATTCTGGGCCAAAGCCAATGACAACTTCAAGCTGCTGTACTTTGAGGCCAAGCAGAACAAGGCACACATGCTGACATCCTATGACAGCAATGTCAGTGGCAAAAAAATTTCAGCAGCTTTACATGGACCAAGTTTCTCCTATTGGAAAGATTCTCAGTGCTCTGTTGAGAGGAACAGTACCTGCTACTATTAATGAGAATTCAAACTATCAGTTGTGGGCTTGGGAGGTTTTTACACAAAGAAAACCTAGCTCAGATGATTTTTAGAACTCATTTTAGGAATGCATCATTTATACTTACTCCTCTGTAGTTAGAGCTGGTTTTAAGAAAAAAAACCATAATAAACAGTTCTCAAATCATTATGATAACCACACCACCACCTTCTGAATTTATGACATGTGAGAAGTGATTGTAGGAAGCTGCATGTGAATTACATCTCAGGGGTGAGAGCAAGGCCAGAGAATTTCAGGAGGATTGCAGCTGAAACATTTTAGAGTTCATTTCTGGAAACAGATAGCTCAGACCTGAAAGGGGGGTTAAGTGAGAGACAGGTTGTGGGTTGGGTAAAGGATCCAAAAGTGCAGATACATACTCTTGGATGGCTATGGGGACACAGAAGGAGTATCAAGGAGATATACTCTCCACTTGAAAGGATAGCAAAAATGTCCTTGGAACACAATAATTACCATTTATATATATCTTTGAGTCATGGTCTGTTTAATCTAGATCCTGCATCGCGCCATGATTATTGCCAGAAAATTCAGAAGAAGGTGCAAGTAACCCTGCATTAGAGAGTGTGATGAAAAGCTGTTCTGCATGGAAAATTCATCTTAACATCTATCTGAAAAAGGCTTCCAACTTTAAAATAGCCATCTCCCCTCTAGCATGTATTGCACCAACAAATATTAAATGTCCAGATATTCTACAGATCTTAGTAGACTTTAAGGGCAAAGGACAAAGGGATGGCTCAATCAAATAGTACCATTTTTTTTTTTTATCATGGGACATGATATTTTACACAATTGCTGTTCTATAACTACATTTGATGAAAACATCCCCTCTACAAAGGCATCCATTGGCAAACTGCTGACATGAAGATGTGGCTCTGCTTTCTCTTCTCACAGTGGTTTCTTCTAATAACTGATCATCTCTAGTGCTAAAACTCTGTGTTTCCTTCACACGTCGATGCTGCAAAATTACTGCAAAAGTTTAGGAGTAGTTCCTGCTAAACTTTCCCCTAACTGGGGAAAGTGCTTTCCATGAGAAAGTGCTTTCTACCTCCCTGTGAGAATCCTTCTGCTCTGCACTCAAGCCACTTTGCCCTTTTTCACAAAGAAATCAACAGTTCTCTGCTGTCTCTCACAAAAAAGGATTTTTCCAGATCTCAGGGGTGCTTATTACTCTTCTCTTTTTCCTCTCCATTTTTTAAATTGTCTTCTAAAGATGTGTGAGCACCAGTGCTAAAAGTCATATACTCAGTATCAGTCTCCCCAGTGCTGAGCATGCAGGTGTAGTCACTGCCTCACTTCTACTGGCTGCATCTCTGCTTTCTCACCCAAAGCTCTTGACAGCTTTTCATAACACTCATTCACAGTAGGAGCTCACATTCGTTTGTCCTGACATCAGAAATGCCAATTACTCCTGGGTTTACTCCCTTCCAGCTGATGGCCAGACCACAGTTCCAGGCAGAGCTGATTTCAGCCTAGCTTTGCTGCATTCATCACTCAAAACCAGTGCAGTGGGAATGTGAGTGACTTGGTTTTATATGCTCAAAAGTGCAGGCAGCTTGCAGTCTGTTCATCAAATATGTGTCTCTCCAGCTGCTAAAATCTGTAACCACAATCTACATGGATGTAAGCGCAATCTGCAAAGGGGATATGAAATTGTACTTAAAAAACTGAAGATCAAATCAGAACTTCACTTATAAAGGAAGTGCTGCATTTCTGTCAGCATGTCCATATGAGAGGTTTTTGCAGACGTGGCACACAGTCTAGAAACACATAAGGTGAAATAGTTGTTGTGGTCTATCTGTATTTTCAAGCCTTGCTTTGCACTGGAATGACTTGACATCTGCCAGGAATTTTGGTCAACAGGAAACGTTCCACTACATTGCTGCAAAGTTCCTCTTGTGCACCAGCTCAGAATGCATCTGCTGATGGAGCTACATGAGAGGACTTGTGATATTTACATTATCAGCCCCTGGGATTGTGACAGTAATTTTGGAGAGACAGGGAGTTATATCAGCAGAGTATTCTAGCCTCGGAATATGCAGTGGTGAGGGAACACAGTAAATAATCTGAAGTACTTCTACAAATGACATTTAAAAATGCCTTTGGGGCAGGGGAAAGGAGATAGAACTTTTTTAAAGTGCATCTAATACTCAGCAACTTCTAGTACTTCATTTAAATTAAAGATTGGTGAAATTAAGTTTTACATGAAACAGAAGACTATAGGAAAGAAGTTCAAGCATTATAGTCATATGAATGACACGTACATAAATATATGTAGTATATACCAAACTGTTCCCTCTTTATTTTCAAATCAATTCTTTTGATGTATTTAGCCATTGCATTGAGTGTGCTATGCTCTTTTGTGATGTGTTTGTTTTTAAGAATACCAGTTAGCAAGAGGTGAAAGCAAAAAAATCAGGCCGAATACCTGGAAACTTGTACCAAATCAGGAGATGAGCTCTGTTTTTAGTCAGAGCAGAAAGAAATCCCAAAACCTTTTTTTTTTTTTGCAACATGGATCCCACCGTAAATGCAGAGATATCTGGACAACATCCAGTCCCTCCTAAACATTTTTCTTCTACTTTCCAGAGCAGAATAACTCTGCAGACACTTAGGCCTATCAAGCATATCTTTCCCTAACCTGCAAGTTACCCGTAGGTTGTCATTGCCTCTCCAGAGGGCTGGGGAGCTTTGCCTATCAGAGGCCTGCCTCGGTGCTTACCTCCTGCATGGCTGCTAAATGCGAGACAGCTTAAAGCTCAACATTACAAAAGTTCTTCCAAGAAGCTTCAAAAACCATTTCCAGAAATGCAGCCAACTTCAGCTGCTGAAGGGATCACTACTTTACTGTCCTGTGGTCAGACCAATCTCCAGGCTGAGGTTCAGCCTGAGCAAGGTGCCCATGCCAGGCATAGGAAGAATGTCCCATGTGTCAGGTGATGCAATATTCCAGATGAGGGGGGAAATAGCTTTCTCTACTCTGGGGGAAGCCAAGTCCCTGCACAGAACTGAAGAGTCATGAGACCAAAAGAGTCCTCCTGCAGCATGGAGCCAAGTGCCTGGGCTACCAAAGCTCAGGTGTATAAAGGCATCTCCAGCCTCAAATAAGGTCCAAGTTCAGGCACCTTTTGGGTAAATGGTAGTGAACCCCAGTGCGCCCCAGCCAGCACACCAAAGGTGCCAGGGCTTCTTGCACAATCCATGTGCACATACTCAATACATCCCCTGAGGAGAGGCATCCCCCTGGGTCTATTGATTGACTGTAGTGTGCTAAGCAATTAAAAAAAACCAACAAAACAAAAAAGGAAGAACTACAGCTAATTTCCCCCCACAGATGAAACCAGAGTGTGATAAAAAGAATAGCTGCAGAGCCTGTTTGCCTCAGAAACAGCCATCAGCCCAGCAGTGCTGCTGAGGACACATCCTGCTGCTCATTTCTGCAGCTGCCTGGAGCCATGTGCTGCACCATGGGAAACACCAACAAGGGCAGATGGGATGAACCTGTGTGGGATGTAAAATATTCATCACACCCGTTTGGTGTAAATAAACATGAGCAGTGGGAGTAGCCCTGTCTGCAGAAAGGAAACTACTCACTGGGCTCTCTTCTACAGCTCACAGAGCTGCATACACACAGCCATTGTTGCCTCTGCACCTCCTGGTGTATGTGGGTTTGCTTTGACTTCTTGGCTGCCCTCACTATTGCGCTTGGGTGATGCACTGGCAGAACATCTCACTGTCCAGTTCTTATCCAGGGGTGCCTATCACTGTGACCCTGTTGGTAGCCCCAGGCCCGATGATGCTCAGGCCCTTTCCCCCATACAGTCACTGGAAACACAGGTCCTCTTCCCAGAGGATACCTGAAAGCAGAACACACAGCATGGTGTGCTTGTGTGCATGTAGGTGTGTATCCATGCACACACACACAAACATGTGCCTATCTTCCCATACAAATCCCCTAAGAAACTAAGTATTACTATGGTGATCTCCAGACTAAGTTACTTTCACATGCCTGTTTTAATCAGGCTTTTGCCTATTTAGATGTTAAATGCTCCAGGACTGGAATGTCATGTTCGTGTCATCTTCAAAATGTCTAGCACTCATTGGGATAATTGCAGAATAAAAAAAGAACTTTACTGTCTTAATTTCTATTAAGAATGCTATATAGAGGCCAAATATTAACAAAGAGGAATACATTAGGTCAGCCAAGTGCTTTCTGTTTTCAGCAAACCTACTTCAATCCCATCATCTTTTTGTTCTTTGTTCTGTGTAATTTGATTAAACACAAGCTAATGTTAACTTAAACAGATGGTATTCCACTGGTAAATAAGAAGATAAAAATTGATTTTTTTAAAGTGAGGCTCTAGCCTTTATGTTTTGTGATGGTTAAAACCCTAATATTCCTGCAACTAAACAGCTGGCACATAGTTGGTTTGATGGACATTTAGCATTGCCAGATCTGTGTTATGGATAATAAACTGTCCCTCTTTTTAGACTGTAAAAGTACTAAGATCACTTGAAAAAACTGAAGTTCTATTACACTGATCATTGTTGCAAATATTATTATAATACCTATATAGGCCATTATTGGACATGTCTGTATTAATGGAGCCCTGCCACTTCAACTTGAGGGGGATGTAAAACCACCAGACAAAAGTATTGCTGCCAGAGGTGTGAAAATCCAAGCAGGGAAAAGGTAGGGAAGGCCACGGGTGTGTATCTGAGGGCAGGAGAGCTCCTGGGATGCTGCAATGGGCATCTCCAGGGGAGGCTTCAGCCACAGAACGAGTGATGAGGTGATGCCTGAGGTTGGCCACATAGGAAAGAAGGACGTGGATCTGCCAGAGGGGCAGATTACTGAAAAGAAACCACCAGCATGTAAATATGTGTCAAGTTACTCAGTGGTCACTGCTTCTGGGAGAAGAACTCGGTATTTGACCTCTCTTTAGGCTGATTCTGACCTTCCTTAGACTTCTGTTCAAAAATTTCATTTTGAAATGACTTCTGAATATTATCTGTGAGTTGAGACACAGCCTCCTCCTTAACAGCAGCTTTAAAGAGTGACCTTTGGTCTTGTCATAAATATTTTATGCATATAAATATGTGTGTAAAACAAGAGATGTGCTGAAAAGTTTGTTTTTGAAAGGAGGCTCCACTTTTTGACTCCCAAAGAGAGGATGGGATCCCTTTGACCTGGACAGGCCAGGTCTTGTCCACCCCACTGCTAATGAGAGTTACGGTTTCCTTATTCACTTCCTGAAAGGTGTCTATAAATTTTCATTTGTTAAATATTTCTGTTCTCACATGGAAACAGAAAAATTCTTCAGTTTCTGGTGTGATTAATACTTTCATATATGAACCTTGCACCTATTGATCTACACTGAATTGTAAAGTCTTTGTTCTGTTACATTCTTACTAGAGATCTTTGTAGAATGTCTCTGGGGAGTAATCAGTTAATTAATCAAAGGAAAAAACCTCCAAAAATAAAAGCATCAAAACCAAACAATGATTGATCTGAGGATATTGCCTCTTTGCTGTAAGAGAGGAAGTTCAAATGCATGGAATTCAAAAGAGGTCTCATCGACTCCGTTGCTGAACTTAAAGAACAGCATGAAAACACTGTGATTTGGGTTTCTCCTGTCCTCTGCATGATGAGAGGCCACAATAGCACAGGACCCTATTACTCATCACTGCTTTTCACACCACTTCCAATGTGTTGCCAAATCCCTCAAGCCCAGATGTATACCCAGCTAGGAGGCTGCCAACATCACAAGAACCACTTCTGACTCTTATGTGTTTTTTCCTCTGAATGCAGCATAAAATCAAGTCTGTCCAAGTTAGTTGCTTACACAAAGATCAATAATACAAACCAAAGGAGAAAATAAATCCACTTTTACCTGATGCTTGGCACACATCCTAAATATATTTCTCTTCAAGGACAACATGTAAATAAAGAGGTCTTTAATTTTTAATGGCCATTTAAAACCTCTTCAAGAGGAGCATTAGAATGCCTGGGGCTATTTCTTTTTATCTCAAAATTTAAAATATTTATGTGTAATTAACAAAATTCTTCTCCAGCCAAGGACACAAACAGTCTAATTTGGTGATTTTTTTTTTCAAAACAAGATCATGTAACTAAACCAGTGCTTCCCAGGGAGGCATATTCTTCCACCTTCCAAAACTAAGATTTGGAGTTTTGTCATACCAGTGTCTCTAAGAAGGCCACTGAGGACACAGGGAGAAGCCAAGAGGTTCCCTACACACTTTTCCTTCTGTTTTGTAGGGCCTGAAGCAGAGCTGGCCATGCTGTCTGGAAGCTGTGTAAGATCCAGGTACCCAGAGGATGAGGAGGGGAGAGATACTCAGCTGCTTTAAGGTTTCTTTTCCTATAGCACCTTACCTACTCACTGCCTGACTTGTAGCACACACAGCAAAGAAGCAAGAGGCCTGCAGTAAGTGATTTCCTTAATTTCACAAGCCCAAATCCATCCCTTGGGTAGACTGACCATGTGTGAGTGGCCTGCAGGTCCCCATAGCATCTGCACTGTAGAGCTATCATTGTAATGCTTGCAAATAAAGGAGTACACCTCTGGATTCTTGCTGCTCTGTTTTACCATAATTAATAGCCCCACATACCAAATCTTGTGCATTTCTCCTTAAAAAGCAGTTTAAAAAGCTCTAAATGATGACAGAGCTTCCTTCTATTTTTTTTCCTCCCAAGTAAACAAAGTGTTTCGCTTTCCTCGCCATAAAATGTTTTTAATTCATAACCCTAAACTGTCAGTGTTTGATGAGTCCCAAGTGTATTTTTTTTCAGGATACAGAATGAAAATATTGAGCTGCTCTGACTGCTCTAGTCTTCATCAGGAGCAATGAAAAGAATGAACTTGCTCAATGCAGGACCTGTAGCCTAACTGTAATAGTGAGGAGGGAGGAATGGCACTTTTCTAAGGACTATTCTTGGGCCATATTCTAACATATTGCAAATATCTATTCCTGGGCCAAATTCAAACATATTTTGCAAGTGCTGGGAAAGCATTATCCCTGAAAACCAGAAGGTCAATCTTCCTGATGAGTGCTGGCTTCTTACCACTCTGCCAGCACCAGGCACAAAGAATAGATAGATTTCTCTTGAACTTATTATCCAGGACAGTTCTGAAAATAAACCATTTGCAGCTTAGCCTGAGATAATCCCTTGAAATATTAGCCCAAAATAATGTTTTGGAGGCAGTGGTGGGAAGTGCCAAGTGACTTATAAACAGCATTCCCAGTTTTGCCTCTAGCACAAGTGGTCATTAGCATTTGGCCAAGGATGTTACATGACACTGGATGGCATATTGTCCATTCACAGGACAGGAACATTCCTCTCAAAAAGGCACACCGGCACACACCTCTTCGTTATTTGAATGAGGGAAAAGGTTTTCCTTGCCCATCCTAGATTTTGGAGGATATTCCTGTGTGTGTTTACTCTTCTGGAATCCATGCATTGTATACCCACGACCAGATGTGCAGACACACACTCCCTGGTAACTGGTGACATGCCTTTCCCAGTCCTGGTAGACACAAAGTTCTGGGATGTCATCAAGTACTGCAGTGTTGTCCCAGCTCTTGTTCAGTACAACTCTGTGGTTCCTCCATTCCCAGCTGATCCAGCTGCTCTCATGCTGGGACCTGTCCTGAGGAGTTTTTCTCCAATTATGAAAACTATATCAACAGGCCATGCTGCAGATCTGGAAACTCCCCCAGGCCCAAGCGGAGTATGGGACAGAGTATCCCAGCATAACCCTTTCCCTTACTTGCTGCCACTCATTAGGTCTGCAGCCCAGAAAGAATCACTTCTCCTCACATGCACTGTAGGTCTAGAGTCCTCTGAAATTATTTTTTTTTTTCCTCCTTTTCTATGTGTGGAAAGATTTTCTCTTCCAGATTTGTCACTTGGCGTTATTCTCCTTTAGATGGCACTGTTACCATTTCCAAGAGAGATCACTGCTGGCCACTTGGCTGAACAGGGCTGAAACTGGGCCAGCGCTGCCACTGTCACTGGGTTAACAACCCCGAGCAGGTCCGGATTGATCCAGACCAGGGCTCTGGCAATATTTGCTCTAAAAAGTCTTCCTGGTGTCACTCCAGCTCCCGTCAGTCGGTTGCTCACTTTGGAATACCAGCACAGCACAAGGGCTGTATTGGCAAGATGAACACCTGATAAATTAAGGACAAACTTAATTTGCTCCTCTTCAGAATTAATTTGAAGCAGTTCCAAAAGTCAAGAAGAGTCATGTGCATATATAAGGGTCTTAAGCTAATACATCTGCTAATCAAATAATAATTAAAGGCCATGCTCTGCACAGGCACTGCAATCATTACTTTTTATGCTTATGTCAGAACCACTGCTTTAATATTTTTTTATGTCTACTACCTCAGTTATCACCTGCTTCGATTGCCTATGCTTCTCCCAAGGATAGAAAATTGGTTTAAGTGGCATTTAATGGGTCTGTATTAAATACTGCTACATGTTGTAGCACTTCAAGATGCCAATTAAAAGAATCTTGCCAATCAAGAGCATTTTCAGCTGAGGAAGAGGGATGATTCCAGGATACCATTCAGCAGTGGTCTGAAACAGTCAAAAAACAAATCCAAAAAAAATTATAAGAAAATGGTCATGCCATCTTAAAGCACTCAAGGAAACTGCTGGTGTAGTCCAACACTTTATTACATACAACACTCTCTTTCTACACAGCTAAACATGCCTGTTGGACGACTTGCATTGGTGCTTTCCCCAGCTTTGGAAAGAGAACAGAAACAGTGTGAGCAGGACAAGAGAGCCACAGGCATGGGCAGACTCCTACTTGCATGCAAAACACTGGTCCTTGGGCTGTTTTTAAGACTCAGTCCTGCCCTCACTGCCTAGGAGCACATTTTATGACAGAATTTAGGTCCAAATGTGAGAAAAATCTATGTTTTGAACATTATTTTGTTGTGGTGTAAGGAGAGAGAGACATTGGACACAAATGAATATCAGCCCAACAGAGGCTCCCTAGAACCAAAATAGGATTGGGCCCTCTGCTAAACAAGAGTGGAACTGCTATCTGAACAAATCAACACCAACCTCTCTGGAATAAGGCTGCACTTTCTTCTTGAATGAATGTTTTTCCTTTGCCAAACTGCAGTTTCACTCAATCCTCAACCATTTTGCCTGCAGGGTTCTCAGAAACAGATACACCCAACTGTTATTATTTTTATAATGTGAAAAGTTGGTTTATTTTTTCCCATGCTGCCCTAACTCAAAGCCAGCCAACTCAATTTTACTCAAGCTTTCAGACAATAATACCACCTCAGAAAATGTCTACAGATTGTATTTTTGAATGACACTCAAAAACTTGTAAGCCTGTGTCTATGTTGCAAGACAAATGACTGCCCAGTTACACAACTGCTTGAGTAGTCCCAGATGGTCCCACTGTTCCTATGGCTCTCAACTTAAGCATTGTATTTAAGAGTGCAGGAGCCTTCATGCTCCCTGGAATGAGATGCCTCTCTCAGATGAGACAGGCAAGTAACTCCAGCAGAAATTCAGGTCTTTGGTGCTTTAAATAGTCTTCATGAAGTGTTCACCTGCCTACACGCACTAAAAGTGGAGCCTAAAGCAACCATACTCCTGAAGGAGGTACCACATCTGCATGGATCTGAAACAACTCTACATCTAATCCTGCCCAAGCCTGAAGGCACTTAAGTTCTGCAGGTGTATTATTTTTCACCACCGGGCACTCAGAGGAGCCTTACTGCAATCCCCAGCTGGCCTGATAAATACAGAGGAGCTGGGAACACGAGGTGCAGCTATGCTCGGCCAGGACTTGGGGAGGACACTATTGAATAAAGACTCACGAGTTGTTCAGTTTTGGAGGCATTTTCAGGACAGATCCAACATGCACCAACACCAGACAGTCATCTCAAAACGCAGTTGCAGCAGCTGTTCTCATTTAAAGCATATCCAGAGCAGATGAAGGAGATATACCCAAAATTCCAGAGTTCCTCCAGTAAATTGTGAATGAGGCATGTGATGAAAACTCTTTCCCCAGTGGACAACGCACAGGCAAAGCTGAGCTGACAATTCTGCCCTTTTTTATTTCCCTCTGACTGACACAAGGATTCTCCAGAGCCAGCTCAAAAAAAAAAAACAACAACAAAAACCCAAAACCCAAAAAGCAACAAAACAAACCACCACCAAACTAAAAAAAAAAAAACCAACCAAAAAACCCCCACCGAACAAACCACCCAACAAACCTAAACCTAAACCCACCAAAAAGTGTTCAGAAATACCCAGTAAATCCTGAAATATAGAAATGTCAAGTCTAAAGAAAAACAGAGGGGGAAGATCTCCTGGGAAGGTATTTAAAATATTTAGGACATTTAAAAAACTCCCTGTTTTTTTCAGTTCAGTGGATCTTCCCTGGCAAGATCAGCTCCTACTTAGGGTACAGGGTGAACCATGGTTATTTATTCAAATGTAACCTTTCCCACTAATATAAAACCTCCCAGAACTAAATAATGTATTTCAGAATTTTTAAGACTGACGGAATTTAGGTTTTGTTTCCCTGCTTTTCTTTCTCTCATTTAACAAGAAAATTTATTCTTCGCTCTTCCAAAAGTAGACAAACAGGCAATCAAGGCTATTATTCGAGCCTTGGGTCCTACTGCTGGTGATTGTCTGCCTGTTTTACAAAATAGCCAGGACACCAGCTTAACCTGGGATGTTATAAAATACATGGGCATGGTGTGAACCAGGCCTGGATCTCAGAGCCCAGCTACATTTCCTAGATCACTAAACAGCTTTTGAAACAAACAATACCTTCAGGTCTTTCATGGTTATTTTGGTTGTCTTAAAATTTATTCATTTGGACTTGAGTGAAAAAAATAGGGTTCTCTAATTACCAGCAACATTTTTTTTAATGTTCTCTGTACCTGTTGTGTGTAATCTTCTACATGCTGAGATAATGTTATCCTAACATTTTCAGGAATTGGTAACCCTGTAACAGGGATACTATGCCCGATTCATGGTGAAGGAGGTGAATAGATAATTATTGAGGGAAAACAAATAGTTTCCTTCATCTAACAGCTTTGGTTGCTCACATGTATTAACCTCTCTGTTACACTTTCCATTCCAGCTCTAGCAATCAGAGACTGGGGCTTCTAAGTTTCTGCATCTCCTCTACTCATAAAAACCTCTGGTTGTGACAAATACCTAATTCAAAATTCTTCTTTTTCCAGGTTCCCGAACCCTTTTTTTCCAAATATATGGCATCAAATTATTCAGCTTATCAGATTGGATGACATCTACACTTTACACACAATTTCTTTGGCCACCCAATTCCCAAGCTTGGTGACTTAACAAAGGTGATAGATTTTCTTTGTCATTGCAGTTTTCCTTTCTATAATTCTATGAAATTTAAATTCCCTTCTCATAATAATCATTGTAAAGAAATCACATGCTCTGGTCCCAAGAACAAATTTTCAGTGACTATGGAATAAATTTGGGCAAGTGACAGGTGTAAAGGCAAAGAATCTCTTCAATGGTAAGAAGCATCCATTGCACTTACCTGCCTGAAAAAGTACTGTGTTGTTATAGCAAAGACATCAAAGCCACAGCTGGCCCTTTTAAGCTCATCTTGGATATTGATTAATTGCCGGGACTGCTCATCACACTTTTCCTTCAGTTTCTGAATGAACTGCTTTTCAGTGTCTCGCCCCTCTCCTGGTTTGGGGGAGAACCCATTCTTTGGGGTGGTTGGCCTTTGCTTGGGATGTCCTACAAAGGAGAGAAGAGAAGACCATTCAGATCACTTAGTTTACATGTACAGACGTGATCTTTATGTGTTTCCATGGCCTTTGGGATTCATCCCTACAAGAGAAAAAACGGTCTGTAGCACTCCTACAGAACTTTCAGTCTTAAAAAAAAAAAAAAAAAAGGTAAAAGAACAGTTAAATGTGTTTTTTAGGGGCCAAAGCCCAAAGCTTTTTAACAGTCATCTCACCTAAGGCTCTGAGCCTGAATGTCTTCTACAGGTTGAGAGCTGTCCTGAGAGTGTATCACACAGAACTGAGGTTGTTGGAGAAAGGAATCACTTCACCTTTGATAGACATCTGCAAGAACAGAGGTCTGCCTCTGATGCTGGGCTTTCTTGAATGTCAGTGGGAGAAATGGGCACTTCCAGGTCAGGATTCACTTTATCTTATTGATGATGCGGAAAACAGCTAGATGACATTCTACTCTACACATGGTTTCTTTGTTCACATGAACCCCCAGCTTGGTGACTTGACAGAGGAGCCAGTTTTCCGTTGCCTTTGCAGATTTCATTTTGCCTCTACACAGGACAATGTGGGGCTGGAGTTGTCCCTCCCTGAATGCAAACACCGCATGGATTGCTCGCTATTGGGATATCACTATTACTTTTTATCTACAGTACTGCAGTCTACCTTGAGAGTTCCCCTTGCTCTCATCTTTAGAATGTGTCTAAAATTGCAGCACTTAGCAGATATGTACTGAAGGGCCACCAGGTACCCCACAGTGTGCCAGTTACATCACTGGCTCTGCATGGCTGCTCTCTCGGCATCATTGCTCACACCAGAATCACTATGTGGTTTGCCTGCAGAAATAGGCTCAGACAGACTCTGGCTCCTCTGATGTGCTCCAAGTTGGCTTAAAGCAAGCCTGATGCTGTTCAAAGATGTGAAAATGCTAACGTAGCTTGTGTTTAAGGTAGCAGCACAAATACAGTGTCATATTCATATCAGTGGCATCGGAACTAAAGCTTACTCATGATAAGCCACTTCAAGGCAGTGAGGCTTTTTTTCCTAAGTTCACATCCTGCTTGAGTCAACTATCCATTTCTGTGGATATACCCAGTTGTGAGGCTGAAGCAAGAAGGGGCAGTGTTCTGGTAGTATCAGGCTGCTCAAGCCACTGCTTGGAAGATCTCTTCTGTTTACCTTCTTTGCTTTCTGAGAACTCTCCTCTGCAAACATTTATGGCCAGCTGGGCATTACTTTTGCACAGCTTAGTGATTTTTTTTTTTGGTACTCTCAGTCTTTTTTGCTACCTATTTGCTACCCCTCTGTTGATGCTCTTTAGCTGATTTCTGAATACTGGCCAGGAACTTCCAGTCTTCAACAGATCCTCCCACTATTCATCAGCTTTTACCCCAGAAGCCAAAGTCAGTAAGAAAGAGGGAGAAAATAGGAGCCGGACACCTTTGTCCCATGTGTTACTAGAGATGGTGGACGTGGATCTGGAATACTTTTGTATTAGTAGAAAAGGTTGTGTGTGTAAAAATATGAAAAAAGGGGACAGTTTGTATTTTTATAGTCTTGTAGTATACAGTCCCTGAAAAACAATAGAAAAACCACATCTACAACCAGTCTCCAGCAATTTATGTAATAGGGAACAGTCTTCTGCCATGAATACTACCTATCCCTTTCCTGAAAAGCCAAAGAATCCTTCCACAGAAATGCCCCTGATGGTATGAATCTGAGCCAATTTGTAAAGTAGAGCATTACAAATTCCAGAGGCAGTTTTGTCAGATATGCTTTAGATCTTTTAGATCTTTAAGGCTGTGGTCTGGGTGTGTAAATAGATCCTAAGGGCAGTTTTGCTAGATCAGCCAGGGGAACAGTATGGCTTCCCCAGAGCAATACCCCAGGAGCATATTCCTACTTTTTCAGATTCCCAGCTTGTGTGGAGCCATTGGGAGCACATCTTCTATCTTGCTCAGCTACATCCTGGCTCCAGGCTAAGCTTACAGGGAACCAGCTCCAACCTAGATGCTCCCTTCATGTCTCCAAGCATCTCATGGTACAACTGCAAAGAGCCACAGTGCAAAAAAACCCTTTGAAACTCCTTGTGTCCATGACTTGCATTAGTGACAAAGAATACCATGTTCTGCAGCATCAAGACTAATGCCATATTGTTGGAAGACCTAAGTAAAAAAAGCACAAGGAATTTTGTCATTAAGAGAGTTCAAGCAGGATAGCTGTTGCCCTCTATTCATTTTTACGTCACTTAAAGCCTGTCAACTTTTTTGTGCAGTAATAAGAAGATACAGACTCTTCCATTCATGTCAAGGGGCTCTTAATTCTTTGGTAAGTAATACCACAAAATAAGAATTTAATAAAAGCAACAGCCATAAATATCTGTCTTTTTAGTATAAAAATCTTGTGGGTTATAAGTAAAATGGTGATGTTACAACAGAAGGCTTAGGGAGGAGTGTAGGAGAAAACCCTTGAAATCAGTTCGGTTTTAATTAAAACAAAGACCCATCAGGTTGCTTAGTCTTATATCTTTCTAGCCTTCCTGTTCACTGGAAGATTTGAAGTGCATATTTCTGTGTTGTCCTTTTCAGTATTATAAGCTGTCCTTGTAAATTAAATAGTGCTATTCTCCTCAGGGATAAATCTGAATTTCTTGGTTCATTTGGGTCTGAAAGGCAGCTTACTAAGCTTATTCTGCCATTGATGTCTCTTCTGTTGCTCTGCACAAAACAGGGTATATATTAATGATGCTGGCCCTGATCCTCAGTGTTCTTTTTGCTGATGGTGGGACCAGAGGGGCAGACCCAGTGTGTGCTGAAATCACTGTACCCCTTTCATCCGCTTCAAAACTCCCAGATCTTTTTTATCTATGTGAGTGTTTGAACTAAGGAGACATAACAAGTATGTACTCATAATTAACACTGTCCATGAGGATTTAGATGAGGAATGCAATTTATTCACCTTTTAACTGTCCAATTTCCAACATTTTGGTAAGGGAGGTGAACAAATTACTTGGAGACGATTGATATCAAGCATTCTGTACAGTGACAGGTGCCAGAAGCAGTTGGCACCATTCTAAAATGGAATGGAAGGAGAGCACCTGCATCTATTGACACCTGTTCCTATATACAGATCTCAGGGATAGTATTGCATCAAAGGATAAAACTGAGATCCCTGCAAGACTCTGCACCTCAAAATTCCCTTGCAAGTCTTCATATTCAAAGCCCCAAAAATTTGTGTACGACAGTCAAAAACCAGCACTGATTAAAAGCAACTGAATGGGAGAAGGCCAGTAACAGGCAAATACAACCTAGAAGCAGCACTCAGAAATTTTTGAACCTGTATCATGGCCAGATGTAGCTGTGGTGGAATTACCTGTGAGACATTCTCTGCCATCAAAAAGTGTAAACTATGCAGGAGTTTGTGATTCTGATGGAGAAAATTCTGTAACTGCCCCTTAGCATCAGCTACACTGTGTGTCCTCTTCAATGGCTGCTTTGACTAGTTTTTGAAATTGTTAAGTAGGTGAAAAAATTGTCATTATTGCTTTGTTATTGCTGTAGTTATTTCAAAGAACGACAAAGGCTACTCTAAAAGCAATAAATGAAGAGGAGGTTTATTTTCCTACTCGATCCTTAGAGTGATAAACAAATTTACACTGGCTTAATTGTAGACAAGCAAGCTGAACAAATTCTAAATCAGTCTGATGGATGGAGGTCACTTACTCAACCTCCCACGAGAATGAAGCAACTTTTGAGGCCTCATGAATTGGATATGCCAAAACTTTAGGCCTTGAAAATTATTGTCACCTGTGGAAATGCAGACCTCCTTAAGACAATACAAATACACTGTTCAAATATTCCAGTGTTCCATTTTGCTTTGTAATCCTAGTGGAAGCAAATCAGCTGTGCTGTAACATGCTGCTACAGCCACAATCAGCGCTGATGCTTAAACTGGACTCCCACTGTTATAAACACTGGTGAGCTTCTGGTCTGGCACTCTCTGAAACAAATTCTTTGGATCTCTCTGTGATCTCACCAGGTGCAAAATAGTCTGTAAATTATATGACTCAGAGGACAGCGTTAAGTTCATCTTTTTACTCTAGTGTCTTTGTAAGGAGAAGAATCTTATGTCCTGCTGGTATCTGGGAAGATTAAATTTAACCTTCCATTTTCTTGTCTTTGTTGGTTGAGAAGAAGAATAGGGATTGAGTTTAATAATAATGGAGAAACTCTTGGTGCAAGTTATAGGAGCTGGAGAGCTGTTCTACATGCTTTATATTTTGCCACCAAATGAAGCAACATGGGGTTCTGTCCCCCACAGTTACAACTTAAGTATCACATAGCTGTAGAGATGACACTTTAAGTACTCAAGTAGAGTCTGAAAAATGAGGCAAAAGAAGATAAACTGCAAGCACAATGAAATCAGTGAGACTATGCACACTCATTTCAGAAGCATTTAGATCAACCAAAGACCAGCCTCACAAAAGACTTTAGGCACCTTATCCATTTGTTAATGTACACTCAGTAAACATAAATAGAAACAAGTTATCGACATTTTAGTAAATAAAAAAGGTATTCTTCAGAAATGTTAAAACCATCTGTTTGTTGACAATGTCCCAATAGCACCTTGGAGGCTATTTCTATAGATAATCCCTTTTCCAGTTATGCACAGAAATAGCCCAGGAAATTTAGTGCCTCTGCATAAAAGTAAGAGTAGATTCTGAGCAATACACTATCACTCCGGCCAATTGTCTGAGGTCTCTTTTATTTTGCTATATGTATCTGTTCTCTTTTGATGTAAGAAAATTGTAATGATAAGAAAATGTTCCTGTGGTCTTAAATATGTAATAGCAACAACTCTTTGTTTTGAAAGAGAGATGATTGCATGGTTATAACAAAGAGAAAAAAAGTCTATTCATCTCATGTATTGGTATGATAAAGCCTGCTGTATCCAGCTTAATGAACCTTGGACACAATCAATCCTCACTTAACAATAGTAGGTCTCAGATTTAAGAGATTTGTGTTAACAAGAGATGTAAAGTCAACAAGTTTAAATCTTTCCTGAAATGGTGCTTTCAGGTTCATAAATACCTGGTGAATGGAGTTTTGTGGCTGTTACTGCTGATTTCTTAGGAGAGGAGACCGCTGGTCTGCTAGCATCCTGATCTTTTTGTACTTCTTTCTTTATACCTGTTTTAGAACAAAAAAATCAAAGGTAGAAAGACATTTGGGCAATAATTCTGTTTGTAACTGTGCAGAGATGTGTCACTAAGATACATATCAAAATGGCAAAATGTATTTCACCAATACACATCTTGGGCTCTGCAGAGAGTGTTGCTACACAGCACTTCTGGGTTGGATGCCAACCTGCCATGTCTGCAACCACGACTGTGTACATCTGGCTGACATGCTCAGCACTAAAGGACAGAAGAAGGCCTTACACACTGCCTTGGCTTTCCAGTCACCTGCACCATGACAAATGCCATTAAGGCACAAATAGCTACACAGGTAACCCATCCTATCTGTTCTGAGTGCTGTGTTCTGTCTCTTTACCTTGCTGGGCAGCCTTATTCTGGGCTGCAGAAGTGGAATAGGACTGTGCAAAGCTGATTGAAATTACTTTCAAGTCCTTTGCCCTGTCACCTTTTCCACAGATGACTTTCCACAGGTAAGGAAGCTGCCTTTTCTGGAGACCAGCTTTCCCAAGATGGTCTAGTGTAGCCAAGAGAGGGACTAGAAGCAGAGGCAGGCAGGATGTGTCAGAGCTGGGCTGGATGTGGCTGCCTAGACATATGAGAGTGGGTCTGTCTGTGCAGTAAGTCAGGCAGGGACAGAAGTGGGCAAGCACATTCAGGGCACAAACCTACAAGACATTGTACCAGTGTGGGATGAAACAGGGCATGGAATATTTCTGAGAGAAGCGACTCAGCATCTGTTGTTATTTGTGCCACCACTGGAGCTCTCTGCTCAGGGCCTTGGGATGGTCTGCCAGCTGTCAGAGTTCTGCAGTCAGCGATTGCCTCTTGCACCAGGGAAAGACAACTTCCTCTGAAAGCCAGAGTGGCCACCCAAGCTCAGCTCCTCCTGCCCACCCACTGCTCCCATCAAAATAGCTGTGGGGACCATGCTGAGTGCAGTAACATGAGGTCCTGCCCTTCTTGTTTGACCATGGTGTGACAGTCACACACACAGGGTTTCAAGCAAAAAACGTTCATCAAAGAAGAAGAAAGAGCAATAAAAAGCAACCTCCTGATACAGTAATGTATTTCCCTATTTGCTTTGCTTTTGTATAACCATTAGTGTGTGCTGAGGTTGTATTTTAGCCTGAAGGACTGTGTCACAGCCCCTGGATACACAGGAAAAACAGAGAGATTTAAGGCAAATGATTTGCTATAGAGGGAAAACAAAGTTTTCCTTATTGACTTTCCCCTCTCTTATGAGTATATTCACAGACATCTTACAGGAAAAGGTCCCACAGAATCTGATGTATCTGAAGCAGGAAAACAAAATCAGATTTTCTTGGTGGTGCCTGCTGACAGTGGCAGTCCAAAAGCTAACCCTATCTTCCATTTTGCTTAATACAAATGTGACCTGCTTCTTTCAACAGTGGAGAAAATGATAATTTTATATGGGGATCATAATTTTCAGGGACACTTACTGGTTTACTACCTTTCTGCTCCCTCCAAAGCCACACCTAGTCACAGCTGGGGCTTTCAATACAGGTTTATTTCTGATGCATCTTTCACCCTTTCACTTCTGTCTGCATCAGGACTTGCATGCAGAGAGCTGCAGATGCAGCATTTGCCACACACCAGAAGCTGAGCTGCATAATTTCTAGCACTGTCTCTCAGCATTTGCTTGCAGACTGCTTCTGGAAAGAGCACATGCACCTGCATGTCCAACTGTTTGTGGGAGGGAAGCACAGGACAAGTTCTAAAACCCTTCTTTGACTCTCTTCCACGGTTCATAGGCAAATCACAGCATCAGCTGTCAGGGGCTTGTAAAGACTGAACACTTTCTCATACCTTTACTTTTGTCCATCTCCTTTTTGTCTGCTGCTCATAAATACAACATGTTGATGCTATGATTCTCATTTGTGATTAATACTTTTACAGTGAAGTGACTGAAGATAGAAATTGCCTGTGCCTGCTCCCTATTACACTGTACTTCACTACAGAGTAGGACATAAAATAACTATTGTCTTTTCATTACTAAGGACCAACCTGAGATGGCAGCTGTGAGACAAAAACAGCGCTTGTTTTATAAGACATAGTTGATATAGTTACAGATTCAAGCATCACTTTTTCACAGTAATAAGGCTTTGGCTTTTCTGGGGCTTTCAAAATAAAAACATAATGTACAAATGGGTAATATACTGAGCTCCTCCATAAATTTTGCTATGCCAGATGCCAAACACAGGCAACAGTAGAGAAAAGTGTGCTTTCCTTATGTTTTCCTTAGGCATGTAAATGATTAACTACTTTTGGTTTTGAGACATTTTCAATGAGGAAGACCTGGGGAATTCATTCAGTCTCTTGACCTTAAGCACAAAACGAGAATCAATTCCCCAGTTAGAGCTTGGTTGAAAGAAAACAGCAAAGAAGCCCAGAATTTTGCAGAGGGCAAGGTAGGGTCTGTGGAGAGCAGTGGGGATGGTGTATAGGTGCTGCCTGGCTGGCGCAGCTGCATGGGGGACATTGGCTCCAGAAAGTGGAAGACCAGCAGAAGGAAGGTGCAAACAGATACCTGGGCAAGGAAAGATATGTAGGACTAATAACAAGGAAGATCAGGGTCCTTGTTCAGTTTACAAGGCTAGGAGAGCTCCTAAGGTCGTGTGGGGCAGTGGTGCAGCAAGCAGGCAAGGGAGGAGGGATTGTGCCGCAAGGGAAGAGCCGGTGCCCAGCACAGCCTTGCTTGGAAGAGGACAGGGACAGGGACACACGGAGCTAGCAATTATTCAACTTCTCCTTCGTAAGTGGAAGGGCCCTGGTGGCCTCTCTGTGGCCCTCCTTAGAGGAGAGGGAATTAGAAAGCACACAGCAGGCAAAAGGAAGGATGGTCTGTGGGAACAAACTGTTATCGTTTTGCTAAGCTCGAGACCCACAGGGAAATTTTAGGGGAAGAGCCATCCCTGGCATCAGACTGTATATAAGAGCTTGAAGCTGAATGCTTTTCTAAAAATGGGGCTTGTTCTTGTCTTTTGAAACAACAGCTGTTAGTTGGTTTGAAGAGAAACATTCAGAAAACATGTTGATTTCCTACAGGGAAAATAAATCTTTAGATTACAAGTGTTTGGGCTCAGGATTTGTAATTTCACAGAAATACAGAATTTCAGGTTTAAAAAAAATTCTGAGGGAGAGTACTGGTGTAGTAATTAGCATAATGTGCAGTAGCACAGGGTATGGTGCAGCAGGAGGTTATAAAGTTTGATCTTCTCAAGCTAGAAGTGTACTAAAAGTAATTCAAAGACTAAAATGCACAAAAAAAGTCTGATGCTCCAGGGCAACTCAGGAAACAAGACAAACATTTTTCAGTTGTTATTACAGGCCTGAACATATGTAAAAACTCAAATCATATTCTCTCATATATATTTTGAAATGTCAAAAGGTGTTATGTGAGCAATCATAAAATAATAAAAAATAGACAAAATTACAAAAGGAAATTAAACACCTTAAACGTACATTTCTTGAACTTGCACACTTTTTCCATTTTCTTCTAAATTCATCTTTTAAATGTGTATTAAATCTGATCTGGAACAAAATTTACTTCAAATTCTAAATGTTATTGCCCACAGAGTGGAAATACGGAATTCCAATTAGCCCTGTGTAAAGTGCCTGTACATCAGCCTTATTCCTGCTGGTTGCATAATCAGGGCTCTTAGCACTGAGCTTCCCAGCAGAAAGCTCCTGGCATCTCAGTAACTACCTTTAATTTCCAGGATTCCTGGAACAGTTTCCAAGGCTCTGACGACTCCTACCACCGAGAGAGGTCATGCAATGAGAAGTTTTGCTTCTGGTAGCCAGTAATCAAAGCCACAAGGTACTAATTTTTATGTGAATATACATTCCATTTAAGGTTAGAAATCTCTCAACATTTCCCCTCTTTTAAAAGCTATACTTGTGTAAAGAAATTGATATTTCAGGCCATAAGAGAACAATCAGCATAAATATTTGTTTGTCTTTTCTACTAGTGTGTTAACAACATTTTCTTTTGAAAAAGGCCTCTAAACACACAGTTCTGTAAAGGTATTTACATTTCCTAATTAACATACACAACCTTCTCCAAATGAAACAGAAGAGGCAAATGCAAAATAATTAGAAACACAAAGCAAAACATTCCAGAGATCACTTAGAAAAACAGCAGACAAACAAAGCCGCTTTTCCATTCCCCCAGCAGTGCTGAATACTAGCCTAGGAACCAGATCAAAAGGCACTTTATCCAAGACCTCTTCTCAAGCACTGCAGAATCAGCACTTGTATTTCCCTGTACCTTTTTGAGCCTTCAAAAGCCAGTATAGTGGGATAGGCTTCAGTTTGCTTTCATACTTCAGACTGAAAGCATGCTAACAAATTGTACATTGAGTGTTTATTCCAAAACAAATCCTAACATGCTGTAGACATCAATAACAATTCAATGGGACTGACTGCATTCAATTGGATTCCAGCTGTTCTCAGGAGTATTTTACAAGTTAACTAATTCAGTCTGCAAGCTTAATAAAAAAACCCAAGGAAATATCTTCAGTCACTCACAGACACAGGGAGCCCCTAAGAGCTTTCTCTGCCTTTCCCCCTGGTACCCACGACTAGTCATGTCCTTGGTGAGTAATGACACATCTCTGCATGCATTGTTTGAGACAAAATGAGCAAAGCTGGAAATATGATGGATTCTGTAGAATGAGAGTAGTCTAATTCTCTCTAGGGACTTTCTGCTTCCTGTGATCTATGAGACAGAGAAAGACTGAATAGACAAGTAGATGTGGAAGAAAGACTATGTATTTCTTGAAGTAGAAACTGCTAATGCTTGTGCTTTTCCCTCTGTGTTTGTTTCAAATTTAAAGTCAATCTGATAAGAAAAAAAGGACAACGATTATTTCATGGTCTCGTCAGAAAATGGTTGCCTTGTTCTTGTATTAAAAAAGAAAAGTCTTTTTATCTGGTGTTCAAAAAAATAAAGGAAAGAATAAACCTGATGAAGTGAATCATTCTTTGGACTGAATAGAAAATCTCAGGGTAATTCAGAACATTCAACATCAGTTGAAAAGTTAAAACATCTACTCCTCTTTCTGCCATTTTACATGGATGCTATGGCATTTTATTGTCTTTTCCTCACACAGTTGTGCTATGGCATGTCTTAGAGTGGTTCCCAGAAGAAAGGTAGGAAAACTTGCAGATGAACTCCCACTTTCACCTACAAGGTAGTGCTGCATATCCCTGTGTTCAGTACAGGAACAATATGAACTTAACCCACTGCACACTGCTATTCATCTTTGAAGGGAAAGTATTTGCAAGGGGGAACAAAGCAGCAGCAGACACTTCTCTCTTCATCCCTGCAAAAGTGCTGGGGCTCACTCTTCCCCCCTCAGGTGACCTCAGCTCATCCCTCTTCCTCCTGCTGACATTGTGCTGTCTGGATTTTGCAGAATCTGATCAAAAAACCCCACATTTTACACTATAAGATTGCTGGTGAGAGCTGAGATAACACTGGCCTCCTATTTTTCATCTTGACTGGTTGCATTTAACAGCCTGTCCTGTTATATGTGATTTACTGGTACTTGTATAAGCACAGGAATTGACCATGAGAATGTTTTGAATACTGCTTTTGATTGTCTTTAATTTAGGGCGCCAAGTAGGAACAAGCTGCTCAAATAAATTCCTTATTGCCACTGTCATTGCACTCAAATTAGGATATTTCTTATGGATGACAACAGTCAGTAAATAATAACCAAGTAGAAATAGGAATCCCATAACGCACACCCCTCAAAATCCGTAGCAGGGCATAGAAAATATAAAATCACACAGCTCTCTGATTTCATAGACAGTTGGGGGGCAGATCCAGCCTGGTGAGCAGAACTAAGTCTCTGAACATTGCCTTCTGCAGATATTCCCCCATTTTGAGGGACATTTAAACCAGAAAATTCATATATGTATGCTTCAAGCACTATATATTTTAATCAACATCTGTGGAAAAGGGAAGCTTATATGAATTTCAGAGCTAGGTTATAGTTGCAAAGTTCCTGATGTAGAGCTGCTTTCACCTACCGTTAAACAAAATATGAAGCAATATAGAAATGGTAAGTTTTGATTAGGTTATCATTGTACTTCCCAAAGTAGCTAATATATTTTTAGTGAAATTAAAAGGTCTCTCTTTTTCTAGTCAAGTATGTGCTTTCTTTTCCCTTTTCTATAAATTGACAGACATGTAAATGTAAAAAGGGCTGTGCAATACACTGAAACCTAATTAAGTGCACTCTTTTCATAGACTAGTCGAAAGGCCATCAGTTCATGCCTGCAAAACAATTTGCATGACAAAGATCTTCCCCTGTTATTGTCCCATGCCGGAATTCTCTTTTTATCATCTGAAGCACAGCATCATCTGCTGCACAGCAGAAGCTAAAGGAGTCCATTTTCATTAATTAATTATTTTTTATTCCCTGCAGTCCCACTTATTTCACAAGCGCTTTTAGTGAAATATCAACAATATAATCTCTCTTGAGCGGTTGTGTCTTAATTTAAGTGAAAACTTACAGTTCATGTGGTATTCTCAAGTAACATCTAATACATGAAAGCTTTCAAGTGATTTTTGATGACTATTTTTGATTCATTAATATAGGTAGATATTTTCATTTGTGACTTAATTTACTATTCATACATAGATAAAATTATATATGTCTCTGAAATACAAATGCAATTTTTACATTACCTGATACTGCACTCTTTCAGAAATATTATTTATATTTAAATTACTGCCATCCTCTTTGTGAAATACTTTCCTTCTTCCTTTCATAAAATATGCTGTATGCAATGCCCACAGCTGTTACTGTGGAGTGCTCTAAGCACTTCAGTTTAGTAACTGCAATGTCTTGCACAGGAGGTTGGTCAGATGCTAAAAATAAATGCAACATCAAGCCTACAGAAATCACTGTCCACAGGATACCTAAACAGAAAAGTTTACATTCTGTAGGTGTCTCTATCATACTGGGATCTACACCCAGTGTTCCTATGCTATTGCAAGAGATGCAAGATTAGAGCTGCCAAAAAAAACCCTTCTCTTCATAATTTCTTTGATTTATTTCAACCTTTTCTCCTATTAAATACTTAGCATTTTGAGGAACCATGACACTATCTTAATAAAGAAAAAAGAAAGAAAAAAAGAATTAATTGGCCACAGACACATGCTGCTAACTTGCTGGCTTCTTTTGCTTCTCTCTGTTATGTATAACAACTTCCTAAACTTGTCAGCTACCCCTGTTTAGGAACTGTGTCTGACTGTGTAACACAAGCAGGTAACCCTACTTCCATGTTTAGTTTCCCTCCAGAATAAAAGAAGCAAGTTTATGACATGGTAATTGCTGAGTTATCTCTTCATCCTTATCTTGACCCGTGAGCCTTTTATTGTATTTATCTCCCTCTGTCCGGTTGGTTTGGCAGGTACCTGGTGTCCAGCCAAGGTCACACCACTACAACAGGTTAATCTTTATTGAAACCAGGTGAAAAGAACTAGCAATTCATAATTCATAATTCTTTGTCTCATATTTTGCACTGATTTTCCCTTCCCAGCTCCATTTGCGATGTGTTATCAAATCCAATGGAACTTATACAGAGATGAAACACTGTTGAGTAAATAATTTTAGCCAACCTGGATAAAATTACTTATTTTGAAATCTAAACTGTTAGATCTAATCTGAACTTGATGGAACAGATCATTTGAGACAACTGAGTTGGGCAGTGGGGGAGTTTAAACAAGGAAACAGTTTGGAAACATGATTAGGGGTGGGGTTTTTTTGTGGGTTTTTTTTTTTTTCTTTGTTTGCTTGCCTCCTTCTGCCTCTCTGAGTGAAAGAAATAAAGATTCCCTAAACCTAGAGTCCAATACTCTCATCACTGCAAACATACCTAGCAATGAGTTATCTCCTCAGTGGAATGCTTTGGTCTCTAAAGCAATTGTTTTAAGAAGCTGCTTGTTGAGAACCAACAATATATGCACTAAATCTCTGGCATGTGTAGTTAGGGACAGTAAATGCCTTCCATTCTACTCATAACTAACAAAATGAGATTACAGCTGTGTTGTTGACTGTGTTTGAAAGAGTCTACAGTACATGGAGTCCAAATCAGCACACTGGCAATAGGCCCAAGGATGGCATGAAAATTAATTAAAAGCAAGCAGTAAAACAGCATCACAGCAAGCATTTCCAGGCTTTATGCAGGTGGTGTTTTAAGTTTGGAGCACTTACCAGCAGGTGCTGTGGCAGTTTTTGGTGCTGGCAGTAAGCTCCTGCGTGGAGTCGCTGTGCTGCTCGATACCTGCGTCGTGCTTTTGCTGCTCCCCTTGGGAAGATCCTTAGGAGGTGCAGATGCCCTAGGGGTGGTCTGCTCTTCATTTCCAAAGCTGGAACCTGCAGGAGACCAGAATTGCACTAATTATAAGTCCATAAAAAATGTATGTGAACTGTGGCATACAGACTGAACTTCTATCAGCAGTTATAGTCTACAATGACACGTTCTCATTGCAGCTTCGGCTAAGTTACACAAACTTTCTCCAGTATAAACCCTTACGTAGAAATAAAGAGTTCCCAACAACTTGCTTAAATGCTAAGTTGTGGCAGCTGTTGCAGTCTGATTCCAACAGGAAATTAAGACCTTCTAGCTCTATAAAGGTACATGTCTACAATGCTCATAAAGAAACCAAGGAATTCCTAAACATCTAGGTGGAAAAGCTGTTTATGGTTTTGTAGCTGCTAGAGGAGCTTCACCACACATTCACCCTGTCACTTGGAAGATGCTGGTGTTTGAAATAAAGGGGAATAGCAGGGCTCAGTGCTGCACAGTTTCAAATTCCCCTGCTCAGGTGGAGATTTCCTACAAAGAGTCCCTCAGATCACACTCAGACATTTGAATAATAAATTAAAAAAACAAAGAAAAAGATCTGCCTTAACTCTCACATCCACTTCAGTCATATTCTCATAACAAATATTAGGTTGCCAAGTTTTCCACCTTATATTGACCTCTTCCAAACTTTTAATGGGTTTGGTTTCCTCCTGCGTTTACCATACAGAGAATAATGACAGCCTAGATTCCTAGTAGACATAAGAAAAACAATATTTTCTTAACATTTGAGAAAGGCAAAGTTGGAGTGTTGTTTTTGCCTATCTGTCTACAAGGCCTAAGAGGAGAAAAAGATTACAGCAGATCTGGACTTGAACTTCTGCAGAAGAATGAACATTTTGTTTGAAAAAATGAGTGGAGATAGTGCAAGAAATACAAAGGATGTCAGAAAAGGCCTATAATTTTTATTTCAGTTGTTTTACAAAGATACAACATAATATTGGTTATACACTTGCCTGCAGGAAAATGACAGCATTATCTTAATAACTGGCATGTCCAAGTCTCCAATATTTTTAAGATGTAGGCTTCTTGAAAGTGTGCAAGTAAAGAAGAGATTTCATTTTTGCCTTTATTACTGAAAATCTACTAGGTTGGAAAAGAAAATCCTCTTTCTGACAAAGGAAGAATATAGCTTTTGGCTCTGAGAAAACAGCTTTAAGTTTTGCTATGTTTTTGAGGCTGCTTGCATATAAGTCTTAAAGTGTGTATCTGCAGTATAAGTGGATTTCAACAAACATATTTGACCTTTCCCAAGACACATTAAAAACTCAAAACTGTGCAGTGTACTCTATACAGGAACTGAAAAACCTGAAGCATTTGTCACCTTTACACAGCTCTGCACAGAACAACCCCTCAGCACATCAGGTCCGTGTTGAATATCCAAAACACGTGGATCTTGTCACCTGTGTAACAAACACTTGAGTTTATGTGCTGAATTAACTGTGACAAAACACTGCTGACTTCCACAAAGTCACAGCAGCAGAAAATCTGGCCCAACCTAGCCCCGTCTCCTCTGCAGCTGTGCACGAGCTCATCTCTTCTGCCAGGTGCCAGGGGAATGCTGCTGCCTGGTGTGTCCACCTCAGGCTGTCTGCATCACACTCCTGATGCTATTCCTGAAGTGTTCTCATATATATGCTTACCCAGTCACTTTGGGTAACACCACTTGCAGATTTTTTTTTCTTTCTTCAGCTATTTTTTAATAAGTTTCCATTGCAGAAGCATTAACCTTGAAAAAATAAATTATTCTTATTATTTGCAGAGAAAGTTGGTTCAAGTGTTCTTTAATGGTTCTTTAAGTGTTCTTTATTCTCAGTTTCAACATTCATTCACTGCCCTCCCCTGAGGAGTGAGGGAAAGAGTGTGAGTCTGAGAGGGAGCAGGTGTTCCCTACAGAGCCTGGAGAAGATCATCGGGAAGCAGGTATTTCCCTGCAGCTTGTGGAGAGGACCATGGTGGAGGAGACATTCACACTGCAGTCCACAGAGAACTCCACAATGGCACAGATGGACATGGCCCAAAGGAGGCTGCATCCATGAAAAGCCCTCAGAGGAGCAGGGCCCTGACAGAAACTGTGGGTCTGGACATGAGAACCACTCCCGAGCAGGTTTATCCTGAGGGACAGCAGCCCTAAGTAAAGACCCATGCAGGGGCAGGAAGAAGTGCAAGATGGAAGAAATGGCAGGGAGGAACTGTAATGGACTGACTGCAACTCCCGTTCTCCTCCCACTGCGCTGCTCAATGGAGATATGGGATGGAGGAGGTAAAGGAATTGGGAAGGGAGAAGTGAAGTTGAGACTGGAAAAAAGTGGTGGGGGGAAAGCTATTTTAGTTTCTTGTTTTGTCTTTGTTTCACACCTTTCGACTCTATTTTAATTGTTAATATATTAAGTAATTTTTTCCAAGTCAGTTTTTTTTTTTGCCTGTAACAGCGGTTAATAAGTGATCTCCATGTCTTTACCTGTGGTCTTATTCACCTTATTTTCTTTCCTGTCCTGTACAGGAGGTGAGATAGTGAGAGAGCGGCAGGGTGAGTGCCTGGCAGCCAGCCAAGCTCGACTCACCACAGCAGCAATATCAATACACCCAGGATTAGCTGAGATAAGGTCAATGCTTAACTTAAGAGACATTATCGCTCTGCTCTTCACTCATAGTTGGAGATTGGAAAGAGACAGTATTTACAAACACATGCATATATAATGTGCCCCAAAAAAGCAAATGTTTGCTGCTTCTATGGATATCACTAGGGCAGCATCTAGTTCCCCAGGAGCAGAGGTGGGTGAGTTTCACCTTACTACAAATAGTGCTGGATTCCAGAGTTCAGATAGCATTCAGAGATGAAATTAAATTAAAGACCTAGGAGAATGAATATTTCTCATGATCTAGGAGGAAAATAAAGGTTTTCATTTACTTCAAGGAATCAACTTATAGGAAAATCAGAAAGATTATTCATTGGATGGTCCATCTGTTAGTCCCTCATGAAATAATGCCTCCCACTATTATCTGCAGCAGGTGAATCAGTAGCATCTGCCGTTCCATGATACCACCTCTTATTTTTCAGAAAAACCCTGTACAGAAACACCAGATGTGCAGTGGGTGAACAGTTTCCAGGGGATCACATCCATTGTTGTATTGTACCTCTTCCCTCCTACTCCCCTATTCGGCATTCTGTCTAAGCAAGGGGAGGCTCTGCTTGCCTTTGAAGCACCTGGCAAGTCGTCTGGGACCTGCTACATAAAAGGCCCTGCATTTTTGCAGATTCTGTGCTCTATGAGGAGCAGCACTGCTGACTTTGCAGTACAGCGGTCTGCTGGGGCTAAAGGCCTTCAGCCTCACTTTTATCATCTCCTCTCTAGGAGCCCCAAGGAATCCTACTCTTCTGCTTCTGAAAATAAAAAAATACCAAAAAGAAGAATATTCCTTTGAAGACTTGCAGTTACTTTGGAAAGTCTCAGTTGCAGCCATTCTTCCCCTACACTCGTTTGCCAGTAGACATGGGGAAATTAAGGCTGGGAACATATTGTAGGCTGCATGTTTGAAGAAAACCATGACCAAAATCCCACTGGCTCCTAGATATCTTTGTACCACTCTCTCTCAGTATCTGTCACCACTCTTTTTACCATCTGGCTGCAGCTCATTTCAGGGGCTTCTCACCCGGAGAAAAGGAAGACTCTCTTGTATGTGTCACCAGAAGTTTGTGCCTCTTGTAGGTGTTCCTTTTCTGAAATTATTTACAAATATTTATAAAAAGGGATAGAAATATCATATGATAATATATATAACTGTAAAACTAGCAGGAACATGAATGGGAAGAATTCTGCATTTGATGAGAAGTTAATTAGGCCATGTTGTGTGGCAGGTCTTGATCTGAGAGGAGACAGCGGTAGGAAGGGCTGTGTTCTGGAGCCCCATAACTTCAGATTTCCCTGTCTGCAATCAAGGGCAATAAAATCTCCTTTTGTTGAAGAACTTGCATCCTCTCTAGAAAAGCAGCTTGTTTGACAATGCCTATGGGTCTGTGTCTTGTTGACAAACAAACTGCAGAGGAGTGTTACAGCACGAGTGCAGCTGCTTCTGCAGCTCCCTGACCCATCAGCTGCTTTGAGCAGCCTACAACACTCATAGGCATGGAGTGAGTTTCCAGCTCTTCACAGCAGGCCAAGCATTCCCTGTGCTGGCAGGAGGCTTGGAGCTGATAGCTCCTGCCACAGCTGCAATCACACTCACGACACTGGGAACATGCTGGCATTGGGCGTGTTCCCTGAAGGACAAACATTTACCCAGGGTTATAGGAAGGCCTTTGCAGCATAAAGATCCTTGGACACTACTTGATGCCAAGTTAATGATGACAAAGTTACGCCTAGTTGTTGCATCAGTGGTCACACTTAGCAATTCTAAATCACTTCTCAGTCACGGAACGGAAGAAGATTTAAAACAGGATTTGAGCCACTTTCCAAATTCACACAACATGGAAATAGCAGAGACAGAGAATTGAGGAGAAAAACCTGATGATGAATGAGGCTGGAACTACTTTTTTTCACCTGCAGAACACTGGGATGTATTATTCCTCTGGGTTTTACTAGGCTGCACTTTTGTGCCCCAATTTTCAAGCAAAAGTACAAGCACAAAGTGAAATTTAAAGTTACTGCCATGGGGAATGATCGAATAAGAAAAATACCTGAACTGCTGGAAATAATCAGGTGGTGTTTAAAACCAAAACCTGCAAGACACACTTTTCACTACCTTGGGACATTTGCCCATCCTTCTGTTAATGCCCATTCTTTATTCCTGACTGTTACTTTCGAAGTGGTAAGTAAACTTTATAGAATGATTACCAGATATGCAACCTGTCAAATGAGATTTTTATTTCACTACTATAAGGGTTGCTGCTTTGAAGTCCAGCATGATATATTTCAATATGAGGTTTCACAGTGTAATTTTCGAGAGACATTATTGAACAATTGAGCTCCATAGCTCAAGCTGAAACAATGGACCTAGCTATGGACCAAGAGGTACTGTGTGATCATTAGCCCTGAGGGCTAACCATGTTATTAAGATGTTTTGATAGTACATAAGATTACTAGCTGGCTAATTGGTTTTATTTGCCTTTGCAGAGAGACAGGCCAAATATGCAAGTGATCAGGCACCAGCTCATGACAGGTTTCTTTTCTTTTCCATCCAGAAAAGAAAATGCTTAAGAATTGATGTCCACACAATGCTTAAGCCTAACTTATTTACCTCAAAGTCTTTCTTCCCACTGTTTGGGGGGGAGGGTTGGCTCAGACAAAGATGTTTGAGCAATAATTCCCTGTAAAATACTTATTTTTCAGAAGTCTTTACATTCAAAAATAAAACCTGAATTTTGAATTCAGGTTACTCATTCAAGATAATAATTTCCACCAAAATAAGGACCCAAATCTGTAGTGCCTGTCCACACAGCTTTAGATATCTTTGGGTCTCTGCACTGCCAATGGTTACTTCTGAGGCAGCCTTTTCACTGATAGGGAGGGAGTTTAGTACCGTCATTCATGATTAATGACAACTGTGATCAGCCATGGCTTTTGTACATTAACACACCTGTAAAAGATTGTAGCATGTCCATCCTTCTCCTTGTGCCTTCCAGTCCTAGAGCTAAGCACCTTTCTCCTGTGTCACCTGCTGCCAGATGGCTTGGGGGCCCTGGACCTGGCTATGCAGAAAGCTGTTGGGCACCTGAAGGGTGGAAACCCTGCAAGGTTGACCACCACCAGAAGAGCTTCAAAAGCAGCTCTGTGCAGGTGCACTGGAAGGCTCTTCTTCGCCTCCAGCTGCCCTGACTGCTTTTGCAGTCAAAGGCTGTATCCTGCACTTGCAGCTGATCCAGGCAAGCAAAAGACAGAGGTGGTGTTTCTGGCAGGGCAGAGGGAAGCATCACCTCTTCAGGCTGTGCTTTCCTAACTCAGGTGGCAGCTGAGCTGCCAGGGCAGCAGTGGTAACCCTACTTCCAGCAGGATGCCCTTGCACACATGACCTTTATTCGAGGCTTGGTCCATCAGACTGTATTTACACTGCTAAACAAAAGCTGGCCAAATATTGTAGGCTGCCTCATCCTGACACTACCCAGGCTGATCATTGCAGATTTTACTGAGAGGGTTAGAGCAGACAAAACCATGGCCACAGTGTGAAGAATAGGGTGAGGGATCAGGATACTGGGCTTAGCCTGGCTTCCAGGCTTCCCCTTTCTCACTAGCACAGATGGAACTGCATCCAAGAAGCATTCACTGAGCTGGGCCATGTAGGCTCCATGTCACTGGCAAAAGCAGTCATTCAGCTTAGTCTCTCATACATCAAAGTGGGTTTAAGGAAAGTGGAGATGTTTTGCCTCTGCCAAGTGGAATTGAAGCTCCTTCCTTCACATAATTTACTGTTTTTGATGACACTGAGTTTTTGAAATCTAGATTAATTTTTGTGGCACAAACTCATCTTCAGTGCCCTTCATACATAATAGATAGCAGAAATACAGCCTTCTGCTGATACACCTCCTTGTATCAATGTTATCTAATTCATTTCACATTGCCAAATAAAATATATATTTTAGGATCCATCTGTATGCATTTCTTACTTGAGTGGAGACATGTGCTGCTCCCTTCTGAAGCGTTACAAGCCTCATTGGCCAAGGTGAAAATTTCATCACAAAGTAAAATCTCTGTACATGTTACTGGGAATTGCAGACAACTCACTAACTATGCCAGACTTTGGAATCACATAACCCATTTTGTTTGGGTTCTGGTGAGATGTTGCATCTCTATAAGGAAAGATGAGCATTGTAGTATGTCATAAAGTCTGTATGGAGGTGGTGGCTTCACCTGCCACTGGCAGACTACAGCTGCTCGGGTAGCTGAGAGCTTTTGCATGGCTGGCTAATTAAAACCCCACAAGACATGGAGCAAAGACAGCACAGTATTTTGCTGATAAATTTTAATATTTGTCAGAAAGGATAATGTAAGTTTTTTGGAATCCTACCAAAGATACTTGGGCTGTAGAGACATTTTACAATGGGCCCCAGACATCACCGTGTATCTTCCTTCTGAAAGAGGAATCTCCTGATACTACTTGGAGCTCAGCCATCCAAGGTCATTCATGACCAAATCTTCCCTGCAAACCTTCCTCATTCAGTGTATGACTCTGATTACAGTGTAAAGAACCATCCCATGACAGGAATACTCCACTGGAGCATCTCTTGTGGTACTTGGAGGAGCTGATGCAGTAGAATTATATACTAGGGAAACGTTTGCTTCTCTAAGTGAGCAGAGAGAAACATGCCTGCTATAAGCTTCTCATAGACATACGGATTGAGATTTCTAACAGATCAGATCAGAGTAATCTGATCTTAATCTGTAATTACTGAAGCCTATCAATTAACTGTAGCAAGGGCTGGTTCTTAAAACCTGAGATACACTTGAAGGCAAGCACATACTAATATTTTGGGGGCTCTTCTTGCTGACAGAGGTTAAGAATGTATTACATATCAGTTAAACATTTAAATTCTCTAAGGTTCATTTTGGGAGAATAAAAAAGTAGCTCTATCCAAGCAACAGGTTTTTTGGGATCCTGTATTCAGTAAATTTACTAAAATGAATTGTTATTGAAGGCTGAATTTGTAAGAAAAATTATATTTGATCCCAGTGAGGGCAGCTGAGGTGTTTGGCTCAGGCTGAATGTTTTAGGCAAAAGACTACACTCTATACCAAGAAAAAATCATGTGAAGAAAAACAGAAGCACAGATTTACTTCAGGTGTTGCCTGACACAGTCATGCACTGTCTTACAGAGGAGATGGATGAATACAGGTTGAAGGGCCACTTCTCCCTCTCATTGCCCAGCAGGGTAGTCCTCTACACCACAAAATTCCCAGGCACTGTAGAGCTCTCAACGTAGCACCAAGCATTGATGGCATTTTTGCCAAAACCCCATGTAACATCCAATGGTCTCAGCTGCCAGAATGACCCCTGGTATCACCAGAGGCTGGCCAAAAGTTAAAATAACCATAAAAAGATACAGATAACATCAATTTTCTACTGCCACTAAAACACTAATTGCATGTACCACCCCACTTAGAGGGAATTTTCCTGCATAGGAAGATTTTGATGTTCCTGGGTAGTCCTTTAGTCTCAGCACCCACACTTCTAGAAGCACCAGTTTTGTAGCATGACTTGTGCTCATGACCATCTGCTTCCATGGCACTGAGCCTGCTTCTGAACTGGCATACCAATTCCAACAGGGCATAGGCACCCATGAAAGACAGGATTAGATGTGACATCTGCTCTGCAAGAGGCTCCTCCTGATGGCAAGAAGTGCCAAATTAGAGCCACATGCCTTATTATAAGGAGTGACATCTGTTGGCCCTCACAGAATTTTGTCATCAATAAATGCCTCTTCCAAATTGCTGCTTTGAATTGATTTGCTTGAACACTGGCTTGGAGTATTTTGACACTTAAAGGTATATATAATCTTTGGGAAAAGTGTTAATAACATTCCAATAGTGCTAATGCATTTCCACCAGCTTTAGCAATCCATGCCGGTTGCCACAGCTCAGCAGTCTAGAAGAGGCTAAGCAGTGCCCTAACAACAGTCAATGCTTAAGGCCTGGGAGCATTCAGTCCTGCTCCTTCCCTGCCAAATCCACATCGTGTGTGCTATGGTTTATATGGAAATATGCTAGATCAAAGAGCTGGTAAATGTGTCTGACTCATGTGGCATAATGATGACTTTAGAGCATGTGACACAGGCTAAGGAGGGGAGGTGTCATACTGAAACCTCAAGGATGGAAGAGCCTTAAAGAGTCTTCAGTTAGTCACTAATTAATTGCATTTTATGAGCTCAGGCACAGATCCTCAAAGCTGCTTAGGAACTTAACTCCTATTTCATTTCACATTCAAATTTAACTCACTGCACTTATTCTTAATCACCATCTCAGCCCTGAAGGAGTTTCAAACCCACAGATGTCTCTATTTCAGAGTATGAAGAATGCAAGCAGCTGAGCAGAACCTCCCATGAATGCTGAACGGTGCTTTGGTTGGAGGAGAAAGGAGGAGATGGGCACCAAAGCTGTGCTTTGGAAACAGGCAGGGAGTTTTCTAAGCTGTTCAGAGCAGCCATTTGCTGTGCTCACATCATGTTCGTCCTCTTGGACAACATGCTGTTCAAGAAAAAACACAAGAACCTGCTTTTCCCATTTAATTTTCACAAAGTCCTGTGTAAGTAACGCACAATATGTACAGTGCTGCTCTGGGCTGACTCCTGTCTGGATCTGTGTTTTGTGGCTATTTTGGATGTCATACAGAAAAACCTCAAACCTATAGCAAAATATAAGTCTGGAAAGGAGTTATTTGTGTAGTCCAGAGTTTCAATAGTCAGGAAACATTTTTTCAGAGGATAGCTTTATTTTTAACACAGGCACTGGCTACACTGTATATTTTAAGACTCCAAAAATAAGTTTGACTTGTAGAATTCTGCTGATAAAATATCTTCCTCAAAAAAAATCTTAACCTGTTTAATCAAACTAAGGTGTTTTCTCTAATAAATATTGTTAGTTATGAGGAGCCTGGATATAAAACTGCAATTCAAAACCACCAGGAGAGAGAAACACAAACAAAACAGGCTTCTATTATAAATGGCATTATCCATGGAGAATAAACATAAATTTTTAGTGATGTGACTGTTAAAAATTTTCCTTATCTCAGATTTACTAAACCCAGTGTCTTTAGTAGATGATTTTAGGCAAAATTCAATTATTTTACAATGTGCTAATCTTACAACTAGCAATACTAAATACTGTGACCTAGTGATACAGCTAAATAAGTTTTGCAAAGTGTTTTATCTATGATTATATTTCAATGAACTGAAGAAATTTAAACCAGTTGATCCATAATATTTTTCAGGGAACAGATGTTTAATTGCATTTATTTCACTGAGTGAAAGCTCTTCAAGGTATACAAAATTAAAATTCCTTTGAAAACCTCAAAGGTTAAATAGAGGAGGTAGATTCTTAAAAGATGGCAATGACTTTATAGAACAAGTAATTTAACTTTTCTACTTGATAAAGCATCAAAACTTTTGTTCATTTGATCCTTTTACAGGCTTTTTCCCCCTTCATACTTTAATGTACCTGACTGGCAGTAGCAGAATCAAACTGAATGACTTCTCTTCATTACAATAAATGCTACTGATAAGAAATAAAATCTAAGACCATTTCACTGGAGCATGCACAATTGATTTCCACAGGCACAGCCAGAGCACCTACCAGAGTACTGTGGAATGCTCCCCAAGTCTTCCCAAAGGCAAGTACACACATAGTCTGTGCAACAAACAAGAGGAACTGGAATTCTGTGACCACTCTGGGATTTATGATGTGATAGGAATTACAGAAACTTGGTGGGGAAATTCTCAGGACTAGGAAACTACAGTGGATGGCTACAAACTCCTTCGGAATGATATAAAGGGAAGACGAGGAAATGGAGTTGCATTTTCTATAAAAGAGAAAGTGAGCCATGGAATACTCCAGAGTCTCCAGCTCTGATCACCTCAATCAAAAACAAAACGGAAAAGATGGAGAGGTTTCACAGGAGGTCCATGAAAATGATCACAGGCTCTAGAACCTGCCCTATGAGGAGAGACTGAAGGAGTTAGCTCTTATCAGCTTTAGAAGGGAAGGCTTGGTGGGGACCCAATTATAGTATTTCCAGTACTTGAAGGGCTCCTACAGAGAGGACAGAGGCTCTCACTTCACAAGAAGCCACATGGAGACAAGAAGAAGGTACAAGCTGTACTGGGAGAAGTTTCATCTCAACATAAGGGTCAATTTTTTTACAATAAGAACTATCAGTCACTAGAACAACCTCCTCAGGGGTGTGGTAGAGTCCCATTGCTAAAGTTTTTCAAGATGTGACTGGACAGGGTGCTAGGTAATCTCATCTAGGCTCCATTTTCTACAGAATGTTGGACCAGATGACGTACACATTTCCTTCTAACATGGGCTATTCTGTGATTCTATGAAAAGGGAATAATAGACAAAGACCCCCAAATTCCAGTGCCAGGATTAAAGTAAGGACTATACACCACTATTTGGTCAGACAGTTTAAATATAAATTATGGTATTATAATATAATTTATGCTCTAGATAGATATTCCTTGCTGAGTTTGTAAATGTGAAAGATACCAGTCTGATTACTCAGAAAATCTACTCTTCAGAGTGCAAACGCAGCCTGGGCAGCCAGGCATGAAATTCCCTGTCTGGTTGCAGCAACCCAGTGGTCTTGCCACATGCTCTGGCCCCAGGGAGCCTTCTCTGAGTCGCTTTGGTGGGCAGGTGCCATGTTTTCCCATGTCAGCACACTACATCATGTTATCCTTGAAATTAAACAAGTTGTAAAAAAGTAATTGACCTGTTCCTGGTCTTCTGCATCAGTGGGCAGGTTGCTGCCAGTCTGGATCCATGACTGCAATATCCATTTTGGCATGATATAATACTGTGTGGATTGCTCCTGGCCTGGCTGGCACACTTGATAACACTGCTTTGTTGGACAAGATTGTGCCTCTAAATTCACTGCTTTTAAAAAGCAAGATCCTGATGTTACAAAGAGGAATAATTACCTGTACCTTCGCTATTGCTCTTTATCTTAAATAAGACCTCTGAAGATAAATTCACTTGCTCATCTCTGGCATGGGGAAATGGAACGGCAGGATTAATGAAAATATCCTATTAACTTCACCTCCATATAAATTGTTCTGTATTCAATACTTGTAAGGGGCTACTCAAATAAAAGCTTTTTAATCATACATGTAGTATAAAGGTTATTGATTAAAGCAGAATTTCTCATTTCGTACCATTTTAAATCCAAGTATTTTTTCAAGACACCTGGAATTATCAACAGGATTGAAAACAGGTTTGTGTATGTGGGGAGTGGGTAGGGTTGTGAATGAACGTAAATTATTTTAAAGAGGCACAAAGTACAGCTGGGAGTATGATCTGTAGCATGTTATACCAACACAAATAATATCCTTTTGTATATCAGGCACACTTAACTAACTCTACATGTATAGTACAAGTGCAGAAATATTAAACCAAAGTGTTATCTCCTAGAAGATTGCAATTCAAGTGATTTCCATAGTACTTCAGGTTTAGGAAATGGTCTCCAAAGCACTGCATTCTGAAGGAGGAGTTGGATAGCTCTTAGACCTGCTAATGAATGGCAGAGGCCTCAGGAGAGTCTAAGTAGCAGATCTGTCTTTGAGTTGTTTTGCTGGTTCAGCAGAGTTTCCTCCTCCTCCATGGTGGCAGAATCTGGCAAGACTCTCACATGGCCCTTGGTGCTTCTCTTATATTCCTGAATCTTGAAGGCAAGTGGTTATGCAAAAATCTCAGCTGGTCTTAGTGTAAAAGAATTACACTAATATGAATAATAAAAGAATTACACTATGCTTCTATTTTTTATTTTTTTACGTCCTTCTTCAGAACTTATATGTAGCCTGAGAGCATCTCCAAGGTCTTCCTTTTAAAGAAATATGCTGGGTTTTTTTGAAACGGCATGAGTAGTGATATCACAGAACACTACTGTGATGACATGGATGTTAAAGGTGCACTTGCTCTAAGGAGTGCTAAAAAAGTTCCTCCTTCTCTCAGTTAAACATGAACACATATCTCAGGACATGTGAGCCCTAGTGCCTGACATTTAAATGTGTGGGTGGTGGTACAGCTTTAGAGCACTGATACTGAAGACAGAGAAGGAGGCTCTTAGAGGAGACAGAACAGTTTAACTGTTCTGCAGAAAGGCCAGTTTTGGTTAAAACTGCATGCATATTATTTGTAAACATCTTAGGATTTGGGAAACACGACAATGCACCACACCCATCTGTTTCTTTCCAAATTTCCAAAGTCCCATAGATGAAGGAGGGAGTGGAAGATACTGCTGAGGCTTTTTGCAGAAAGGATATTATTCTTTTCTACCTCAAAATTAGAAAATAGGACAAGAACTTATGGAGAACAGCCCTGAGGAGAAAGACTTGGGGGTCCTGGTGGACAAAAATTATTGTCTGAGAGCAAGAAACACTACTAGCCCCACAGACACACTTGGAGATAGTATTTTATATTACAGACCATACATCTCCTAAGTGAAGCATAGCCATTAGAAATTAAGATCCACTCCACCAGAATCCCAGCCTCAAAAACAGTTAGTGGCTTCTCAGTAGCTGGGAAAAAATCAAACAGCTTCATCTTTTATGAGTGGTAACAAGTTTTTCTTCTGGAAAAACTCTTTGGAGTTTGTTTTGGTTTTGTTTTCTTGTTTATACAAAGAAAAGACAATGGAAAGCCTGAAAAACAATAAGGACTTTTTCAGATTAACCAACACACCAGATATCACTGGTTTCTCTGGAAGGTTTGTGATTTTGCTCAAATTCATAATGAAATTTTAACTGCTACACCCCAGGCAGGACTCTTATCCTCTTTGTATTCCTTAAAATTTAGGAAAAAAAAAAGAGTTTAGAAAAGGCTTCCTGTGAGTTTGGAAACGTAATATATTTTGCTGAAAACCCTCAAAATTAGATAAATTGGGAGTGGTGCTGGTGATTCCTCAATACTATTTCACCTTCTCGCTCTTGTTAGCAGAATGCAGGGAGTTTCAACAAATCGAAAAGCTCTTTGGGCTTTGGGCGATCTGGAAGACAATCCCTATTTAACAATGCCAGTATCATCGCCAACTTCTGCCCATCTACTTAGCTTTTCAAGAGTCAGCTCTGTGAATAGGAGGACTAATGTAATCTGGTCTCCTCTGAATTTTTGTGCTATGTGCTTTATACATCTCAGCTGCATTGATGATGGCAGCTCACCAAAATGCTAGATATTCCCAGAGCAATGCTCCCAGCTCCCCATCAGCTACAACATGAGCCCCTACCTGTGGATCCTCCTTGTGTCTACAGTTTCAGTGTTTCCCTCCTGAAAAGGCCTCATAAATGACACAGAGAAAGCTCATTGCCCTGGCAAGGCCTCTAACTGCTATTCAGGCTCTGGTGTTGTGGCAGGTTTTATTCCAGAAGGCCAGAAAGGCTCTGCAGCACTGAGACCACAAGATAGGAATTTTCTTAATAGAAAGAAATTTGTATCTTTGGTCTTTAGCAAGATGCAAATTCTATGAAACCTGTAGAGTCTGGAGTGGCTCCTTCCCTCAGAGCATTTAAAAATGCTGGAGAGATGGAGAATTAATACAGGACTAATCCCAGTGAATTACATAGATTTTGTTTACTTAGGAAATCATGAAAAAACTAAATTGAGAGAGAAACCCAAAACATTTGAGTCACTGTGATCACATTTAAAAGTGAAACATTGCCTGGAGCAATAAGAATGGCTTTTGGGACCAAAGCGAAGGAGGAAAAGCCCTTCCTTGTCTGTCAAAATGTCTGCACTGATACTGGAAAGGAAGCATGGGTCTAGGCTTTCCAACTGGTAAGCTGTGGGAAGCCTCTCTAATGCTATACAGCATTCCAATTTAATCAGGAGTACAGTCCTAAATTAGCAGGCTGGACAATAAGTTCAGCTGTCATACATTTGCTACTAAAAGGACTATTTTTAAGAAATATGTTATTAACTTAAATGCTACATGATTCCTTCAACAGCTATGACTCTGAGTGGATTAGTCAAGTGGGAGTGCTTTCAGGCTGTGCTTAATACATGTCTTATTAATTTAAAGCCTTATGATTGCCTTCGATGTGATTATGACCCAAAGTCAACCACCATTGTATCTGTCAAAGTTGTTGTAAGACTCTTTATGTGGTGGAACAATCACTTTTGGAAGCCTGACTGTTTTTTAGAAGGTAAATACAAGACTCTTAGTCAGATTACTTGAGCCTCAAGGCCTGTCCTCCCTAGGGGCTCCCTTCACAAAACCAGGACCACCCAGCATCCCACATTACACATAAACAAACACACATTTTCATACAAAGAACTCGTACATGGTTATGTTTTCCATTTGCTCCCCAGAAGCAGAAGAAAGTCCAGTAAGGGATGAGGAAGATCTGCTGACAGGTTCCCCTTCTTGGGCCTTTCCCAAGTTCCAAGTGGATGGAGAGCAGCTGGGCCCCTTGGTATTGGGAAATCACCACTGGGTTTGCAGTGGAGCAAGCCAATATCCCAGCTGCCTGCAGCCAGGACGGCTGTAGGTGGACACCTACAGCACATGGGGTTTCTGGGCTGCACAGGACTTGTCACCTGGGCCATGAGGACCCGTGTCACCTGGCAAGGGTTACAGCCACAAGCTGATTGCTGTGGGGTGCAACATGGCCATGGCTTAGCCATGCAGCAACACAGGTAGAGACTCCCTGGTCCACAGCTTCTGTCCGTCCCGCCACCCAGGTCAGGTAAGACTGTATGTCACCTATTAATTACATGAATAAATACTACCAGACCATTTAATACAAACTCAGCATATGACAATTGCTAACCTTCAAGATGAAAGTTCTCTTTGTTTATTGCTTCTCTTTATGTAAACATATAGACTGCTTACATTTCAAGTGGTTTTGCAAATACAACAGTCTATATAAGCTCTTTTATGTACCTAGTATGGGCCTCCCTAGCAGGGCTTGAAAATAGTTCAGGTTGCCTCTAAACAATTCAGAGGCACAGCATGGAATAGAGATAGAAAAGAGCCACAATTACAGAGATATCTGATATCTAGCAACAACTATGACAACAACAATTCTTTGAAAACTGTGTAGGTGTATCTATGTCATAGTTTTAAATAGGAGCATTCAAAGGTAGCAAACACCTCAGTAAGAAACAAAGCTGAACTGTGAGAGCTCTTGAGTTTGTACAGCCCTCAGCACAATGAGGCTGAAACTAGTTGTGCTTCTTTTTCACCCCTGCAGTATGGGTGCAGAGCAACAATAGATAATTGAATCTCTTTAGAACATCAAACCTCAGATTTGGGGAGGTCAGTCGAGAACAAAACATCAGCCCTATTGGAAGACAACACACCCAGTTAACCCAGTTTTCTGTTTTCACTGGTGATCAGCAGCAGAGACTGAGAAAAAAGGAAAGAACGCAGAAAAAGAGCAAAAGAGAGTGAACTTCCTCTCCTCCCGTGTCTTTTCCAGCCTCAAGAGTGCTTTCTGTGTGCGGAGCCACAGAGCGCTTTCACTTCAATGGGCTTGCCTAGTCCTTCCTTGTGCCCATGGAACCTTTTATCACTCATCACAGCAGTGCCACACTTTAGTCCTCCCCTCTTGTTCTGTACTCATATTTTTGCATTTATGAACATCTTGCTGTTTCAGTGTACAATCAGCAGGCCTCTGATGACGAGGCAAACACAGGCAGTTGCGTCCAACAGAATATGCTGAAAATGGAGGCAGGCTGCCACCTGAGCAAGCCCCTCCAGGCAGCTCAGCTGCATGAGGAGCACAGTGCTGCTCGCCTGCCACCCTGCCCACTGCTGCCCAGCCCCAGAGCTCGCCCTTACCTGGCCCTGCTGCCTCCTCACCTTCCTGCTACCCACCTCTCAGCTGGGCAGGTGTTTTCCTGACACTGAAGTCAGCAAAAATACCTCAGCTCTGCTTTGGAGCACATGTTGGTGCTGGTTCCTCAGAAAGTGAAAAGCCCCCTTTGAAAAACAAATCCTTGAGGAATATCCCAAAGGAGTAGCTAAATGGCATCTGGCATTTCCTAAGATCTCTGCCAAAGTGTAGTCAGTTCACACATCATGCAGAAGTATTTGATTTACATAGTCATGTGTACATGACTGTGTAAATCTACATTTTGATCCCCATGCACTTTTTCGTCTCTGAGAAAGATGTTTGGTTCCCAGAGGGTTGGAGCAAGTCCAATACAAAGACCAAGCCTTAATGACCAGGAAAGGCTTATGATAGAGGTGGGTGGTCTCCCCTGACTTTCTTCTATCCTTTCTCTTCTTCATCTCTCTTGGTGTGAAGGCATATGTGTGCTGTGGAGGGGTGCTGAGTGTATGGGATGAGTCATTTGCTTCCCTCACTGAGCCCTGCTACATACAGACTTCAGTCATGGAGAAGAAAAACAGACCTTTGCATTGGAAATGGCCTGGGAACCAACCAGACTAAGCAAAACCACACAAATCATCTGGATACTCAGAGCCCAACTTCAGAGAAATGTGTTTCTTGTGATCCAGACNGGGCGTCCCCCGGGACCGCTGCTGCCCGCGCACCGCGCCGCGCACTAGGGAAGGACTGACATCTTAGCTCACCTGAGGCGGAGCAACAAACAAAGGACTACTTGTTTGGCTGCTCGGCACACAAATCCCGGCTTTACAGCTTTCTTCTGCCTGTGTGTTCGTAATTTCGTCTAGTTAATTATTCATATCATCGGGAAAATATTTAGATGAAAATTCTTCAGTCTGCTTACACTAGATAATGGAATAAAGAAAATAATAAACACGGCAAAAATGCTGGAGGATGAACTGTTTCCAGTGAAATTGAATTCAGCATCTGATGGAGTGGGAGTGTTCTACAAATATGTTGAGAACAGTTCTTTAGTTACAAGGTGCACTGTAAATTCATAATTTTGCAGAGAAAATAGGAGTTATTCACTGAACTGATATCAGCTGTCAGATATGAACAACAGGGTTAAAAGAAAATACTTTCTCTGGAAATAAACCAAACACACACTCATCTGTTCAATCTCTCCGATCCAGTGATCCAGGAAATAATCAGCCTGACTGTGCTGGTTTTGGCCAGGGTAAGGTTAATTTTCTTCAGCTGTTTTTCAGATTTGTGCTGGAAATGGTGTTGATAACACAGGGATGCTTCAGTTGCTGCTGAGCAGTGCCTGCGCAGCATCGGGGCTTTTTCTGCTTGCATTGCCCTGCCCATGAATGGGCTGGGGGTGCACAGCGAGGTGGGAGGGGACACAGCCAGGACAGGTGACTCCGATGGACCAAGGGCATGTGCAAGACCACAGGACATCATGCTCAGTATATAAAGCCTCCAAAGGAGGAAGAGGGAAAGATTGGAGAGATTAATTTCCCAAGTCACCCTTAGGTGTGATGGGGCCCTGCTCTCCTGGGGATGGTTGAACAACTGCCTGCCTGTGGGAAAGCAGTGAATTAATTCCCTGGGGTTTTTTTTTGCTTTGCTTGCACGTGTGTTTTTTTCTTTCCCTATTAAACTGTCTTTATGTCAACCCATGAGTTTTCTCACTTCTACCCTTCTGATCCTCTCCCCCACCCTGGTGGTGAGGGAGTGAGTGAGCAGCTGTGTAGGGCTTAGTTTCTGACTAGGGTTCAAGCATGACATAGTTGCACCTTTGCTCATTTACTCAAGAGCTTCTCTGTATTCCAGCAGGAAATGGTCCTGCAAGAGCTGAGACCATGGCCCAGCGCAGCACACTGCAGTGAAGGAAAAAGCATGTTNCCAGATTTCCTTTTTGACACACACACATAGCTGCTCATCAGGAATTAACTCTGGGGGTTTTATTGCAAGCCTTTGCCTCAGAAAGAAAAAACGAAAAAAAGAAAAAAAAATTGTAAAGGCAGTTGAATTCATGCTCAGCCTCGTGCTCCTTTCGAATACATTTTCCCATCGATTTTCCCTTTCCTGGGCAAAGCGCGGGTGCCCAGGCGGGCCCGGGGAGCGCCGGCAGGGATTTTGGGCGGCAGCCGCCGGAGGGCAGCGCCGNACAGGGATGCTTCAGTTGCTGCTGAGCAGTGCCTGCGCAGCATCGTGGCTTTTTCTGCTTGCATTGCCCGGCCCATAAATGGGCTGGGGGTGCACAGCGAGGTGGGAGGGGACACAGCCAGGACAGGTGACTCCGATGGACCAAGGGCATGTGCAAGACCACAGGACATCATGCTCAGTATATAAAGCCTCCAAAGGAGGAAGAGGGAAAGATTGGAGAGATTAATTTCCCAAGTCACCCTTAGGTGTGATGGGGCCCTGCTCTCCTGGGGATGGCTGAACAACTGCCTGCCTGTGGGAAAGCAGTGAATTAATTCCCTGGGGTTTTTTTTTGCTTTGCTTGCACGTGTGTTTTTTTCTTTCCCTATTAAACTGTCTTTATGTGAACCCATGAGTTTTCTCACTTCTACCCTTCTGATCCTCTCCCCCACCCTGGTGGTGAGGGAGTGAGTGAGCAGCTGTGTAGGGCTTAGTTTCTGACTAGGGTTCAAGCATGACATAGTTGCACCTTTGCTCATTTACTCAAGAGCTTCTCTGTATTCCAGCAGGAAATGGTCCTGCAAGAGCTGAGACCATGGCCCAGTGCAGCACACTGCAGTGAAGGAAAAAGCATGTTGCCGTGGCTCAGTGACTGGCTTTTATTTTTGGAAATCAACACTGTCAAAAAGCTCCATGTTTCATTCCACTGCTGCATAATCATCAAAGCCTCAGACTAGAACAACAACGTGTGTAGCGACACCATAAAATACAAACGTGACCTATAATGTGGTTTGTGGCAAGGGCAGCAGTGCTTGGAGGGAGGTTGTGATGAGGATGCGGGACTCGTCTTGCTCCATACATCTGTAACTGCTTCAGTGCTGTCCTTGTCCCTGCACAGGTTAGCTGCCAGGTGACATTTCCCTTCACTTGTCCCACATCTCAGGAGGATCTGAGCAAAATTCATAACTACCTGAAAGGAGGATATAGTGAGGTGGGGTCAGTCACTTCTGACATGTCTCAAGTGAAAGGATGAGAGGAAATCACCTTAAATTGTGCCAGGGGAGGTTCAGATTAGGTATTAGAAAAAATTTTACACTGAAAGAGTAGTTGGGCATTGGAATAAGTTACTTAGGAGGTTGATGGAGTCACCATCTCTGGAAGTGTTCAAGAAGCATTTGATGTGGCATTTGGGAATATGTTTTAGGGGTGATTATGCTGGGTTGATGGTTGGACTAGATGATCTTCAAGGTCTCTTCGAACCTTGATGATTTCACGATTCCATGAAAATGCACAAAGACCTCCTTTGCTTTTAACATCATATTACATCCAAAGGGAGCATTTCCCTGTGATCCTGGAAACAGGAGAGAGAAGAAAAAAAGGAGACAAAAGAGATGATCTCCACTGATTTCCCCATCTTCAGCTTTTCCTGGACTAATGAAAAAAAGCTGAAATAAAAAACCTGCCCAGAGAGGAACCAAGAGTCAGGAGATACCTCCAAGATTTTGGTAATGCCATGATGGGACTCCATACTAAGGCATAATTGACTAGCTGTAAATATGACTCAAACTATTAGGGTCAACTTTTAAGCATTGCAAGTCATGATATAAAGGGGCTTTGGAGGACAGTGGTTGTCTCCCAGTCCAGAAGGAAAAATCCCTAAATTCAGCTTTTCACCATCACTTTGCCACAGAGGAAAACCCATTTTGGCAACTCCATCATCTCCTTCCCTGGGAATGAGGGAGGCAGTAGAAGATAGCTTCCTGGTTCTTCGTATCAGAAAAATGAAGTTTAACAACTCAAACAAGAAACACACAAACAAGGGTAAAACAAAGAACCAGAGCACCAAGCTTCATCTCATACTAGTTTGCAGAATCCAAATTTTAGTAAGGATTACAAAATTCACAAATATTTGATACTGTTAAATCCAACTGTAGTCATCTGGAGCATATGTGCACCAAACAGCCAAAGATTCCCCAACATTATTTATGTTCAGGTATCTCTAAAGCTGCCAACAGAAAAGTACCATTCACTGACACCTCATAACAGTTTGTGGTCTTATGTGGCATTGGATGTTCATGTCTAATCTGAATTAGCAAAAAGTAACCAAGTCAGGGTCCTGAAATGAAATATCCCGAAACCCAGGAACCAGTGGGGGAATCAAAGCATAGATCAGAAGAAAGGTGAACTTGAATTCAGTTTTCACATTTGCCACTGACACTTTTGTGACTGCAATGAACTCAGCAAAAATGTTTCCCTAAAAAATTGACTATCTGAATTTGAATGAGTGACTCCACAATCTCTTCATGGTCATCAGAAAAGAGGAGACATCTGCAAAACTTCTCTTCTTGGAAGACCTGAGTTATTTTCAAGAGCTGCCTGCTCCTCTTTGCTGATTAGAAAAGAAGCCTATGGCGAGTACTGCAGACTGAGGCAGTCTAACTTTGAGATATCTAATTAGAATAGATGAATCTCAAACCTAATCTGCTTGGGCCTTTAATATCTCATTTGCAAAATAATACAATGGACAATAATACTAAAAACAACGATTATGATGCTATTAATGCTGAGATGACAAAATATAGCTCTCTAGTCATCTGTAAAACACCATTTGGTTCAGCAATGCATGAAGTATTATAATATTCAATTTCATTGTTTTGCTAAGCAACAAAGAAACTAGAAGGCAGCCAAGTGCCAATAAAACAGAATGAATGTGTGCTGCTGATAGCACTATTTGAAGCTGAGCTGACAAACACTAAGTACCATCTACCATCGGAAGGCCCTTCTCCAGCTCAGGACACACTTAGGTCTTTAGTGCATGCTTAAGCACATATAAACGCCTGAATAAGTTAATGGTTTGAAAGGGACAATTAAGTGTTGCCTTACTGCTCTGGTGGATTGTGACCTGAGTCTGGACCTTCAAATGACTACATTTCCAAGAGAAAATAGGATCTGTTTGCAGTGGGTCAGGCTGATGCTCCATCTGGGTTTGTATGGAACTATAACAATGCAACTGTAATAGGTATATTTCAGGGTAAGAAAAATTAGGACAATTGTGATGTCACAGTACATAGAGAACCCACTTATTCTGGATGATTTTTAACAAGTTTAGCATTGTAGATTTCTTAAGTTTTATTCATACATGTGTACTATATATTCAGAGAAAATGTCACATCTTCAGAGGATATCAGCATATCATAATGTAAGAAACCGATGTAAGAAATTTACAGGAATTTACACTCTGTAAAAATAAAAACCTTTTCATCACTTACTCTGTCTGACAAAACAAGGTCTGCTTGTTCCATGTCAGAAAGCTTCTGAAGCAGAAGTTTTATCAAGACTTCGAAGTCCCTGATGTTATCAAATGCTATTTGCAAGAGTTGAGCTTTACCCTACGGAGACAATCTAAGGTATTTCATGGATTTATTCTCTTAAAGCATGAAGCCATTAGGTGAAATCACAGCAAGCAATTTCATTTAAAAAGTCTGTTCTCTTAACTATAAATATTTAATAAGAAAAATGAAGCTATGAAAGAAGCTATGAATCAAAAACTATCAAAGTAGGCACAATGTACAGAACAGGCCTCTTGTGACTGACCAGTTTGACTGGTATCTCAACTGGAAGGAATATAATTGTTGACCAACAGTACCAGATGGGCTTTAGGACAAAAACTGGTAGAATGAAATGACTGGCCACTTATTTTCGTGTCTTGGTAAAGCACAAATTATTTTCCACCCGTGAGGAAGATACACAGTATGATTAGATGCAAGACATTAAACTAAATTAATTGGATGTTATGGGATTAAAAAATAAACAAAAAAGCAAGCATTTGCAATCATCTGATTGACTGAGGGGATCTAATCTTTGAAAGATAAAATAAGCAATTTCCCCTCTTATAGCAGTCTCAATGAATATGTATTTTCTGCTGCCAAACTAAGAAATGCATAAAATAAGTATTAATAAAAAATGAAGCTTGTAGCTTACCAGAAGAAAGCTTCTATATGTAAGGTGAAAGTAAAGCTATCACAACTGTGGTTATAGTTACAACAGATGCTGTTTCGTGAGCAAAGGAGAGGATAACTGTTTTTCTCCTGCATCTCTATTCCTGCAATGATGGAGTAAAGCACAACATTTTCTCACAGCTGGGATATTTATTAAGAGTTCTGTCCTGCACAGGTCCTCTGGTGCTTAACAGTATGTGAGCTCATGATTTTCCCTTTCCCTCTGTCCAAACACTTACAGGGTAGCTCTCCCTCTACACAGATGTTTACTTTCAGGAAATTTGCAGGGATTTAAAAGTTCTTGACCCCCCGTCAAGTTCAGAGTTCAAAGGAACTACAAGAACCGCCGATGCGCATTTCCATAGGAAGCCAGGCCAAAGGGAATGTATGTGGCCTCAGGTAATACTCCTGTCCTCTGCAGCCCTGAGCCACCAGCCACCGTTTCAGGTGGACGTGTCCTCTCTACCTGCAGAAACAGTAACCCTCTTCTCTCTCTAGCTGCACGGAGAACTTGTGTAAATAAGAAAAAACCAAAACCATTATATACATAAAAAGAACTATGGAATTAATCGTGAACAAAGATACTGTTAGCCACACACAAAACCCTGAGCCAATAATTAACTAGTTTGCTTTGTATCTCATTGAGGTGGATGTACTCTAATAAACTATGTATTATTTTTCAATGGAAGTAATTCAAGGTCATCTAAGATCTATGTACTCATGATTAAGCACTGATTAAGAATATGATATTAAAAATATAAATTGCTGGAAGGTCCAGGACATCTGGTATGACCCTTTGTGTTTATTTGAGGGCATAGGCTCATGCTTACATTGCACAAAATGTACTGTGCAAGTAGCTAATGTTGCAGAGAGGATGTGACACAGTAAAGAATATTTCAGGTCACTGTATGCTGAACTCATGGATTGTATAACATTTTCTGAAGTACAGGAACATAAGAAAATCTTTCAAAACTTACAGTGAAAGGCATACATTTTGTGAAAAGGAAAAAAAAGTTTCATTTAATAAACTGGGTCATTTAGTAAACAAAAAAAATTTTCCAAAAGGGAAGCATTCTTTGCAAAGTGATAATATTAATGATGGTATTCTTACTAGCATGAATCTCAGGCTGCGTGTTTTAAATTTAACAAAAAATAAAAATCATTAACCTCTCTGTTTTCATCAAAAAAGGCTTCACAGTAGAAAAATGCAAGTGCCATGTGGATTATTTTAAAATAAGGACCATTCAAGAAGCGCTGTTTAAAGCAGACAATATGCAAACCATGATCTGAAAAAGACTACTATATTAGGAAACTCAATTTGATTAAAAAGGTTAGTTGGGGTAAATGATTGATTTTCATTTTTCATGCAATCAGAAATCAATTGTTCTGAAAAAATTGCCATTATATGCTTTTCTGAACTAGAATTGAAGAAAGCAGAGACCAAATTTGCAGTTAAATATAAGACCTTAAAATGTCTCTGATGAAGGCTGAGACTGACAAATCGACTCAAAATTCAGAAAGTCCAGCAAGCCAAGCAATAGAAGCCCATGTCAGCCAATTTTAAAATCTAAAGATGACAGAATGACAAACAGAAGAAAAATGAACAGGAGATGCTGCTTTGCAGTTCAATTCTGTGGCCTTTAACATATCATTTTTCTGAACCCAATTTGCTGAGGAGATATTTAAGACCCAGATGGACCTCTGGCCCATCTAATTTGATGCCAACCATGTTAGAGATATGCCACCCAGGCGCCTTAACATTGAGCCCCAATACTTGAGGCAGGCACCCATGTTTCTTCATTCAGCTGAAGGACTGCATGCCATAACTGGAGAGCAGGAAACACCATGGTACCATCAAATGTCTGCAGCCATGCAAGCCTCTTCTAGTTCCCAGAGGCTCTTCCAATTGGATCTTGAGGAAAATCCTCCCATCTAATTATAAGTTGGACCTGGGGGACTGATCATCACCTATGGCAGGACTGTTGTGCCATTTTCAGGCCACCATCCATGGTGAATTAACCTGCACTGACACCTTTAACGCTTCAGAGAGAGGAGATTTGGGTACATGCCCAGAAAGCAAGCACACAACCAGCTGTGTGGTGAAGACAGTGATGGGGGAATACTTGCTGACTGCTTGACTGCTCCAGGCAATGGGCTAAACCCTGGTGTCTCATGGGCCTAAGGCAGAGTGGGGTTAATTGGGGCTTCATTAGATAATTAATCAATTATTGGAACTCCCTTTGATCCTATGAGTGCCTTCCTATACCTATAGTGTCATCCCCTCCTACATCTCCTCACAGTCCCCTTGGCCTAGCTGGTACAACTTGGTTTCTTCTTCACACTCACGTCTCAAACTTGCCACAATTTGCCAACTCATAAGCATTTAACTCCCTCATCCTCCTTTCCAAAAGTAGCAAAGATTACACCTGTGAAAAGCTAGGAGATTAAATCCTGTGCTAGAAAGTTCAACACCAACTTCTAAGAAACAGGGATTCACTCTGTCACAGGATCTGGGTCCTTATGGACATTGTTACATGTGGTTTTTATTTGCATATATTAGCTTAGCTTGCTATCTGCTTTATCTTTACCAAATATTTTATGCCTTCCCTTTCTTCCATTGCCCCAAACAATTCTCAGAGCTAAGATTTGTGTTGTTAGCTGTCTTCGTCTTCTGGCATGTACAGTATATAATTTGTTTGTTGGTTTGAATAATTTACATGTCTGTGCAGCCAGGATCCAAGAGTGATGTGTTTATGTGAGGTCACAGGCAGGAAAGCAGATGAGACATTTTCTTTGATCCAACCACCTTTGTGTCTAGTGACTTGTTGCCATGACTCTTCCACTCGTTTGATTTCTTAAATTGTCTGCAAGGTTCAAAGCAGTGGCAATCCTTCCAGAACAGGGAGTTGGGAGCTCAGACTCTTCGAAACATCATAAATGTCTGTGTAGACATCATCAATATTTAGCAGCCTAAAACTGTGGAACAAGCAGGTTTTTGACAAAAGCTAATGTTGTGACAACAGAGAAACAAAGGAAACAAATCTTCTCGAGAGTTTCTGCCAGCCCTCCTGAACCCAGCACCCGTTCATTGCCTGCCACAGCACCTCAGCATGATTCAAACAGCAGGAGGGGAACATAAAACATAAAATAAACCCATTTATTTTTCAAGGAGGCTGGAAAGCTCATAGCAAATACAAGGCAGGATCAAGACTTCCAAAAGGGTCCAAGGATATAATCTTATCTCAGTCACCATCCAGCAGTGTAACCCAGTACCAACTCAGCCCCACAGTTCCCTCACGTCCCAGTAGGCTGTGGGGCTGTCTGTGCACATGAACCAGTGAATGCAGCACATTCCTGCAAAAAATGGTGCAGTGGCTGCTTAGACAAATACCCCTAAAATCCCATTCTTCTCCTGACCCCTGCGGCTGAAGTGCAAGGTTGCAGGCTTAAATGCAGCCACTTTTTCCAGCACCTGTGCTGGGGTAAGGAGGGCAGCCAAGGGTCCCACCGCAATTCCTGGTGCCATGGTGACCTGAAAGCACTGCTGCCCTGACACACAGGCTGCCCTGCAGCTGCAAACCTGTACAGTCATCTGCTTGTCACAGGGGTATTTGGGCTCCACAGCTGCTTGTAGGGAACAGGGAGGCTGGCTATGGAAGGATCTACACCTCCTCTGCAGGGTAGGACACTTCCAGCTGCTCAAGCTGGACTTGCAGCATTTCCCTGTCTGTTCTCCCTCCTGTCCTCCTGGGTAGACCCCCGGCAGCCACCGCTGTGACAGCACTGCCTGTCCTGCTGCTGCTGCCCATGACACTACTGGTGTGCTTCTCTTGGCCCCTCTGAGGGCTTGGCTGTGATTCCTTTGCTCACAGTGAGCAGTTCTAGTGGAGGCAGTGGATGGTAAGTGCGGAGAGCAGCGCTGGGAGGGAACCACAAACAAATCCCTAGTTTGCTCTGGATTCTGTCAAAACAAGATTTCTGCCCCTGCACTTGTCAATATGTTAATAGGTTGGATTGACCTTTGCAGGGGAATAAAGCTTCTCCAGAAAGTGGTTAAACTTTCAGACATTGCACTTGATTCACACCAGCACTGTGCTCCTCAGTGTGCCTGCTTTACAAGTTTGTAATTAAAGCATGAGTGTTATTAGGAAGATGGCCGGTCTGTGAAAAAGAATCTGATAACGAGACAGTAAAAAATACACAACCAAATAAGTATATTTATCTGTGAGACAAGTCTTTGGAATTAAATAAGGCTTGAGTCATCAAGCCAGGCACCTGTTCAATAAGCACAGGGAAGGTGTGCAGTCCCAAAGCAAGGTCTATTCCTCTTAAGGGTACAACATGAAAAATTTGACTGCACTCTAATCATAAAATCATGATACAATGAGTCATCTTCTGCTGGGGAAAGTAGTCTAAGGCTTAGAAAGTGTGTTTTCTGTTCAATTAGTCTAGAACGGGTTTAAAAGTCATTGCTTTGATGACAGAGTTGACTCCAAGCTGGCAGATACCCACACCTCAAAGCTCCACCTTCCAGCAGGCTCCTTTCAAACAGCATCTGTGCTCAAGGCAATGCCACGCTTGCCTGTGGAAGCAGTGTGCAGGGGACAGTAGATAGCCACCAGACCTGCACCACAGCTAGGGAGGGGGCACAAACAATGCTGAGCAGGGCAAAAAGAGCTTCTTGTCCCTCCTGCTTCCCCCAGCCAGGTTCAGCAAGGCTCCTCCCTGACTCTGAGCCTAGCCTGGTCCACTTCCACTATCTGTCTCTCCCTGAAGCAGGTCCTGGCCCTTGGGGCAGCAAAACTCTCTGGCTGCTGCAATACCTCAGAGTGGCTATTTCCCCAGAGTTTTACTGCCTTAGGACCCACTGAATGCTGCCCAAATTGTGTAGCCAGATGGGAAATAAAACTTCCCAGTTGTGAGGTTAAATGCTCAGCCCTCACATCCTCCTAGGGCTTTCCTTCAAAGGCAGTGCTGCTCCAAGGCTGACGGGTGCTGCTGGGCCCCGGGACTAGGTTATTCCTGTTTGCAGCTTGCAGTGAAACCTGACAGCAGCCTTGCTTCACTGCACTCAGTTCTTGCTTTCTTCAGGAAACATTTGCAGCCATAGGTATAACACAATCTACAGATGCATTAGAAAAACACAGAATTTAAATGTTCCGAAACACAGAGCATTAGTTTTCCTGACATCACAGCTTTTATCTGAATTTGTTCCTCCTTTAGGGTTACCCACTGGAATTATAAGACAGAAATCCCTGCGGGCTCTCATCCCATGCTGCAGCACTTCTTCAGCCTCTCTATGACTAATCAAGTACCTGAGCATGAAGGAAACTTGTACTACTGCCTAGTCTCATGTTTTTCTTTCTTAGGCTATACTGAGAATAAAAAACTCTTCCACTTGACCACAACATACCCCTTGTTTAACCAATCCATACCCTCCCCCCTGCATTACTACCAACAAAATAGAACCACTCTTTATACTCTTAGAAAACATCAATATATATCCATACTACGGTTTTCTCCTAGTCATTCTTCCAGGAGAATGATTTTAACTCCCTTGGTAAACTGTGGAAGATGTCAAAAATTTATTTAAATTCACAAATAATTTTTGCTTCAGGAAAATATTAACACAACCCTTGCAGAAGAGGAAAGGAAAACTAAATAGAAGTTCATGGACTGGACTGGACCCATATGAACCACATGGATCTTGAAGACTTTTGAATATATTTGTTAAAATAATAGATAGTCAACACTGCATCTTCACAAAAAACAGGAACTCCATGAGGTACAATAATCTGGATATAATGAAAAAGGGAGCATTTTACCGAGTAAAACAAATTATTTCCAAAATATGTATTTTTTTTAAAATAGAGAATTTATGGCACTATGATTGCTGTTAGTTCCTCCCATATATAGACCATGCAAGCTTTGATCAGTAACACAGCTTTAGCCAGCAGCAAAAGTCCAGGGTGTGATTAACTTCTGGATTTTTATTGTTCTTGCCATAATTTATAGTAAATCTGTGGGACAGAGTAGGTAAATTTAAAAAATGGTGAAAATATGGCCTGTTACTGAAGCTGAACTGACACCTAATTTAAATTGCATCCGAAGTGTCTTATCAAGTAATAGGCAATTCATCATATCAAAATTCCCTCAACTGAAAATATTAATAATTAGACAAAGGCTGTTAGACCACCATAGCAGAAAGGATATTGGCTTTATACATACTAGCTCTGCTTACACTAACAGTACTGCCAGTAGCTATATTTATTATTGTTGCTGACATGTATTTAAATTTCAGGGCACGCTTTACAGGCAGAGGTTGGCTCATTTCAGTCAGAGGTTTTCCTCAATAATATATCTTTCCCAATTTTGGTGTGTTTAAGTTGTCCTCCAATGGCCTACCACAGGCCTATTGAGAGACTATCAATTGATACTTAAAATAATATCGTGTCTTATTTTTGAGTTATAACCTCTAGGCTTAAATGAATCGTTGTTATGAGAAATTTTGATTAGGGGACCACTGCTTTTGGGAAACTTCCACAGAGAAGTAGGACCTGTGGTTCCTCTTGTGAGCTGTTCATGGTTGGAGAAAGCAAGAAACAAATGTCTTCCAAAAAAAGTACAATGGAAATGTTTCTTTCTGGGAGACCAGAAGCTGAGCTGCAATTAAGAGGGTAGGCAGACACCTGTGGGAAAAATCATTGAAGAGCCACTTTAGTCTTTGGCAGGACAGCAACTGGGGAAGTTCTGGCCCCATATCACAGCAGATGAGAAATTGTTGAAATTCAAGACACTTTCTTTCTTCAGCATTTATCCTTAAACGTGACTCTGCTTTTCACTTTCTTTTTATTCTTTGTGCAACCTTACAGGCAGAGCTGAAAGTTGTAATCTGAAGTGACACCGCTATTCTCAACCTATCTACTTCACGTCTGGTTTTCACTTAACAGTGGGACACACAGACAAAACAGTTCTCATGGACAATGAACTTGTCCCCAAGATTAAGGGAAAAAAAAAAAAAAAAAAAAAGGACTACACTATAAGGGCACGTTAAAAAACAAACATAGCTTTTTATAAAGGTGACCAAAAGGTGTGGGACTTCTCATAAATAAGACTCCTTCCCAGCTCCTTCTCAGACTTTCTGTTCCAAATTCACTTTCTGCTCCTTTCTAATCCAACTATGTATATGGTTTTGCATCTGGGTTGGTTTTACCACAACATCAAATGTTTAAACATTTTCAGCCACCACAGAATAGCAGTCCGATCTCCACAAATCCAACAGGCAATGGTGCAAAAACACCAAACCAGTCATGGTTATATCAACCCTGACGTGGCTTGAGGACAGTGGCAACATGCACCTCTCCAATCTATTTTTTCTGAAGAGAAGTGCTCCTACCCTCAGCAAGGACTTGTGTTTAGGTGCTTGGATGGTGTACATACATAGCTGAATACAAAATGTAAACCCCAATGGTTATGTGCTTCTACTCATCACAAAACATCCTGGAAAGGAGGGAGGGGGAAAATCAAGAAACAATTGTGATGATCATAAATTAACTTTTCTTACTAGTACGTTTCTTGGCAATCAGACAACCCCCTCAACTTGTCAATCTTAACATCAGAAACAAATGCCTTGAAGGTCAAAATGCAGCACCATGTAAGAGATCCTCTAAACCTCAAATCTGTCAGTGTCGTCAGCATGATGCACACTCTTTCAGTAACTGCCTCTCACACCAGAAACGTAACAGTCTGGGCATCCTACAGCTCTGGATTTGCTTCCTTTTACCCAATGCACTGGATACCCTCCCAAAAATGAGCCACTCTACACTAAATAATTGACAGAGGACAGAAATACCCAGTTGTCAGTGGGAAATCTGTTTTTACAGAATAGCCACTCCATCTCTGACTTCTCAGTCCGTGGCCCCACAAAAGTCTTAAAAATATCTTCAAAAGCTGAGTCTGGGAACTGAAATTCATAGCTCAAGGGGACACTTAAAATTATGTACTCAGAGAGGAAGGTGACTTTATGGCACATAACAATTTTGCTGACTCCCAGCTAGACCCTTGTTTCACAGCCGGTTATTACTTTTCCCTCTTTGTCCTAGAAGAACTAATGCCTTTTTCAACTCTCACTTATCTAAGATACACCTCTTCAAGTCTTCCAGTACCAAGGATGTTTTTCCTTTACATCATCTAACTACTAACGTAATCAACTTAAGCTCAAAGTAGTTTAAATATAGTTCAAAGCTTATGACATCTATATCATTCCTGAGGAAGACCTCATGTGTCTGAAACCTTGTTTATTTTTCCCCCCAATTCTGACCTTTATTCTAATAAATAATATTACTTTTCCCTGTAAATAGTTTGCCTTTTTATATCCTTGTTCCACTCCCAGCTATAAAAACACAAAACCACAAATATTTCAGCTTATGAAACACTGAATCATTAATTTTCCAAAAAAAAAAAAAATCACCTAATTTTTAGGAAATACCAATGCTTTATAGCATCTGCATTTACAAAACATGGAATCATGCAAATGAGAATGATTTTTGGATCTGCTCGCATCTGATAAAGCCTGGGGAACACACGCTATAGCTATTTAAATTTGAGATCCTATAAAACCTCTGTGCATGCTGGATTCAAAGATGGACTTGTTTTGCAACAGTCTACTTATCTGTAGCAAAACATGTAATTCCCAGGTAGAGTTAAAAGTAAGAGCACTTTGTTTCCATGCAAACACTAGGGAAGTCTTACAGGTGACTGGACTACAAGGTCTGAGACTTTCTAAGCCTGTCCTTGCTTCCCCAGTTCAAACTGTGACCTGTCATGTGTTGTTCCCCCTTCAGTTTCGTCTTGGGGGACCTTTAATGCTCCTGACATGGGACCTGCATGGAGGTGCTGCATATGAGCATTTCAGTGACAACTCAGACACTGGGCACACTTGGTATATTTCAGAAAAAAGTGTGTCTGGGGGCTTCTTAAATCCCTAAAGCCCACCAGTGTAACCTGTCCTGTGCAGAGAGTCCAACATGCCCTCCCAGTTTGCTGGGACAGGCCTTTATTACCATCAGCTTGGTCACCCACTTTGTTTCATCAGTCCCGGTGCCTGCACAGTTCTTCATCCTCCTCTGAAATCTCCAGGGATTTTTTTTGCTTTTGAACATCTGTCATCACTGCCAGGGGCTCGGTGCACCCTGCTCAGGAGCAGCTGCGTGGAGCAGGGGCCAGCCAAGCATCTCCCAAAAACCTTGTGTTATTTTGTGGTATAACTGGGATTGCATAGCCAGGAGATATTTCCTGGATTTTTGCTTTCATCTTTAAATCACGTTTCTTGCCTCAGCCTGACAGACCTCTGACTAAATAGCATTTAATAGCTTTCAGGACACAGTGTGAGAACTTGTCATACCCAAGTTTGAAGAGCAGAAAAGGGGAGGGAGAGGAAGCTGTCCATGGAGCCCCAAGGAGTGCTGAGGTCACAGGGAAGCTCTGGCAGTAGCTGACACGAGGTAAAAACATTGGGAAGAAAACCAGCAATGTAGCTAGGGCAGAAAATAAATAAATAAATAATGTAATTTTTATTTCTGGGTTGAATCAGATAAATGTTTGAGATCAGAAGGTGGATTCTGACTCCATCATTTTTCATGATGCATCATTTTTCACACCAAGTGAAAATAGATAATGGAGAATGAAAGTGGTTTTACAAAACGAAATTGGCAGGGGCATTACAGACTGCGAGTTAATAATTAACTGTAGTTAATTTGTCAAAGTTAATGTTATTTTCTGTATAAGCTTTGACAATTGTTTAACACAATTAACACAATTTAGCACAACACAATTGTGTTTAGTGCAATTCCTTCTATTTAATGTCTTTGCCACCTTATGTGAGAAGATTCCATTTCCACTGCTTTTCCTGTATGTCTAAATATGCTAGTTATTTTGGTTTTTTAAATTATTAAATCTCCCTTGAAAAACCACAGTGATTGAACAGATTTTTCCGATTTCCTGTGGTATTGTGCACACTGACTGTCTTCAGTGGAGGTCCCTGCCAGTAGCTGCCTCAAGGGATTCTCTCAAGAATATATAATTTGAATTAAAAATTCTTCTCATGTAAGCAAAGCAATTATAAGAAATTACACAATTAATTCTGATATTGGTATATTGCTGAGAAAGCTTTATTTTATTTCCTGAATTTAATGCAATTCAAGTAAATACCACAATTTAACCATAGCAAATCCCTAGCTGTGACCCTTCAATATTTAAAGAGCAAGTTCAGTTTTAGTCTTTGCCAGGCTCTGAAAACCTTTTAAAAACTCACCATCCATGACTAGCTGCGCTATGTGTGCATAGGTCTGACATGCCACAATATAATTCAGGAATCTTTCCATATCACGCAGCCACCCTTGTACATTTTATGCATAGGACTGAAAAGGACTCTGTGCCACATTGCCACTATTCTTCCAGTTATCCTTTTAAATTTTTACAGTTTTGCTAAAAAAACCCCAAACCAAACCAACACTGTAGCGATCTGTGGATGTCAACAGTGAGGTCACCCTCACCTGCTTCAGTCATGGGCATCAAATTAATCACAAGATTTGGATTTGGAAACCTACAAAGTACAAGACAATTCAAGCTGCATATATTGGCAATGCTTAATGTCATAGGTACCAGTTGTCAGAGCAGTGTAGTCTGTCCCACCAGACAGGTATACTCTAAGATTATAAAACATTCCTTTAATTATCAGTTCTAAAGGAATCACTTCTAGCATCTAAGCAGACATGAACTGGTGAATCCAAGGTCACGAATAAGAAAAGGAGTAATTTTTTTTAGATCAGACATTGATTCAACAATTCAGTTATTTTTTAGCCAAATCCTGTGCTTACAGAGTGAAAGAAAAAGAATGTGCTCTAGGTTCAATAAAATTCTCTGAAATTTAAATACGTTTCAGTCCTTTGAAAACTAGTATTTAATTTGTTCAGGCTTTTGATCACTTACAGGGAAATTCAATGTAGGACCCACTGTAACACTATGCTTTTAAAAAATGTTACTTGCTTATCTCAACCCAAACAGCACAATCATTTTGAGTCTGTTTTACTATGATTCCAGAAAGTAAAGACAATTTATTTTCAATATAAATAAAGCCTATAAGCGATGTCCATGGCTCAAATAAACTATTCAAGATCCTTATTTCCTAATCGTCTTTCCTGCAATAATCTTTCATCTGGTGGCTCATGATATGATTCAGGGGAAGAATGTCCATGGCATTATCGTAAACACATGATGACAGAGAGGAACGTAAGACTTAAGGATCACACTGAGGCAGAGGGCTGTTGTTATGCAAAAGTTAATAAAGCTCATATGCCACTTCACTTGATATCAACAGCAGTCTGTGGACATTATTAGGGATTTTGAGCCTATTCTTTTCAATAAACTTCATATAACCCCTCTGATTTTCACAGCACAGTCTGTGGTCCAGAACAGAATTTGGAGATTATATGTTGTCCTTATGGATTTTTGACATGGAAGTCACTGGTTTTGTGTTGACACACAGTGTTTGCTTCAAACTAGGTTAACATGAGAAGCAGTCAGGGAGCATTAGAAATACAGCAAACACACATCATGCACTCATGCATTCCCCGAGGATGCATGCAGCCTGATCCGAGGTTTCCAAATGCAAGCTGGGAGAATGCACATAAAGCTGAGGAAGGCACACAAACATGACATGATGCAGAATTAACCTTAAAAAACACCTTGGTGACTCGGTTGTCTATCTCACACCTCTTAGCTGTGCTCCCCATTTCCCTGCAGCCATGGTATTTTCACTCCAAGATTTTTCTGATTCCTGTTTTTTCTAAGGAAGGTATGTACTGCTTTATGGGTGAGTACTACTTAGATGAGTGGTATTGGAAATAGACATGAAACGTCTTCTAAATTACAAACTGCTGATATTTTAGAAGTCAGTCTCATTTTTTAAGGATGTAGAGGTTTTTGTTTCTTTCTTCTCTCATATTGAAGAGATTAAATTCAGTTTTAATAAAAAAATAGCCACGGGATTTAAAGAATTACATTTTTTATTACTTGTCCTTTGAATTAAAATCAGAACTTTGTGCCTCTTCAGGTCTAATCTTTGCATTTCCAAAATGCCACAGTAATTTTTTTTTCTGTGACTCTTAATGGCTTGGACATGGGTCATGCTGCTACCATACAAAGCATTTCATTGAGAAATTACAAAAGTCACAGTTTTGCATCTCTTGGAACTGTGAGAAATATTTCAACCAAGACTTGTTATGGAGAAACTATGGACCTGCTTGATTTTCAAAACAGTTTCTGAAAACTGTAACAAATACAAAATAGATGACAGGCAAAATTCCCTAGATTTTCATTGTTGGCACCCCAACAGACTAAAAGTCATAATTTCCAAAGACAATAAGCACATCCCTAAGGGATGGCATCAACCTGAAGGAAAGTCCATGGGTGTCCACCTAATTATGAAAATATATTGAATAACCAACACATAGCCCTTCAAACAGTCATGAGTAAATATGTATACAGGTCACCTTCTGTAGTTTGATTGTTATCCCCAAATGCATGAAACTCTCACTCAAAATTAGATTCCTACAATGTCTACTGAACTGTTCAAACATTGCAAAAGAAATATCTTTATGTAAATAACTACACTTTGAAAAATTAATGTAATTTTAAAGATGGAAATCTTAACCAGCAAACTATCCACTGAAGTCAAAATTAAGGTTTCCATAGCAACCTGAGCTACCTTTGCATTCCATATCACCAAGAAAGGGAAGTACTTCTAGAAGAGGGATGCAGCAAAGCAGAGCCTGAAAGTCAAGACCAAAGGAACATGAGAGCTGTGTTCTGTGCTTGAGCCCCCAACACACTGCCATAGCTCACAAATCCTCTGACATACAGACACATAAAATTCAGAACTTCACATAAATACTTTGGCATGCTAAATAATTAAAGATGAGGGATTTAACTGGTCATGGGTCTTTGCCTACTCTCTTCCATTCTTTCAGCTCAGAGCAACAATTTTTCTGTTAAAAGATTAACTGCTTTAGTAGTTTAATTAAAGCTAAGACAGGTTTATAGTTTTTGTATTACATGAAGTCTGATAGGATCTCCATATATTATACCATTGGGTCCACTTTGCTTTCTGTGTCTGAAACAGAAAAATATTTTTGTTTTAAAAAAGCAGGCAAAAGTTAATTAAGAACAAAAAAATTGCAGGATTTTTTTTCTTTTTCCTCACAGTTACTTTAAAAGAGTATCATCAATAAAGTCTCACTCCCCTTCTAGTTATCAGTAAAGGATCTATGGCATATCCCCTGTTAATAAGGAAAAAGCCAAGCCTCAAAGATCAGAAGAGAAATGTAAAAGGTCTGTAGTCAGTGAGAGTGACTGTCTTCCCAGTCTTTGGAATGAAATACTGCTTTCTGTGCTCCTTGACTTTTTCTTCTGAAATGTCTTACAGGAGACTGGTCATTATTGGAATGTAACACTTGGTTTGAAAATAGTGAAAATACAGTTCACAAAAATCTGAGGTTCATTCTTCTTTCAGCCTCAGGTTAAAATGATTTCTGCGTTTTCAAATGAGTATTTTGTGTGCTCCAAACAGAGCTAGATTAAAAACACAGTATTGGGGACAAATCAATTATTTATTATATAATCTTGAACAAATCTTTTAAAAAATTTTGAGCATGAAAATAACTCATGTGTGACAAAAACAAACCTCTAAGATGTACAGATAAAGAATGTATGACAAGAGAAATTGTATTTCCTGAGTAGGGATTTCAAACTTGTCAATCCTCACGGTTCAGGCACTACTAAGAAAAGGTGTTCTTTTAAGAGATGTGGTTTCTTCAGCTTTCAGATGTTTCATTATGCTCTGAAAACCCTTTTCTATCTTCCATGCAGAGAAAAACAGCCCAGTTCAACACATGGGACTCTTGGTGGGGTAATCACTATACTGTGCTGGCATTGCAAGAGCCCGGCTTTGAAAGCTTACTTGTCCCAGATGCCACATGCAAATTGTACCCAGGAATCAAACCAGGTTCCCTGTGGGACTTTCTTCTGAGCTTAACACCACAGAAACAGAAAGAGAGAAAAGCAATCAAGGCTGAATTTTGTGTGTTTTGTTAATCACAAAGCAATGTGTGTCGGTTGTTCTCAAGGCGGCAGATACAATGGATTACAAAGTAGGCAGGCTCTCTTTGATCCCTGAAAAGAGGGACGGAAGCCATTCTGCTGAAAGCTCAGCCCATTCAAGGGAGAAAGCACATTTTCTCAACAGTTATTTTCTTTTTATTGCTGTAGTCATTTGCAGCTCTCCAGAGGATGTGATGCTAGTGTGACCCCCATGATTGATGGGCAAGATGTTATGAGACACTGCCACAGCCTAATTGTGTGTGTCTAGGCATGGCTACATCCATCCTGGGGGGCAGCCTCTCAGATGGATAGAGGGACATCTCCACCCCAACTGCACCTCGATTAGAAAGGTGATATATAGACCAAAATGGCACTGTTGCTGAGGATGAACAGACACTTTCTATTGAAAATCCCATTTTCAAAAATCTATCACCTAAACATGCTTTAATAACTTGGAATATTCCCCCCCCCCATCACTTTATTAGATTTCTTTGTTTATTTTTAACTGAAAGGGTTCAGTGCTTTGCTTTACTTCAGCAGCACTACCTCCCTCAGCCCATAGGCTGGATTACACTCAGGGAATAAATCCAGGCTGAGCAGCGAGAAACAACACTTTGCAGTATATTTTTCTTGTGCAGAACTCCAAGGTTTTGCTGCAGGTGCTGGAAAACCCTCGTCTACTAGCACTCCACTGGATGAGAGGGCTGGCCAATGCTATTGGGAGGCTGTCAGTCAATGGGGCAGGAGAGTAAAGGATGCGAAAGGACAATGATTTTATGGTTAAGGCAACTGACTGCCACACTGGTGAGTGAACTGGACTGCAAAATCAAATCCTTCACTTTGGGAGAACAATGCATCACCCAAACCAAATGTTTTACAGGTGGTTGCAATTTTCATGTTCTCCTCCACTGAGCATCCCACACAAGGCCTTCAAATGTGATTTTTGGAAGGTGTGTCTCTGTAAAGGGGTCAATGAGAAATGTCCTTCCAGCAAATAATGAAAAGATCAGTGATAAAGAGAAGTTCTCCTGCCTTTGTGTTTGGATCTGGCTACATGTATTTGTTACAAATTCATAATAGAATTGGAAAGCAGACAGTGGATAAGGATTGAGGCCACACTTTACGCAAGGAAACTACCATAAAATGGTGAAGAACTCTTTTGCCTTTGAAGCTTAATCCTTTTTCCTGACAGGTTGGGGTTTTTTGTGCACAGCAACAAGTATTCTTGTCGCTATAATTAGTGTGCTCATATACAGTCACACACTTATGAAGCAGAAAGAAGGGTATACATCTTCTAAAAATTGCTTCTACTCCAAACTGTTTTCATCCCTTGAAATGAGATTTTCATTAGTAGAAGGTAGCTGGATTAAAAGTTGTGTGCTCAGCTTTTCTTCTAGGGTACCAAATATGAAGAATATTTAATGTGACAAAAAGCTCACATGTTTATCAATATTTTATTAGTAGTGGAATGTGTATTCCTCAGTGCCTTTTGGCAATATTAATTTACTGTACTCTTCACAGTTAAAGGAAATCACCTGCTGTTTCATGTCAATATAAAAAAGGAAAATACAAGTCTTCAAGTACTCATTATCAGCTTCTCTTCATAAAGAAAATCTTGTTTGTTTGATTCCCTTATTAGATTGTCCTTTTATTTGTCATCCAGAAAAAAACCCCACACAACAACAACAATAAATCTAGTTAATTGTGTGAAAGGCTTTAATGTACTTTTTGTGTACAGGAACAAACAGATTTTGTATCTCTCAGAGTTTTTCTCATTTAAGTACATTAATATTTTCAAAGGCAACAAATAAAATCTTGATTTCAAAGCCCTATAGTTAAATTATTACTTTAATTTGGAAGACTAAAAAAAGATTGAGAGGGAGATACAGAGCTAAAGATTCAGAATGCAAAATGTGTCTGGCATTGGAGCTCCTTTTAATGTGGCAGCAAGAACATAACAAATTTTCTGTGACCTTGCTTTGCGACCAGCTCATGTAACTTGGTGGAGTATGTAGTTTGTAGTAATTACATATTGGGTTCCCTGCTGCCACAGTTATCCATGGTGTTGTGGGGCTTGGAGGAGCAGCGCTTCAGTGTGATGGATTGCTACAGAAAATTGACCATGCTAGAAAGCAACCTGTCTGATAAAGAGAGGCTATCACACAATTGCTTCCTCGACCACCACTCCAGGGAAGGGTTTCATGCATAAAAAGATGCAGTTTAGTGATCGGAAAATGATGTTTTGCACAATATTGTTTCACTCTTGATTCTCATCGGCCAATTTGTTTTATTTGAATGCCAAGTTGCCCAAAACTGAAGACATCAATAACTAACATATTTTACACAGCCAGGACATCTTTCTCCAGTCTATTGAAAATATCAGATATGACCTTGGAGGTCAGATAATCTCTGGTGCCTGCAGCAGAATGGGATATTAAACATGACCCATTTCTGCAGTCACCCCAGAATTTCTCATGCTTCTCATGTACAGAAAGAAAGGCTTCCTAACAATGAGAAGACAGATAATTCCCTCCTATTTTCTGCTTATTACAGGCTGATGTGCTGCTAAATCATTATATTAAGTATATTTTAATTGTAAAACATGTATTTCCTTAGAAAGACTATGATTATTCTTTCACAACAATGGACTGAAAATAGTGAGCAACGTTTTTTCTCTCATTATTTAATTTTTATCTGTGTGCTTGACTTCGTTCTACCTTGCAGAGGCATGATCCATTTACAGCCAGGTTTCCAAAATCTCAACTTGTATCTCCACTGACTTCTTTCTGAGAAAAACCCAACTTTTCTGTTTTTCACTAGAAGTATTTTGTTGAAAACAAATATTTTCCTTCCTATTCCAATTGCTTGTAAATGTCATGGAAATCTTGTTCAAAATCTCATTTTTGGACCAAGGTATATTGAAGAAAGTTTCATTCTAAATTAAAGTATTTTATTTATGCATTTTTTTAACACCAAAAAGAAAGACTTTAGAAAAAGGAACATATTTGCTCCAAGTAATTGGAACATGGGAGCCAAAAAACTGTTTAGATCCACAAAGTGAAGAACATTGCAGGAAACTTTGCCAAGGAAATATTAACTCTATCCTCCTGTGCAAATGGATTACGATTACAATCTTTAATTACACAGCTGTATCCTGATTTTCCACTGCTCCTTTCAGATCCCAGTTTCAACAGTCTGCCAGGAACAACCCTGGGCATGCTCACTGAGCAGTGAGGGCTCAGTACCAATTCACCTCCAGCCTCCTGTGGTGGTCACAATGCAGGCTGTCCACCAAGTGATAACAGCCACAAATCATTACAAGGATAACCTGGTTTTTTTGGTGGGGTTTTTTTTTGTGTGTTGTTTTTTGTTTATGTTTTTGTTTTTGTTTTTTTAATTTTTATTTTCACAGAATATTCTGTGTTGGAAGGAACCAAGAAGGATCATTGAATCCAGCTCCTAAGTGAATGGCCCATATGAGGATTTAACCCATAACCTTGGCTTTATTAACATTATGCTCTAATCAGCTGAGCTAATCTCAGTGCCCATTTATATGATGATTTCTCAAAAATACTGTGTGTTGTTACACTCAGACTCTTTTCTTTTTCACAGAGCCACCTGTAGGCTATCAACCAAATGACCAGGAACACCTCTAAAGGTCTCTGAAACAGCCTATTCATACTGGTAGCCACTCATGCTGGGGAGCTCAGGTTTTAATGTCTGAGCTCCTAAAGCTGGGCCTGAAGGACATATCCAAAGATGGTGAAGAAAGAGAACTGGAGCATCCAAAGCTTATGGAGAAGTCTCAGAAATTTGCCTCCCAATTTTTCTCAGACTGATCAGAAATAGGTTATCCAAAGTACTGTGCAGAAAGATAAGTTGGGAACACTTAATCCAGCAATTCACAGAGAATTAAGAAAATACACACACAGATACAGCAAATTGTGGATTTATAGGAGTGTTTGTACAAGAAGAAGGCAATATCTCATTAGGGACTGGGAATCTGCACAAGAAAGACTAGGAGTAGCTAGAAGGGACAAGTTTAATATGTAATTTCTTTGGGAAGTAACTAGAGTCAGTTCAACAGAAATAATTAAACTGAAGATCAATGGCAAGGATAAACAAGGAAATACCCTGAGTAGATATCAGATAATTTATTTGTTTTATGAATTAAACCAGTCAGTGCTTTCCCTATACTCTACAAGCACAGCCAGGGACTGTCCAACATGTAAGTACTCATCTAGGAAAGCCATTAGCAGGAAGGTAGCAGGAAGAGGCTCTCTCTGCTAAGGCTCTCAGCCAAAGAAGTCATTAATAATTGAGGGACAGACAGAGGTATCTCTCTGATGCAGATAATAGAATTTTAAACAATTACTGATATAGAACTACAGACAGAACTGCAGACAACTAGCACATTTTGTCAGTCCCTCTTAACATGTTTCTTCAGGACGCAAGGTTTGCAGAATAATTTCTGCTTTTCTATATATGTGCTGGCATGTGGGTTCTGTGTGCGTGTGTGTGCACCCAGGATCTGGCAGATTATAGACACAGGCATGTAAATAAGCACCATGAGTTGAATGCTACTAGAAGACAAGTCATAACTAAGAGCCAATAGGGAAAATTGCCTTGAAAAAACAGAGGTAGAGAAAAAAAAAGAGAGAAATCTTCAAGCAAATAGAGATTCACAGAACTATGAAAACTGCTGAAATCAAGGAAATTTGTAATTCAATATATCATGGCCAATTAGACAAATTGAAAAATCTCTAGCCAGTAAAAGTATTCATGTGCAATGCATTTTTGTTCAATGGATTCACTCATTCCTTTGTGCATTTACTTCTCTCCTATACCAAATGAAAATTACACCCAGGAGAAATTAGATACTAGTATTGCTGCATTAAGCTAGTGCAGGCCAAAACATTTGCTCTGTAAATCAGGATTATGACTACTTAAAAGATGCACAGCAAGAGTTTCCAAATCATTCTACAGAATTATTTGTCATATAAAACAATCTGCTTTACTAGAACAGGGCACTAAAAAGTCATAAATGCCAGCTTGGGGCAGCTCAAAGAGCAGTCATGTGGATGTGTTTTGGGGTTTTTCGTCCTTTGGACTGTTTAAGATAACCTTTCATGTGTCCATGAGTCCATGCAGGCACATATGTGCCTTAGCTGGTGGCTGTGTACTTAAAATCCATGTGCAGATAACAGAATGCAATATATGTTCCTTACAGGTCTTCATCAGATTTGTATTATGATCCAAATGATGTGTCACACCTTCTCCAAGTTCCTCATGCAGGTATTGAAAGTTATTTGCTAACAACAATCACAAATACAGCAAGTGGAAGAACTATTTTCACAGAAGAGTAGAATGGTTTGTGTTGGAATGGACCAGAAGATCATCTCATTCCAACTTCCCTACCATGAGCAGGGACACCTTTCACTAGACCAGGCTGCTGAAAGACCCATCCAACATGGCCCTGAACACCGCCAGTGATGGGGCACCCAGAGCTTCTCTGGACAACTTGTTCCAGTGCCTCACCACCTGCACAGTGACGAGGTTTTTTCCAGTGTCCATTCTAAACATGCCCCCTTTCTGTTAAAAGCTATTAACCATTGTCCTATTGCCACAACTGACAGAGCTTTCTGACAAGACTGAGCAGAAGAAGACCTCTTCACACTGAACCAAAAAATGAAATATTAAAACATCTAATAGAAATTAGTAATTATGATTTGAAGTAAAACCAGTTACGAAGCATTAGGAAATCCAGTTCTGCTTTCTGCCTGTTTTATAGAGTATGACTTGTAAAGAAACAGCGATGAATATGAGTGGTGTGACCAGTTACTGTATTTATGAATGAGAAAGAAAGAGAAGAGTGAGGAAATATGTGCTGATGCTGTGGGAAAGATTTATGTCTCTGTTGTTTTAGATAGTACCAAAGCTAAGTGAGACCGCTGGTTGCGTGCTTCGTGAAGGCTTCTTAGTGTGTTCTGAGGAACCCATTCGAGCATGAAAGAGCAGCCAGGAAATTCTGGCCTTGAAGGAATAACTCACTTCTTCAATATTAACCATGTGTAAATTATTTAGCCCGCTCTTTACACGGATTTGCAGTTGAGGAGGAAGCAATGAGAAATCACCAGCAACTATCAAATCTGGAGTCTTTGCCTCAGAAGATATGAATCTGTTGAACTCTGCCAATCTCCCTCCTTAAATCACTCCTTATCAACCCCTTCATACTTCTAATTGCACTTTTTTGAATTGTACCACTCTTAGCTTTTAAGAGAGAGACACACACTAACGAAGAATAACTATCACCAAAGTGGATCTCAGAATCACATGATCTGCTGTGTACATCACTTCAAAGGGATATTGCTTTTAAAGGAGATGGTTGTTTCCTTCATTGTATTCTATAGTGATAACTTGCCCTACAGTTGTAGAGAGGAGCATTCCTTTATTTTTCAATGATGCTAACTGCCTAAACTGCCTATTAGGCAGTTTATGCCTAATGAGGTGCTGACAATAACATTGTAACATCTACCAGGTCTTTTTAGAGGTCCATATGACCAGAAGACAATGTTTATTATAAATTACCTCTAAAAACTATCTCCGGAAACATTAAGCTCTGCAAAAATCAATGCATTCTCTACATTAAAGAAAAAAAATGACTTGTCTATTATTTGTGCTGCTTTCAGTCAGCGTTCTTGTGGAGAGTGTTGTTGCTCAAGTTATCAAGGCGTTATTAAACATCTCTGCCCAAAAAATAGCACAAGTTCATAACTTCAGGTTTCCCTTTGGACTTCTGAGCTGTACAACTAGAGAACCTGCCCAAGAGATGCTTCTGGGGTGCTCAAAGCAAATTACATACCAATTTGTGGACGTTATAAAATAGACAAATGATAAATAGAAAAAATCTTGCCATTAAAAATAAGTGACCAAAGTATATGCAACAGACTAAATCAGAAAAAGGAAGGATATTGAAGTATGATTTTTGTTTTGTTTTGTTTGTTTTGGGGTATTTTTTCTTTAGGGGGTGTGTGTGGGTTCACATCTCCCCAGTTTAACAGAATTTATTGAGGAGAGACATTTCAGCAGCAGACAGTGCTGGTCCTTCCTCTAGCCAGCCTGGGAGTCAGCAGGAGCCTGCAAGAAATGCTCAGTGCCCCTGTGCAACCCGGTGATGCAGGTGCAATGCACATCACTTCTCAGGACCTCCTTTGGATGACAGCACTTGCACAACCTCCCACATGACTTTCCCTGCCTACAGCATCTGTTATTTAAAAAGGGGTTTTATAATGTCCCACTTCAGTGCTTCTGCAATTTTCACCCATTAGCTACTTGTTTTATCAACCTTGGGCATTGAGAACAGACTATTACTTCTTGCAACGCCTTTTCATGACTTGAAGACTTACTGTATCCAGCCAGACTTTTCTTTCTTAGACTGAAGAGCCCTGTTCTTGTCAAATTGACAAGACTATTTCATTATAAGAAATGGGTGTTTTCTGCCTTCCCTGGTTTTTGTAGAATACAATTTGTGCTATTCTAGCTATTGCACCAATCTTTTGAGGGTTTTTCCCCCTCCTTCTGCCTGTCTCCTTTTTCCTTCTACCTTCTCTTTCAGTGAAAATAATACAAAAAAAAAAATACAAAATAAATAAATAAATAAATAAATAAATAAATAAATAAATAAATAAATAAATAAATAAATAAATAAATAAATAAATAAATAAATAAATAAATAAATAAATAAATAAATAAATAAATAAATAAATAAATAAATAAATAAATAAATAAATAAATAAATAAATAAATAAATCAAAAGTTAAAAGCCTAAAAGGAAGAGGCTGAAAACTTCTGCCAAAGAGAATTAATTTTACCCCCTTTGAAAATATGACTACACAATTATTTTCACATTTTCTGGAGAAAAGAGCAATAGTTTTCTGCCACCTTAATACACAGTTGGACATACGCAGCAATATCTTAAAAAATTGTTATGAAATGTGCTATTATTTCTACTCAGTGCAAAAGACAAGGAACGCAATTACTATTATGATGACACATCTGTGATTCCAAAAAGAAGACTTTCTAAATGTAGGCAGCTTCCATTATACTTGAGTGAGTTAAGATGAATGGAAGCACTGATGAAATCATCTTGACTATTATATATGTGTAAAAATCAAAGCAGGAGAATATCTGTTCATACAATGCTACTGAAATGTTCCTATAATGCTTAAAAATATTCTGGCCTGACTATGTGTCTCGTTCCTTGGTTGCAAAAAATAGCAAAATACAGAGACTGACTGAAGAATCTATGTACTGAAATTCACTGTCCTGGTATGGTTAGGAACCGTATCACACAGTGCTGTTCAGAGGCTTAAAAGGTGTGGGGCTTTTTTAGCTATTTCTACTTAGAAGCTCTTCCTGAGTCTCTTTCTTCCTATATTAAGAACCCTCTGATTTCTAATTTTATTAAATTTTCAGGTCTAAGCTTCTACACAGCCTTATGTACCCAGATGTTTTCAAGCCAACATGGTCCATTCATTTAATATTTTCTTTATCCTCACTTTTATCCCCCATCACAATATTTATATCAATGACTATGTAATACTAAACTAAACAAATATTTTATGTTTTATCCTATATATCAGGCTGTTCATCCCTCTGATCACTTTAGTAGTCCTTTTTCTGCATCTTGGAGGTGAAGGACACATTTATGCTGTAAATCAGGGGAAAGAAGAGCAAACAGTGAAAATTTCTGGACACTTCTCTTCAGATACCAGCTTACATGTTCAACTGTAACTGGAACGCTGCAGTGTTCCCTTACAGTATTTGCTAGCAGTTGCCAAAAAGTGAATTGAAATAGATCCACCATGGTGCAGAAACCATCATTGGTCACTAAATGGCCACCTACATGTATTTAGAGGCTAGACCTTCTCTGGACTTTCACTTTGCCGAACTATCAGAAACATGGGAATTTCCCCTCACTTCTGGCTACGGACAGTTTCCAGCCACTTGCAGGCCTTTCTGCCATTGTCCCAGATGGAGTTAAGCTCTTTGGATTAAGATGAAATTCTAAAGGAGGTCTCAACAAAGTCTTACAAGACAGAGTTCATATTCCTCTGCTGAAGCAGCCCTTTCTGTGAATCTCTGGGATTTTCTGATCTTTTCAGAGTCATGTGCCATTGATTATATTAATGGTCACAGGGTAGGAAATACAACCAGATCTTCCCATTGAGGTTATTCCAGCTGATCCTCTTAGCTTGTAGTAAAAAAATCCTGTTATTAGTTTCTAAGTGCAGGAACTTGTATTTTTGTACAGTTGAATTTCATCCCACTTCTGTTACTAGAGACTTCAAGGTCATCTGACTCTGTATGATAAACAGATCTCTTTTTTATTGATGCAGCTTTCACACTTGAGATAGTCAGCAAATTTCATTAACAAAGCCCACCAAGGTCAGAAATTAAAATACTAAATAAGATTAGTCCCAAAATCAGTTTTGGAAGGACTCTATTAATATCTTCACCTTAGCCTAATAATTCCCTTTTCAGGGGCACTTGAGCTTGTCTTCTGTCTGGCCAGTTCCTCACCAATAATGCAATTTCTATACTAATGCTGTTTTCTCCAGATGAGGCAACACTTTTTTTAGGTATATTGTATTAGCAATTTAGGGAGCTGGCATCTCCTGTGCTTGTAGACTCAGTTGTTTTACCAAAGAGCCAAATGACTCATTTGAAAGAAGTACCAGGAACAAGTGTCCGACTCTTATGGATATCCAAGTTCACTCCTGTCCCAGCAGCACATGGAAAAATATGACCTCATCTCATTCACTGTCGAAGCAAGGGGTAAAACTTTTCCCAGATGGCAAAGGAAGCAATCAGCACAGTGCCCTCCGCAGATGGCTGCTCCTCATCCTGCTCCTACCACAAAGACCAGTGCAGAAATGGAGGTCAGAGCTGCTCCTTTCTTGGGAGAGAGGGCCTTGAGAAGAAGAGGGGAATATAACTCCTACCCTTCGCTTGCTTTACCTAAATGACTCCCTCAGGGACGTTTCTCTGCCCACCCTTGTTAAAGACCCTGATCCCTTGATCCTTCTCTTTTTTTTTCTTGCCAGTAAGACAGAGTACTCCATCATCACACACACGCTCGCTCATCCTGGCTCTTTCATCTTTAATTCATGATTATTTTCTTTTTCTCTGACAGAGAAGATTTATTCAAACAAGAATCACTTGAGTACTCGCTGATAGCCTTCTTTATACAAGCAACCAGACTAGAGTTTCACAACAATCCCTACATGCTAGCATTAGCTTAGCCTAAATGATGCTTCCTCAGAAAGCCCAGAGTGCCTTCGCCTTTTATATCACACGCTAAAGACCATATGGAAACTCATTTAAAAAGAATGAAGTGCACTGACCTTCTGTCTTATTCCAACACTTCTAAAGATCATCAAAAGCCAGCACAAAGCTATCCTGACAGATATATGGAGCATGGTGTACTCTTTCATTGTTACCAACTGAAAGCAATTTTTATCAATTACACACACATCAAGCACAGATTACATACTGGCTACAAGTTATTGCTGTCCTTATAGTTATTTTCAGTATTCTGCTGTGTTGCAGTTGACAATGTTTTCTGAACAGAAATAAATGTTCTCATTTAATCAGTGAGGTATAAGAACTGCAGTTTGTCCATACCAGCAACTAAAGGAATTGAGCCTGCATTTTGTAGAGCTGCTCATTAATGAATTTTATTTAAATTTTACTTCATTTCCTTTGAAAGAAGTATGCAGACTCCAACCCTGATGACGCTGTACAGTGACTGCAATGTGAAGGAACAGCACAAAAGGGTGAACCTTCAACTGTGATAGCTAATAACCAGACTGTGGGCTGAGAAAAGAACAGATGAGGATAAACAACAACAAGAATCAACTTTAATGGGCAATCTGAGGACCACAGGAAGATACTATGAAGCCCTCATGACACATTTTTTTAACACCATATCTTTTAGGTATCAACTTAGTTTCACAGAATGTTCAATAGGTTATTTTATTCAAAAGAAAACAGAAAATGCTTTCTTATGTGTCACATTTTACTGATGTGAGAGAGGGGGAAAAAGAGAACTCAAACAGGTTTGAGAGTGACTTGGATCATGTACTGGAAATCTTGGAGTATTTTGGATTCTCTGTTTGAAGCAGCTATTAAAGTATTTCCTCAAGGCCAAATTAATTTAATGTCAAGAGAGTTCAAAACAGTCTCAAATTATGCATTTTTAAACAACACTGAGTATTTTTGCATCACCAAATAGTATACAAATTTGATTTATCTTTTTCTAGTATAGTCAGGATTTAGCACTGAGCCCAGAATTCATCTTTTGCCTCCTCAGTTTAAAATGTTTAATGTTTCCTAATCCAACATGGAGAGCTGGGAGACAAAAATAAATGGAGCGCACTACTTGCTGCTCTATTTTTGATAGCTCACTGACTTTCTTGAACACTACTGCTTACAGTATGTGAAAGATTTCTCAAGGATAGAAATATTTGAAGTACAGGCAGGCCCTTTTCCTTTTGTTGTCAGTAAATTGGTTTCCAGTAGTCTCAGAGGTAAAAAGAAATGGAAGAGAAGCATGCGCCCTGACATGCAGTAGTGGAAAACCAAAATACATTATGCCAAGTAAATGGTGCATGCCTCTCGGGTAATTAAATAGATGCAGGAGAACATCTGGACTCTTAAAAAAAGGGGTCAAGGGAGTGACTGCTGGGGAACCAAACAAAGAAAAGAAGGATGTGTGGGCTCAGATTTCCCTCAAAATTAACAAACGCCACACTGACAGCAAGTGCAGTGACAGTGGCAATGAAAGCTCCTCAGAGCAGATCTGCGCCAGCAGACCAGCACCTGAGAACAAAAGCCATAACACTAAGCATGAAAGTGCCTTGATGGACAAGAGCTCATTTCAATTATACCCCAGTTAAGCCCCCACATTCTACCTCCAGGCTCTTGTGGATGGATACATGTCTGCGCTGCAGCGCGGAGACGTGGCTGATATGCATGTCTGAGACAGATATCATCTAATAGTGGGGCTGGTGTGATGATTATTCAGCCAGCTTGAGGCTATCAATCTGTGTAACAGCCAAATGTACAATGGTAGCACTGCTGGAACCATAAGCAAGATACATGACCTTCTTAAAGGAAAATCCCGCTGTCCTTGACCTGCAATTGGAAGAAAATGCAAAAATAGATATGATCTGATCTTCGAAGATTCACTCTGCAAGAGAGGGAAGGATGGAATTCAGCTCCAGGTGAGGCACCTGTACTTTGGTACAGAAAAGCAGGTGTGTCTCTGTGAGCTGGGTGTGCTACCAGCACCTCATCAGCAACCTGGAAAACATAGGTGGAGGAATAGAGTGGATTATTCGTCTCAAGGGGACACCATCACACGATCAGCTGAACATGTTTCTGCACTGTCTCCAGACTGCAGTTCATGCCAATCTATTTCAACTGGTCAGAGGAGACATTTTCTGATGACAGTGCATCCTGATATTTTTTATATCTGGATTTAATTTGCTCCAATCTTCTGAGTGCTGTTGTCTTACCCTAGGACTTGAGAAAGCAATATGTGGAGATGGAGCTCCCACAAAGATCGGTAGATACTGCCCTGAGCTGTTACATAGAGAGGCCAGCCTGCATAAATCTGAACTGAATCACTTTCCTGACTGTGTGAGGGACATCCCAGAATTTCTGGGTGGATAAGAGCTCATACTTCAAAGAAGTAAGAAGAGGGAGAGCTCCAGGAATAACACAGATACAGGAGGCAGTGGTGCTTTCCTAAAGGTCTTTTTCTTTCTCCATAGTATAGACCTTGCCTATGGGCTATACCTGTGTTTAGGAATTGTCTTTAAAGAGTAAAATAAAAGAGTACCAAGGACCAAATGCAAGGAGTGGGTTCTTGATTGTCCGTAATGATTTCTTTAATTTACTAACTATGGTTTTTGGCTATTCCAATGAATTGTCTCCAATACAGTTCTGCTACAGAGGGAACTAGTCCCCAGTAGCATTGCCAGTTTCACTGCTTGACTTCTGAGACACGAATCAGTCCCTGCTTCCATTATACTCAAAATTGTGTCAGATTTCCAGACATCCAGAGATGATGATTGCCCAGTGACCAAACACTGGGGCCTTGGCCACAAGAAACCCCTGTGAACCACTCATGAGTATTCACAAGCTAGTGGTAAGCCATGGTCTGCATGGGGCTAAGTCCATGAAAAGACTTGCTTTTAAGACAAAGTAAATGTTGCTTTAGTGTGTTCAAATGTTACATCATCCCCTCATTCTCTGTAGTATATTATCAGCATTCTCTTCCTCCACTGAAAAAAAATGGACTGCCATTTTGAATTGTAAATTCTCCCAAGAAAAGAGAAAGAAATGCATTACATACACTCTGATATATCACCCAGACTGCTTGTCCTTCTCAGTTACAGAGCAGTTTTAAAGAATTGCTAAGACAAAGTAAGAATGGTGTACCTGTCAATGACATTCTGAGTAAAATCATGAAAGACCTGGAGAATGATAAAGGCTGAATAAACATTTAAAGCTTCCAGGTTAATTTTTTTCAGTTTCACTTTACCTTAAAAGTTCACAACCATGAAGTCTCAGCAGGGAAGTAGACAGAAATTTTCCTAACTATGATTATACAGGAATACCTACTACTTAGCTTACTCATTTGCACAAAAAAATAAGAGGTGAAGAAGCAAAATACACAGTAGGGGAAAAGTGACAAGACAGGTGCCTGAAGTAATTCATAGAAAATCTCTGCAAGTATGAGCACATAGTTGCCTAATGTCACCTGCTAGATTGTCTCTGAAAGGAAAGAGACCTTTCAAAACAATCCCTGCAGGTTTCCACTGGAATTTACATTTTTTAAAATATAGATATCCTGGACCAAGAGTGTCAGCTGTGTCAGGCAGATGTAAAATGGTCATTACAGACACTTCATTTTTCACTTTCAAGACATCACCAGTCAATGCAATCAGTGCAGTGTTATTTCTTTGATCTCACTTTGAATTACATAGCTCCAACACTCAGGTCTTTACACAGAAACTGGAGCTCAAGATGGGAAAACTCAGTGTTTTGGATATTGTTTTGTCTCCACCACAGCAGAAAGATCAGGCAGATGTGAGGCATTTTTATCCCCAAAGGAGCAAAGCAATTATTCACAGTCAGAAGCTAGTCTATGCAGTGAGAACAGCCTCCCCGGACCATACTGTGAGAATAAGTGAAGAATCCTTCTGCTTCTTTCTGCCCAGTGAGAGTTCAAGACCTTTTTGCCAGAACACTCATCTTTTCTAATTGAAAAGCATTCTCAGAGTAAATATATACCAGTAATTTCACTCTACAGATGAGAAAGGGGAGCACAGAAATTTTATTTTTAACTCCTTAATAAAATGATCTACCAGGTGCTTTGATTCCCAGCATATTTGCTATCCAGTGCACCTCAGTGTTCCTACCTTATCACAGGAAGTGTCATCAAGCTATAAAGAGTCCTTCTGTACCAGCAGGAGGAAGGAAGGTAGCAATACCTATTTGACTGCTGGTCAGATGCAAATGCCAAGGTCACTTGGTCTGTTCAGCCTGGAGGAGACGGAGGGGAGACCTCACAGTAGTCCAAAACTTCCTTGTGAGGGGAAGAGGAGGGGCAGGCACTGATCTTTTCTCTGTGGTGCCAGGGACAGGAGTCAAGGGAACTGTATCAAGCCCTATCAGAGGAGGTTTAATTACGTTGGATATTAGTTAAAGGTTCTTCACCCAGAGGGTGGCTGGGCACTGGAACAGGCTCCCCAGGGAAGTGGTCACAGCACCGAGCCTGACAGAGCTCAAGAAGTGTTTGGACAGAGCTCTCTGGCACACAGTGTGACTCGGGGATGTCCTGTATGGGGCCAGGAGTTGGCTAGGGTTGATGACCCTTGGTTCCTTCCAACTCAGGATATTCTATGACCTTATAAAGTTTAAAATCAGCTAATACTGATGTTGGCAGTGAGAAAGAAAAAACACTGATGGGTTGAACTGCAAACATAGTATTTGTCCTACCAGCACACTGCCACCAGACTACACCATTTACTGACAGAGTTACACAAAATTTAATGCTTAGTCATGAACCAATACAGGCCTTTGAGATTTGGGAGCAATACTACTAATAATTGATGTTAATTAGCTTCACTCAGCAGTTCTTTTACACAAGTTTCTACATAAGTTTCAAGATTCAGTTGCAGGCTCTCTTTATACCAACATGAAATTTATTGAGAGCACTCATCCATATGCCTGTAGGCTCATTTTACTAAGTAAGGCTTCCTATTGTCACTGCCTTATCTTTGGAATTTATGGCTGTATATATAACAAAATACAAGATATTAAGTCACTAAATTCGTTGTAACTGGAAGAAGAAGAGATAAAAAATATCTATTCGCAGATGTTCTCAAATAGCAGACATAAGAATGATTCCTGGTTTCAATTAGCGCCCATTAATTACTGACTCTGGAAATTAATAGGAGGCCATACACAGTGGAAGCATTTTTCAAACCCCAACAATATTTCATAAAGATTCTTCCCACAGTGCTTCAATGCTAAAAAATGTTTTGAGTTGTCTGACAAAAATTGGAAATCATTGTCCAGAGCTGTAACAGAGGAGCAAATGGTGAGAGGCTACATTCAGCCATGGATTCATCCTTAGAAGAGGAGGTAGAAAGCTTCAATGAGGCCACTTAAAAAATGCTCTGAGCCACAGACATTGACTACCTCCTTCACAGATGATTATGTGGCTGCACATATGTGAGTCTTGGAATTTTTATCCTCACCCTGACTCACTGATTTGTGTTCCTGCCTTAAGTGCAGACTGGCCTCATCCCCACAGACTGAACTTTCCTAATTACGTACACTGCAAAGTAATGAGGGATGGTTGGAAAGACAGATAAGCATTATATTTCAGAATTTTATGAAGTTCTGCTTAATATTTTGACCTATATCTAGATTGAGTACTTTTAAGCAAACTACTGGCATTGTTCCTGCATATCTATGAGCTGCTTAACTTTTTCAACTCTGAAATTAAGCTAATGGTTATAGCACCCCTGTGGTTTCCTACAAGCGCTACAGGAAGTCCAAAAGAACTATAACATTTTTTTGGAAATTAATTCCTTCAGGAAAAGAAAATAAATTAAAATAATTGCAGTGACATGGCAGCCTTTCAAAAACAATGCATTAATTATTAATCTCCTGAGATACAACATGCAGAGTTCTTTAATGGGTGCAAACTGTATGTAGGAGGAGGTGGGTGAAAAGGATGCAGCTTGGACTTAATTTTGTTTTTCTGTTTCTTTTTTGCTCATCTTGAGCTATTGGGCATCTTGCAAAGAACAATCTTTGATTTTCTGGCAGGTTGAAGGACTCTTCATCTTCTGGTCTTTAAAAGCAATAGTTCAGGTATTAGAGCTTTTGCAGCCTTGAGCTGCTCCATCTTTATGAAGACAGATGTATTCATGTCTAAATACCCCAGTTAGACCATTACATGTACAAACTACAGCATCTTTTTCCTTCCCATAGTACAGAAGTTACTCCATTCAGTTCCAATAGTGGATGTAATACAACTTACCTAAATAGACCAGGACACACAAATTGTTCACATTAAGATTACATCACTTCCAATCATTTCCCACTATGACAACTACAAGGAAATTAAACCTCTTTAGTTTTCATTCAACAGCTAATGTCAGGAAGGGAAGGATTCTTTTTGCCATACCTAGCTTTATTGAGAATTTATCTACAGTAACTTTTGAAGAGAATCTGTTTATACTTTCATATTAATGTTTGCAGATGAACATAAAGAGTACCAGGTGATTCTCATAACAATAATGCTGATTTATAATTGAGAGCATACAAGATACAAAATAAGCAGATAGTGTTCTATGATATCAGGAATAGTTAAAACTGTAACATTAGAACAGCTCCTCCAATTGAATGCGCAAAGAAGGCATGGGCAAAGAAGATAACCAGAGAGCAAGAGAAAAAATAGAGGAAAATACCTTGCAGAATTTCCTTACTTCTATTCATCAATAGATTAAAAACAAACAAACCAAACCAAACCAAAAACAAACAAACAAAAAAAACCAAAAAAACAAAACAAACCTAAAGACAGGAAGGTAATTAGATGCTTGTCTCACAAGACATTGAGGAAATTGAAGTAATCCTTGCCTTCATATTATTAAAGATAGAACATGATCTTGCTGACATGCAAAATAAGTTCTTGAAGATTTACAGCCTCCAAGCATAAAGACCTCAGGGGTATCTGTTCCTCTCTTCTGTACACATATATGTACCACAGGGGCCTCCGCTTGTCTGGTTAGTGCGATGTGCTGAAAGATGAAACTGCAGGGAGAGCTCCATGGCTGCAGGATGGAGGGCACATTGCTCCAACTTCCCTTTCCACAGCACTTATCAAATGTGCCTGGTCCCATCTTCTTGCTGCAGAAAGTCCTCACCTGCCTGACTTTCAAGACAGGTGTCATGGTAGGACACGAAATAGATTGATTCTATATAGTTGTCAGAAGAGAAAGAAGGCTTTATTTACAATTCCAACAGTTTCTTTTATAACATGCTGCACTAAAAAGGTATATTATTGGTCCATGGGACTGACACTTCTCTCCATTGGTTACGTAATAAGAAACAACACCTGAAGACAGTTATTATAAGAAAAAGAACACTGTTTATTTAACCTGTTTTGAGAAACAGAGAGAAATGTTTAAAAAAACCCTGTTAACAACTTTCCCTTAGGAAAAGAGCTAACAATAGTTAGCAAGCTAAAATTCTCAGGCTCAGAAATATTGAGCCCACAGATAGGGCCCTATTTTTGGGGCAGAACTGGTAGGAAAACATGTTTTGCTGGATTTGTCTGGTAAGGTTGATGGGCCTAACTATTTTCTTTGCAATTTCTCTACTCCTAATAAGCAAATACCACTTGGTTTTAAAGAAAGTTTTTCTGAGTGTAGCTTCCAAGCAAAAGCCTACAGATTGCAGAATCATAATGACTAAAAGATCAATACAGTAATGCTGAGGACTGACAAGAATGAACATGCCAGGCAGAAAGACAATCAAAAAATGAAACCAAACAAATCACCAGATGCCCCAAAAAGACCAAGGATTAGGTACTAATGGTACATGTGCCAAAGACAATGATGAAGCACCAGGAGGGCAGAAGCCCAACAGACTTGAAGAATATATCAGCTTTAGACCTTAATTATACAAACAGACCAAGACACTGTTATTCCTCAGCATACACTGTAGAACCCGTAGGACAACGTTATGCTTCTATCATTTCTACTTTTCAGTATGCTGAAGGAGTTATTGGGAAGCTTTTTCTCACAATAGTTGCATAGCTGGGAAGCTGAGAGATGCTCTGCTGGGAGCTGCTGAGTAGGAAGCAACACTAGAGTTCCTCTCAGATATCAGCTGAATGATTCAAAAACAAAACATGCCTCAGTCGTGGGATCAGAAATCCTAACATAAAGCAGTACTTTCAAAACCCATCATTTTCAAGTATTGTGAATACCATCATGGATGTCCCTACATGTCTCCCATTCCTTTTTCAACAGCTTGGTCTTATTGGCATTACAAGCATGGCTTGGTAAGTGTTTAAATTGGGTTATTCACTTACTGTGATTTCTAAGGCACATTCAGTTCCTGGTGTGTGAACAGGTAGAAATGCTGCAGATTTATTTTAAACAGTTACTGACAGCATTGATAAACCATTCCAAATGATGCCATAATTTATCATAATCAGTTAGTCAATTTGAACTTTCTCCAGTCAGAAGTGAAAAATTATTTTTAATCTTATAAGATGTCAGGGAAATGTCAAACCTTGTTGCAATCTACTCCACAAAACACTGCACAGAGAAGGCTGGGAGAGCAAGACCAACTCAAAACAATTTCATAATTTTTTTTTTCTTAAGAAATGTGAGGCCTATCACATTCAAGTGTTACAAACAAGCACTGATCAATAAACACAAACCCCCCTTTATTCACTATTACAGACAGGATATTACGGGTACATACTAGGGCTGTCTTTCTTTTGAAGGTGCAAAATGCTTCATCTACAAGCAGAGCTAGTAACAATATTTCAGATGGTGGGGTTTTTTTTAATGACTATTAAGAAGTCATTTGCCATTGCATTTAAATGGTAGCTACTTGAACCAGTGTGAGCATGAAAGGCGCTGAAGTGGCATATTTCTGAGCCAGCATGAAATAACTTGTGGCTAAGTCTCAAAAACAGCCCAGTAAAAAACTTGAGGTAACTTCCTCAGAGATGAACATACAGATGAAAAAATAGTTATACTGTATTATGGTGTTCACTTGCACAGGTAACAACAGCAACAACAACAATAATGACAACAACAACCAAAAAAAAAAAAAACAAACCAACCCTAACAAAGTAGTTAGAACCATCTAGATTATTGGTTCTCCTGGCTTTTGACTGACAGGCTGGTAGGCTGTGCTTTCTCAAAGTTAATCTTCTGGAGTTGTGAAATTTTAAAAGATTGCCAGGGACAGGATGCTTTCTTTCGGTTAAACATTTCACTCACAAATAACATAGACCCTCACAGCAGGGTGACTCAGTTCACTCGCCATTTATTTCTGACAGCTAAGATGCACAGAACTAAGAATATAGAGAAACTTATCCTAACGTGGCTTTCTGAACTCTCTCAGGTTTGGACCTGAAGATTTCTTTCTGCTGTAGAATAGCAGGTGCACCACTGCTCTAGGAAGCTAAGATTATTTTCTCTTCTACTTTGCACACCCAAGATATGCCTTTGATAACTTTCATGAGACCATATAAATGCAACCAACAGCACAATGAGTCACACTAACAGCTCTGAAAGCTAGCACAGGACAAACCCATCTGTACTAATCCGCCTTTTGTGCAACAGGCAATTAGTCCATCCATTTTCTGTACCTCTTCCACATAAAATGATGTCTATTCTCTATCACTATAGAAGGGGAAAAATAATTTGACTTTCTAATTCTAAAGTAATTGCACATCATCTAAAATAACAATATATGTGGAAGGAAAATTGTATCTAGCCATTGTTGGGTGTCTTCAGACAATTTTGGCCCAGTTTCATTTCATAGCACATTAGCTAAACTTGCACTCTTATACTCATTAATCACAACACAAAGAAAACACCTAAATGCATGGCAGGCAACAAACTACAAATAATTCAAATACTCTTTGAAAAGAGCAAAGACACAAAGACGTCATTGTAAATGAGAGTACCTGGGACTTCTACTAACTGGATTTGCAGCAATGCATGGATATGCCCCATTCATTTACAGAAAGAATGGTGAGGGCCATCAACACTGTGGTTTTGTCTTTTTTAATATTTCTTTTGCAGGGTATAAATAGGAATCTGTTTTTGTCTTGCAATATATTTTTTCTCACTCTACACTGTAAAATTCAGTCACATAAACATAAAAAAGATCACTGAAGACACAAATAACTCAGATGGTTAAAGGTACACAGAGAAATAAAAGCAAAATTTCTGTCAAAATACATTACCTGCAATAAAGCTGGAAAAGCCCTATAAGGGCACAAAATTACTAGGCCATACATTTGCTTAGTTTTGCTAAAGTCTATTGGGGAAGTCTCCCATGGGAGAACATTAATGGAAGTTTGCAATTGTATGTGGAAATGCAAGAGTTTTGAAAATGAGAAAAGAAGTGATAAGGAAGAGTAAATTGTTTTCTTGCCAGGATGAAGCTGTAGGTGCTCTCAATACCTCTGCAACTCAAGAACTTTTTTTAAATTCTTGAGGAGGAAGCAGTATGCAAGGTGGTGAATCTGCTGAGGAAACAGAATTATTTAAGTTACACAAAATGACTGAGAATGGAGAGGAATTCCAGGAGGATCTAATCAAAGTGGATGATTGGGTAACACAACGGTAGATAAATTTTAATGAAGGTAGGCACAAGGCAGTGCTTAGTAAGTAAAACTGTTCACTTCAACTTTATATTTACTGATTAGCCAGCATATTTGGGGGAAATATGCTAGCAATGATGATAATATTGTCTACCTTCTTCTCAGTGTGATAAGAAAAGGTCATCAAGAAAGAGGGTTTTCTGCATGAGTATTGCTTATTTTTCTCTCCTCTCAGTGTCTGCTGTCAGTTTGTTCAGCGTTTTGGATACACATGAAACAACTGTCCGCTTTTCAGAAGGTGAGCAGGGAAGGGTAAAACTCCTGAGACTGTAAAAAGTTTAAGAGATGTCCCTTTTTTCTTGCCCCAGCTTTCTAAAATGTGTGAAAGGAACAAGATTTTGAAGAATAGAGCATTAGCTGGTGGCAATTAGGTCATTCTAAATGCGAGGGAAAGGGAAAAAATCTTATCAGCATTGGAGCTAATGCAATCTGGTGCCTTGTATCTTCTGGCTGGACCTGCTGGTGTTTAAGAGAGAGAGTGCTTTTAATGAAGGTTTCTGGAGATTGGGACAAACTCACTGTCATTCCCCTGTGAGGATTTCCTGCTTTTAAAGATGATGAGCTCATTTTGCAGGCTTTGCCTCAACAAGAGCATCAGTAAGATGCTCTTACCTCTTATTTGTAGCTGTTTATGATGAAATTTCTGTCTCTGATGATTTTGGTTGGATCTGGCCAACAGTAGTGCCACTGGTTTTGGAAATAAGACACATGGACAATATGAGACTTTGGTCAGAGCTGACCCGTCTCAGACCTGAGCAATGCAGGTTCCTCAAGACTGGTCCAGAATACGTTACCCATCAAAACACTGGCCAGACTCATCAGCAAGCAGGAGCCCCAGTATTTGGCAAAATTGGCTAGCAGTGTCTCCCCATTGTTGCTTTCAAGACCGACTGATTTACCTGAACAGCAATAGCTGTTCTGTCTGCGGCCAGACATGGTCAGGAGTAAGTCAGGGAATGATTGCCATGGAGTAGGCAGTCCCACAGACAGTCCTGCAGGCGGAGGTAATAGATACTGGAAAACTTACTGGAGCTCCTCCTGCTTTCCCTCTCCAAACCTGACAATTTATTCCCTGGTATAAATTGATTTCAGCTGTACAGAGCACATGCTCCTTCTTCAGCTGGATGCATAGCAGTTCATGTATGACAGAGAAATCCCCACCTGAGGAAATTGGAAGTGGCCTTTGGATGTGCACCATTAACTGTGCCACCGGCAAAGCAGCAAGAGCTGTGCTCTGCAGAGAACAGCAGCTACAGAGAGTGACAGCACCTCTGAGCTTTGTGTGAAGAGCAGGACATGTGGTAGGGCCATCACGTACTCTATGGAGAAGTGGAAGAAAGCCGCCCACTGGGAACATCTCAAAATCCCAATATATCATAATCCTAAAGAGAGCAAGGAGGAAACTGCTGTGACTCTGTCAATCCCTCAAGTGCCCTTTTGCTGGAGTGAGATTCAGAGAGCATGATGAGAGGTGGCAATATGAATTCAGGCCGTTACCCTTCCCAGCAGATTATCCTCCAAGGACAAGCAAGCTGTTATAAGTTCCTATATACAAGGGGTCTTGCTGGAGTCCAGTGTGTTGAGAAGTTCCTCATTTTTAGAAGTGCAACTTGAAAACGTGTGTTTAGTCTGAACTTGTCAAGGGATTTACATGGCTGTGTGGGTACTTGGCTGGAGCTCCCAGTGTGCTGAAAGAAGTTCCTGCCCTTGATGTCTTGTAGCATCAAATAAAAGATCCAGAAACAAAATAAGAAATACAAGAATATAAGGAATACAAAAAAAAAAATTATCAATTACTAAGTGTTTACATTGACCAGAACTAATGCACATTAAAAAGGCAAAAACCCCCAAACCCAAAGTATTCAAAATGATGGGGTCTTAAGGTAACATTCTACCCCAAGCCAATTTCAACAGCAAGATTAGCCTGAGGATACTGTTTGCCTGATCTCCTCTTGCCCCATGATATGCATCTTAGAGGAGCCTTGTGGACTAGGAAGCTGCAATCAGTATAATCACATTTTTATACAGAAATAGTATGAATGGGAAATGAGAAGATCAGCAATCTCTTTGCTTAGAAAACATGCTAACTCCTCAGCAGAGGAAGCTATACTTGAAGGCATTCATACAGAAAGGGTTACACAACGAGGGGAAATACAACGGCACAGGTGCCAATAGGATTTTGCTTAAAAGATGTCGGAGGGAAATAATAGACCTTTAAGAAACATCTATTCCATAACAAATTTTGCATTACTTACATTTCCTCAGATGAACTTTCTTGCTGCCTGTGCAAACATTTTTGGCCATTAACAAAAATAAAAACACCGCAAGAAATAGAGCAAGTATCAGAATCCCAAGGAGTTCACGCATAAAAAATCCATCCTGGGAAGAAGGAGCTATCATTATTTTAGTCCCTTATTTACTGTTTCCTAATGCAAAAACCCCCATGCTGCTCTCCAGCACCTCCGAACTCTGTGTTACCATTCTCACTCCTGTTAAATATGCAGCTGGGAGGTAATCTGCTTAGCAACCAGCACAAACATATTGCACCAGAGGAAAAGGAAGGCTCCTTGACAAGCAAACTTGGCTAGAAGCCAGCTAAAAGGCCCAAAGGCACCTCAGTCAAAAGTCTGTGTTTTCTGAATAAACTATAAATTAATAAGAGGAACAGAGAGGACCGACTAAGTCAGCAGTGATTTCAGGGCATACCCAAGCAGGTGAGCCACTGCTCGTGCACACTGTTACTATGGCAGGTAGACAGAACAAATGAGAAGCAGTTGGTTCTTAGTGCAGATTTCCCACTGTGTAACCTGTAGGTGAAACAAATAGTTTGGCCTCCTGGTGGCCCCAAGTCACTGCAGCACTGTCCCTGCAGCAGCTGGGGTGGGCCCTCATCAAGAGGGTACCGGGTCGCCCTGGTGTGGCCGGATGTATGTGGCACATGCTAAATGAGATGAAACATTTTGGGCTTTAAAAAACATTTCCACAGCTGTGTGAGCAATCAAAATGGCATTGCACTTGGGGTGTTCTTAATGAAAGCACCACAACAGAAGTGAAGGGCCGAATTTAGGCATCTTTTACGGAGTCAGACAGGAGGAGGAGGAGCAGGGACTGATGTTACTGATAGAGACAAAGACTCTGAGGCTATGGCTTCAAAGGCTTCCAAAGCCATCCAGTGCTACCTTCGTATGGCTCTCATGTTGTGCTTACAGCCTGTGCACAGAGGAAATATTGTGAGATAGGCAAAAACATCTCCACAGCAGGCAGCTGCTCCTCTGGCTCAAGCATGAGCATGAAGTCAAGCATGTCCCTCCAGCCCACTAGAGCATGTTGTTGAATTCAGCAAGATATCACATCTCTGCACATGTTTCCCCACCAGATCTATACCCAGGACCTGTGAAGACTTGGGTATTTTTTGCTGCCTGTCTTATAGGAGAGGAGGCAGCAAAACAAGACATGTAAGAACCCTTCACTGCTACAGGGAGGACTGTAAGAAGATGCTTAGCTGCTCTTCAGGCTAGGCACTGAAAACATGCTCTCAGAATTTTATTCATACCGTATCAGAAGACCCAAGAGCTTCAATGGCACAATTTGGGAGCATAAATGCATGAAAACTCTCCTGAGAACTGACAAGATTCACCCTCACTCTGCAACATATGGCTGAAAATTTAAGAGAGGCTGGGACACCTCTGATGCAAAAACAATTGGAGGCAGCATACTCAGAATGAAAAAACATAAATTTTTGGACTCCATTCTAACAAAAAGTCAAGACAATAATGACTCTAATGAGGCAGAAAATATCTAGGAATGAGTCTTGCCAGCTTCAAATAGTATGTAAAACAGATCAAGGCAGACCATATGTTCTGCTAGAATAAAACATATGCTTTAAAGGACAAATGATCCATGAAGGTTAAGTGAGATACATCATGTGCAGGTACAGAAGTTCAGGTTGCTGCTACTACAAGCAGCTGTCTGGGGGGAGATGACAACCCAGTACATTATCTGTACATGGAGATAAAAGAGAGGACAAAAAATACCAAAGTTGAGGTGGCAGTATTGCAATCCAGTTTCTGAATATATTAACATGGAAAATACCACGTTACAGGAACTCCTCTTACTCACAGAAATAATCTTTCCATTAATCTTCACTAGATTACAGTGACTGTTTTCATAACAAGAAAAGTTCTATCTCTGATGTGCCGTGTAGCACAAGAAATAATAGATTCAGCCTTAAAGCATGCACAGCTAAAGTTGAATAACAAATTTTGGAGAGAACTGTGCATCCTCCATGATGACAATCAGAAAGCTAACAGGGTGGAAAATGGGCAGATCTTTAAAGATAAACTATGGCATCAGAATTTAAGGTATGAATGGACCAGAGCTGACCCAATAGAGAGTAATAGTTTAGTTACGTGTACTACACGCTTGCTTTCTTTGTACAAGATAAAACAAAAAAGTTCCCTGGGAGGTAAGGGAGGCTGTGAGGCCTAAAACCAGCAATGACTTCAGGCGGGGGTACATAGCTCTGGCAGGCTTCTCTGACCATATTGAACCACATCTCGCGTTGCTAGAGCCATGAGTAGCTTACAACACAGCGAGCATTGCAAGTGCCAGGATCTGCATATCTGAATTTCTCTCCTTGAGACAAGATTCATCCATGCAATCACAGGTGTCTAAATGCCATTTTTAGATATAGTTATGCTCCTGTGACATCTGCATCACATTGGAGACATCATATGGTCAAACAAGGTGAGGGGATCTCCTGGGCTTTCCAAGTCAGCATAAGAAACCTACAGTCACACAACTGAACCCCTCTCAGAGCACCTTCCTCGTGCATTTTACCCAGGCAGTATTCTTCTTTATGTGTTCAATACAGCTCATCTATCTCATTTGTGATAAGAATCTTTTTTTGGACAAAAACGCCCAAAACCCTGCAAAATCTTCCACAATTGAAAATGTGTTTATTCACAGAGGATAATAAACTGTCCCTCAGTCAAGGCCACCCTATCCAAACAAGTCCTTTCCCAACCAGGCTTTCTCAGACAATACATAGCCAGACCTGAGCAGGTGGCTGGAGAGCTGAACCTTTCACGTTCATTTTAGAGGATAAACATGTTATTTTAATGCTTCTGACATGGCAAGGTTTTGTCCAGTGCATAAGCAGCATCTCGTCTCTGGCACTCACCTGCAGATCTCCAAGGCACTACAGGTTTCCAGCTCTGATTTTTGTTTATGATACTTTTAAGGGTAGAGCTTTGTGAACAGAAGCCCTGTTTCTATTTCAGCTGCCTTAGAGGGCAAGAAGTGACATCAAGTTTTTTAATGCCTCTTGTGCTGCAACAAGAACCCCAAGGCTCTTGCAAGGGAAGAGGCTGCACTTCCATTTATTCTGACCACACTGTGGCTGACTTCAGAGAGTGTTGGAAGGAGCTGACTTTCTGTGAGTGAAGAAAAGCTCAAGAGGACACTGAGCTGGTCCAGCTAATACAGAGTATCCTGCCCTACCTCTGGTTTCTGAATTAAACCCTGGGAAAAACTGATAGTTTATCTGTATGTAAATATGCTCACAGTTAAACTCCCCTTTTTCTCCATAAGAATTTTCTATCCTACAGTGCAGTTATTTGCAAACTAGCTTAAAGGGCTCATTCACTGCCAAAGCCTACCTATGGGAGAAGAAAGCAGGTTTATTTGCCCTTGACACAAGAAGAACATTTAAGTTGGAATAACAATCATGACTCTTGTGCTATGCAAGGTGAGTCAGCACTCTCTGAGGAGGCTTTGAGCTCCAGATGGTGCAAGAGCTACATGACAGCGAGGACTACTGGTCTGAGCTGTAGTCAAGGAGGAACCTCAAATGCCACTGTTGCAGTGGGATAGGAGAAGGAGGATGTGATGTGTCCTCAGAGGAAGAAGTATCTGAGGGCAATATTCAGGGCAGGTGTACCCTTACTACAGGTGTACCCAGCAGCAGCTCAGAACAGGCAAGCACAGATCATGGTGGGCTTTACCTGCAGTGCCACGACCCAGTTCAGCATGGTCAGTTGCACTGGGGACTTGGAAAAAACCCATTTTGCTTCTCCAGAAATAATTCTTGTTCACCATGCAAAGTCTTAAGTATTTGATAATTAGCACCTGTTACACAGCTCTTAGAAAAGTCCACCTTCCATCTGCTGATGCAGATGAGTTGATAGGGTGAGCTCAAAATGCCTATCCACCTCGAAAATCCAGTGCTCCTTCTGCTGTCTATCCAAACAATACAACACTACTGACAAAGGCTGCTCCTTTCATCTCCCCCAGCAGCAGCTTGGGATACTTGTTTGTCATGAAAGCATCAGTGCTAAGAGGACTCAGGGATGGGGTGAGTGACATGTTGGGTCTCAAAGTGTGCATGGAGCAGGTAAATGGGGTAGTGTGTAGGAAACAGAAAAGCTTTTTAAGCAAACAGCAATGGATCTGAGGGTGTACAGAAAAATGAACAGCGCTGCTGCTGTGCAAGGCACTTCTCAGAAATGCCTGAGATAGGTATTCATATCAGATCCTCTGATAGGATGTTTGAAATTAAATTTCTGAAATGACAACTAATCAATCCACATGGTTGGGCTACTGTAAGCAAAACCAAACTAAATTCAACTTCTTTTCTTATAGCATTCTTTCATTTAAACTACCAAACGAACCATTTGAAACATAGAGAAGGAATATTTAACTTGACAGTATCTCTCTAAGCACAGCTAGTTATGAGGCTAGACTAAATTTCAATTATAATATTGAAAACTGCTAACAAATATATGCATGTTATTACCAGTAACAAATAGTTTTTAACAGCTTCATACAGGCGGGTTTACAATAACTTACATTGGTGCGTTCATACGGATAAACACACCTATTGCTTCAGGAGAGATATATACAAGACATGATATTATTTCATACATAAAAAGTTTTTCCTCCCTCTCTGGAACAGAAATAGTTCATAGGTAAGGGGTTGTAGTTAGTGATACTAATAAAGCATTCAGAGACTGCAACTACTCTGAATGTAGTTTAAGTCACGTTAAGACTATCACTGTACCTAAAAGGAAGGAAAAGTATTTACTTCTTTTCTGTATTATAGAAAAGATTTACATTTGAAAGAAACCTATTATTTGAGTTCAAATCTTTCAGGCAATCTCCCGTCAGTTTCCTTGCCACAGTATCTGATACCACTGCAAGTAACTAAGTTTCCTGGTTACTAAGCTGCATTTAAAAGATCTTCTAAGGGCAGAGCTCACCACCACTGGGTGCAACACAGGGCGGTGGATCCAGCTTCTGGCTGGAGAACACCATTTGCTCAGCTTGCGAGCAACGCTCATTAACACTTGCTGAGTCTTGAGTACGTTCACAGGGTTTAAAAATTATTTGGATTAATAGAACCAAAATCAACTCCCACACATAGCAGTGTGGGGTCAGCACAACTGGGTCACTAGATCTCCAGTGTGTGGATTCTTAAGTAATTATAAGTGCAGGTTTAAGAGATTAAGTAGCACTATCCAAGGATTCAGAAGGATTTTAAATGCTGAGATATTTATCAGGTAAAAAATATATATAACTCTCGATTGTTTTTGGTAATGTATTAAATGCATGCAAAATCTTTCCCTAAGGTATCTTCAGCTACAGTTCAAAATGAGGTAGTATAACAAATGTATTTAGGACAATGAAAAAAAAAAAAAAGAAATCCATGTGTGGAAACAGGACCAAAGGCTTTAATCAGAATCCTTTGAAGAAAAGTCTCCTGTGTTTTTTAATCAGCGGTGTGCTGGTGTACGTGCTGCATGTTCATAAAGTATTAGTACACCCTTTCTTGCACTGGGGTCCCTCTGGCATTGGGTAGGTTAAGCAACTGCTAGTATCAAATTAATTCATTGATTTGCACTAGTAACAAAGTTGCTGCATCTTAAATTACAGATAAACTATTCCAATACAACAGAGAAGAAAATGAATAAATGTATCTTATTAAAAAAAATAAACCAAACCAAACACCAAACCACAAAAAAAGCCCGAACAAACAATTAAATAAGTAAACATCCCTGAGCCATTGAAAAGGTAAGATGTATAGATCAGCTGAATAACAATTAGAATATTTTAGCATTTTTAAACCAGATAGATAAGTATGTGTTTACTCAGTGAGATGTGCAGTGGTTCAGCAAATATCATATAGCTATGGAGAAAGAGGAACATCTTAATGTACTCACTACTGTACAATAATTAAGAAGAAATAATTTCCTGCAATTGCAGCTCATGCTGGGCAACATCTCCCGCAACCTCATTTTAGAGTCACTTTTAGTTTTACTTTATTGAGTTAGTGAAGTGAGGTCTGGTTGGAGCAAGCAGCATATGCCAGCTCTTCTTTTTAAAAATGTTCTGCATTTTTTCTCTAATCCATCACCAACAGGTGCAAATTTACCTGAATAGAACTTAAACTTGGATGCCCATCTCCATCTATGGAAGGTTTTGAAGGTGAGAGGGAAGAGGATAAAGCATATTTTAAATTGCCATGCCTTCGACTTGCAAGAGACTGGAGCCGTACTATTTCAGCTGGGCAAAAGCCATACCAAGAACAGTCAGCACATAAGTACAAGAGGTACTTCTACATCCCACATTTTGCAAAAAAAGGGACCAGTCTGGGAGGCAGTCCAGATCTTTTAGTGATTCCACAGTGATTCTTACATTTCTCCCAGGAAAGGCTTGCAGGTAGTGTGTTCACCAGTCTTCGCAAGGACTGGCTAGGGAGTTGGGGCCTTGGGCCATCTTCCTGGCTTTGCCTGTTCTCTGAGTGGTATCCTTAGGCAAATTCATATCAACTCTGAAAGATTTATTTCCTTGACCTTGATAGGTGATTGACTTCCATTGTGAAAAGTTTTACAAAGTGGGATTTATGTTAGCTTTCTGTAACTAGTCTAGGTCAGGGAATCACATTCAGGCTAAGTAGAAGAAGTCCAAAGGTAAGGAATAGAAAATTATCAGAGGTCTTTGAAAATATGGCATAGGAAAAAGCTGAAGAACATGGATTGATTCATTTCTACAGAAGGGAAATGAGATGAGACATGACAGAAGTCTTCAAATATGTATTAGACAGAAACAATTCTCTGCATGTGTATTGGGCAGAAGCAATTCTCTGCATCCTCTTCAGATAGAACAAGACAAGCAGATATAAACACTTGCAAGAGAAATATAGGTTAGATGTCACAAATTATTTTCAAAAAATATAACAGAGACAAACTTCCTAGTCAAAGTCCATCCTTTACACATCTGATAACAGTAGAAAAAATCTGCCCCAAATCATGCTCAGTATTACTGATCATCCATCAAGAGCAAGGACTTCTCACCACACTGCTCTGTTGTCAGTGACCCTATGTCTCTGATCTCCCTGACAAAGCTTTGTGAAATGCCTTACATATATTCATTACCATTTTTTTAATGGAAAAAGTATCTTAGCAAACAAGGTCTTTTCTGGCTGCATTCTGGCTATACTTTTACTTGTGCACTAGATTATAGTACGCATTAGGCTCATGATTCTAGGCTCATGTCTTCTCTATATGAAAGCACCTTTAATGTCTAACTTCCATCTTTGCTAATTTTTGATTAGCTTGTTCTAATTTCCCTGTGGTTCACATGACGCAGTTCTCTGTTTTCCCTGAGCAGTTTTAACAGGGAAGCAGCTCGGCTGCTGTTTCTGTAAAAAAGTCACCCATGGGACCAACTGAGCTCCAAGAAACTGTTTCATAAATTTGAATACTTTGATATGAAAAGTGCCAAAGCCAGCTTTACAGAGATGAAGGACTATATCTACTTCCCTGCTGAAAGACACCCATGGAAGTTCTCCCTCAACTCAGAAAGTCTGGAAGGGACATAACTGCATCATATAAAAGCATAAATGTTCCTAAAACTTTCCCCAAGGAAGCAGAGCTTTGTTCCACTGGAGCTCAGAGCAAGGGGCTAAGTGTGACATTTGTGTCAGAATTTCAAACACGGTCTCAAAGCATTATCATGCTTCCCCTGACATGATTTTGGTGAACTTCTCATTCAGTGCATTGTGCCCACAGCTGGTGGTCATTTTCCCTGTTGTGGCCCCACAAAGCCCATCTTTGGGTCTCAAACCAAGTATCCTGGGACACAGCAGATTCAGAGAGCTGAAGGCACCTGGGCTTCTAATATCCCACATAAACCTTCCAATACACTCCAAGATGGCTCAATGTGACAGCTCCTCTTTTTCACAAGGCAGTGATAACAATAGTTGCCTGCCTCCCAACAGTTTTCTGGAAGAAAACAAAATATCATTTTCCAACAGCTTTTTGACAGAAATTTCCTTAGAAATATCAATATATTAAATAGCACTTAAGAGCCAAAAAATTGACTGAACCGGTTTGTCCACTGAAAATAAAGGTTTCTGTGTCTAACTATATAATGCAACACAGAAATGCTAAAATCTTTCACTACACTGCATGACTTTGGCCAGCAGAAAGGTGCAGGCAATTTCTACAGAATCAGTGGAGCTGGTACTAACACTACTGTATGGAGACGGTCTCCATATTTCAGCTAACTGGAGCTCTTTATGCAGCTGTAAATAGATTAACCTTCAAGCGTCTAATAATCTGGTGTGGGGGCTTTTTTAAACAAAAGTGAGATATTTGAAAACGTAGGTTGCTTTTTATCTGTTATTGTTGGAGCTCCCACTTGCAGTCACAGTGGAAACACCTTGTTCCCAAGTTCCCTGGATGATATCAATTCCCAGCTGGTGCTGCAGCAGACTGCTGGAGATCTCTCCTTCCAAGGTATACAGAGCTGAATTGACCTTATGAAGCCAATGAAAACAATTATTCAAGTTAGTATGAGTGCGAGTGATCCCTAAGCCCTTAATTACTCCCTGTACTTGTACTGTTTAATTCCCATGCATAACTCTGAGTTCTTGGGGAGTTTGTCTTGAAGCCCTGTTCTGAAAATCCCTGTGGCTCATGGACAGTTTAGGACTCCCAATGCAGGGTGGGTGCCAGGGCCACCCCAGTTAAGCTGTCCCTTCCCATCTCTCAGCACTTGCAGATTGCTCGGAAAAACTTTTATACCAGTATCCATTTCCTTTGAATCACTATCGGAAAAACTGCTTCATCTCCAGGACAATACTGTAAAAGAAGGAAAGTGTAAAACCTAAAGCCCCCCCAGCCCTTACCAGATGAACAACAATTTATATAAGGTGATTTGTTCATGTATCTTTATTAAACTGTTGCCAGAACTGAATAGTTAAAAATCTGCTAAGCAGAATAGAATGCAATGGAAGTCTGATGTCAACTGTGGCTTATTTATGTCCAGGTCTGCAAGCTAATGCTGAAGAGAAGTTTAATTTAAATAAATTTATTCTAAGTGCAACCAAAATGCTGTAAATAGCATATCACTTGATATGCAGGAATATGCACTACATACTGGGGGACATTAAACACAGTAAGTGCTGTACCAAGCTAGCTTCTTTTACTGCAGTAGGTTCCTACATCTCGTGTCCCACTCTCAAGGCAAAATTGTATTAATATTACCAGGTCCAATGCCAAGCCAAGGACAAGGATGAAAAAAGTTGAGAGTGTTTGGTTCTCAGCTGCACTCCTGATGCATCAGGACCCCCAGATTCTGAGCTCTGCAGCTGCGCCAGGTGAAATGTCCGAAGGTAGCAGCAGCTGGCTCCTCGCCCCCACACGCACAGGCAGAGGCAGCAGTATCTTGTAGCCACAGGCAGAATTCATGCACACTCACAGGGCTAATGAGACTGAGCACATCATCCACCACAATTGGTTCACCCAGCACCAGCTGCCAATGTGAGGTGGCAGTACACCTAGCCTGGCTCCAAGTGACAGGGCATTATGTCAAGCGGTGGTAGGATCTTGTGTTGGCAATGGAAGTGGCAAAAAATTCAGAAATCCAAGTCTGGGCAAAATCCTGACTTCTTTACAATCCACCCACTGGAAAACATCTAAAAACTCCAGCAGAGTTTCCTTTCCCAATAAATTTCCCTCTAATATACCTATACAGTGAGGTAAACTTTCAAACAAGCATGCATTATTTTTCTGCGAGCATTATCAAAGCTAATTAAATATACATTTCATTAGTTAATTACAAACTGCAAAAAAAGCAGGGTGAAGCTTTGTGTCTGCTGTAGTAGAGGGCAAATGTTACCACAATTCTTATTTAGAACTAGTCTTCCAAATCATCACTTGGTGCCATGTAAATGATGGGTAGCACCAATTAAGAGAGAGAGTTCCTTGTCTAAAGCCATGAGAAAAAACCAGCAAAACAGAGATAGTGCACAGGCGTGTTGGAATCAAACACAAACAGAATGACCACATTTAAACAACTATAAATTGACATTATACTGTATTTTAGCAGGATAATCACTCCAAATATCTGGCTATATGGGCAGGGGAGAAGTCATAAATGGACCTTGCTGCTTTGCTGCAATCCTGCCAAAACACTTCCCACCAGCTTGGCTAAGAGCAGAAATCACCTTATGACAGCTGCTGAGATACCACTCAGGGAAACATTTGCCATCAGCGCAATTAAAAAGAAAACCAAAATAAATAATTACAATAACAAAACTCTGGGCTCCATGAAAAAGCTAGTTTGTTTTAAAATGTACCAGTCCTTGATGTTTTAGACTAGTTTTTACTAGTTGGGTGCTTTTTTAAAAAACAAACGTGATAGCTGGCATGCTTCAAAGTGGGGAATACCAAATGAATTGTAGCTGCAAATTGTTTACCATGACAGTCCACAGTTTTATCTTCCAGCTGTGACTGTTAGCAAGTGTTCTATCACTTAGTGAGCTGCTTGGAGGCTTTTCTCAATTAATCTGAATTTTTTATCTGCAGGTACTTTTGATTCACACAGTGGGTAGAGAGATGACAGTTCAGGAGTGCACACATTCCCCGAAGCCATTATAGCTGAGCTCCAGAGCAGGACTGTTGGTAAGCCATGCATAATTCAGTACATTTCTTAGAGCACCTATCACTTTGCCAAAGAAGTGGGACTGACTTGTGCACACAAGAGACAGTTTCTTAGCATCAGCTTTTTTCTTTTTTTTTACATCTTTCCTTCAGGTTTAGGAGTTTTTAAATGACACCTTTTTAAACTTCATCTTAGACATTTTTAGAACATACTTCCAAACTATTTTTTAGAAGGCATACAGAGACCATGACGCTACCTCTCATTCTTCTTTCCCACACAGTTTGACAGTGTACAGGCCTGTTCTGTATCTAAATTTACAAGCTGTGACAAGTGATAAATATCCTAATTCTAAAACACTATTGTGTACCTCTGAGACAATTAAAATTCCTTAGATACCTACATGCAGTACATAATGCATTTAGTCAACATTAGAACATGTCAGAGAAAGAATGTTTTATCCCAGGACACATCCAAGCATCTAAAAATAGGCCTTCAGTTTAAATAAAAGTATCATAATAACATTCATTGGGAAATCCCCTTTCCTCAGATTACAAAAGTAATATAAATTCATAGAGTGTCTCGTGCAGTTAAGAACTGAGCAGAAGAGTTTATAAAAAGCATCAAATAAATTATATATTCTTTTTTAAGGAAAAAAAAATTGGTTAAAAGTGATGCATTTTTAATTCTCTTGTTTAAACCCAAAAAATCGTACCATACACTTGAGGGCACAGATGGAACTCCAGCCCACACTATTCCATACAGTTTAGCAGCAGGGGAAGACAATATAAGGGTTTCTGAGGTTTGGCCATAAGATGTTTTGATTGAAACATGCCATTTTATTCAAAACTCAGCATTCCTCACTCAGTTTTGCTTAGTTTCTCTGGAGGTAGTGCATACCTTTCAAGGAATGGCTGGCAGGAGCACAGTGTAACTGCAGTGTGACAGACAGGAAGTTAACCACTGACTAAACTTCAATATTTCACTACTAGGACATCAGAAATGTATACTGTTTCTGAGATGCATGGCAGTGGTAGGGGACAACTCATATGCCTTCATTTAGCTTCATTCTCTGTTTTTAATGGTGAGGTAGAAGGGTGTATCCTGACTCTTCTCTGCAAATTAGAAGCTATTTTCTTTCTTTGTGGTAGCTTAATTAAGGACTATAATGGAATTCATCTTCTTTGGGAGGCTTACTTTAAATAAGAAAGCAAATAGAAAACACTGCTGTCATGTTCAGCTGGAGAAAGGTTTGTGACACGCAAAAACGAACTGATCTGGCCTTGTTTTGTCTTACCAAGGTCCATTGCGCAGCATTTGTGTTGCTAGAAGTTGCTGCTGACATCAGTCCAGCAGCTGGCCAGTGTATGCATCCATCTCCATTGCATTCTGGTTAGCAGTTTTTACCTTTTTACACAGAAACACACGCTGCTCAATGTGTAATGGCCCAATCCAGGTAGAGTGCACTAAAATAACAGAGTACCCTTATGACTTCTTGGTGGATCAGCACATAGTGGGTGACATGCCCCATCCTGAGACAAACCCCACTGACACATGATCCACTGTCTAGGTTTATATGGGAACACTGACAGCTCTTCCAACGAGGTCCAGTTCCCACCTCTGGATCGGAGCACTTTATTCTCTCATCCTAAATGTTCATATTCCTGCATAAGTATTCCTGACTGTTTAGCTTTCTATGGAAGTAGTGATGGCAACTTACACTGTGTCAAGATGGATGAGCAGATCATGAAGCTGGGAAGAGTATATATTAAAGATTTACACCATGTAGCCCAGCTTAATTGACTCCATGCCATAGGGAACAGAAAGTCAAAGGATTGTTTGTAAACCACAGAAATGGCAGCGCCTTTCTCCTCCAACCACACCAATTCCACAGGTAGACCCCTCAAAGCTGCCACATGGGAAGCATACTACCATTTCTAGGGTTCACCTCCAAGGGACTGAACCTCTGCTACTGCTGATGGTGGTGTCACTGATGTCTTGCATGCCAACAGCCCACAGTTTCTGATAACTCCCACCCTGGAGGAAAGGACTGCGCAATTGTTCCTATTTTATCCAGCTTAGTGTTCTTGGATGGAGGGTCTCAGTTGTCATTTTTCTGCCAGTGGTGGTTTTACTTGTTTGAGACTTTAGTCAGCTTTCTTATGGCATTTAAATTAACTCTGAAAATCCCAAGTTGAAAGCCTATGGTCTCACACCTGTCACAAGACAACGAACCACTACACTCTCAGCTTTTTACAACCTCCTGTAATCTGTCTAGGCCCCTAGAGATTGTCAAGCAGCAAGTCAGACAGAAGCTGTTTAAACTGCAATTTTCAAGTTTTGGATCACAACTAATAGACTCATGGCAAAAATGAAAGCTGCAAAAAATGCTATTCCTTCTTTTATTTCAGATACTCTTAAAAGCAACTGAAAGACTTACATAAATGACCTCAATTTTAACCTGTTTGGACTAGTTTAGTGTGATGGAAAAAAGTGTCATGAGTGATATTCCAGCCCAACCTCTACATGGAAAAAGTCTTTCCTCTAAATATAGTGCTGCAGTCTTTTGCCTGTAACACTTCTCACGCTACTAAATTAGAATTCACAAGTCTTCAGCAGGATTCCTAATGGGATCAAAGATTAGAAACATCTTTGAAGTTTGTCTTCCTTTGCTCCACTGTTAATACATACCTGCACTAATCCACCATGGTTCTCCTCAACTAATCAGTCACTCTCCCTCCTAAAAGGGACAGTTTACAGGATTTTTCCAAATCCCCATTTGTTTGTGTTCATTATCCACGCTTCATTTTGCAAGAGCATACCATTATGTTAATTGATTTTTCATGATTCTATAAAGAAGACAGTTTTGCTTTCTGAAACCTTTTGGTCTAAATGCGATTTGCCAGTAATATGTACAGTACTTATAACTTTGGTCCTGTTTATTGCTGGTAAGGCAATTGGACTGAACTGTGTGTGTGACAAATTCACAACATTCTCCTTTTGACTACAGCTATCAATAATATGATTGCAAGGAGATCACCTCAGTTTCACTTTTTAAAGTGTTGAAAGAAATCAAAGAAACACTGAACCTCAAGCTTATTTGCTTCTTGTTTAGGAAAACAAGCTAACAGCCTCACTGACCCTAAGCAGAAATCACACAAGGGAAAACATAATTTAAAAAATCCTTTCAAAATTTACATAACTCCAAACTGTGACACAGGTATTTTTCTTTGTCTCACTGTGACTCAAAGTTGGCTCACAAGTACCATATCAAACTTCTTGTATCTTTAAATTATTACTTATTTGTGAGAGAAAAAAATTATCTTTGGAAGAAAGCTTATAATCATAGAGTCTGTAATGATTTTTGTCACTGACAGTAATTGGTTCAGTCAGGCAACTGTTTGATTTACTTAAAAATTTCAAAGCCAGAATGCCTCACTGTGCTCACTGGCTTCACCCTCACGGACAATACAAAATGCAGAATTGAACCAGAAGCAATATGTAGTGCTTTTTGAAGATGTATCTTTACGGAGTTGAATGCATCTAGATTACCATAGGCTTGAATTTCAGAAAGCACAAAAACTGCAGATGAAGTCAATGGAATACACCAGTGATGAGCCCCATAGCTAGACATCCAAAATTAACCTTTTTAAGATATTGATTTATAAAGTGAAATGAAATGCATGAGAGGGACATGGTGGAGCAGAAAGTTTCTCAAAAGTCCTAGAAGGTCACACTTCATTAGTGGGAGACTATGAAGATTTTTACTGTGATTCCTTTAGAAGGCAAGCGGTGGGGGAAGGGGGGGGGAGAAGAAAAATTGGGAAAAAAAAAGAAGGAAAAGATAAATGGATGAGCTCTCATTTCTTCAAAGCTTTATTCCTTAATTTTTCTCTGGGCTAAATTAAAAGATTAATCCGTTTCAATGAATACCCACAGGGTTCACTTCTAAACGAGTATTTCCCCCCTCAACAGATAGAATAGGAAGATTAGAGTATGAAAATGAGACAATTTATAGTGAGTTTTCTGGTCTTAAGAGGGGTTTTAATTTGGATGTGATAGACATGTTCCAGCTGCTGCTTGTCTTCATATTTTCAAGAGGACATTCTAAGTACCTCGTTCCAAGCGCTGAGTGTCCCCAGAAAGATGAGTGTTGTGCTTGTGCCTGTTAGGGGCTCTGGACTGACTGAGGCTTTTCCCCAGACTGTGAAATTCTCACTGCACCATCAGCTCTCTTCTTCCTCATGTCTCTCTCACATTCCTACCAGAAGGTATATCCTTCAGGATCACTGAAAATTTGATGTTTTAAAAAATGTGATATGAAGATTGAAAAAAAAAAAAGTTGTTTTAGAAATGGCTTCACTGCTTTCCTTGTATCCCTCTAAGAAATTAAAGAATTTAATCATACTGCAATAAATAAAGTAGCCATCATCTCCTATTACCCAGGGAAGCACAAAATCAGCCACAGGGCACCTTTAAACTAAAGAAGGGGCTGATGAAACCTCCCAGTGTAGGGGCACCAAGCAGGTTACGACAGTAGCTACATTCACGACACTGATCATTGAATCAACATCTTCCCACAGAGTTAAAGGGCAGAGACACTCTGGGTGTCTCTAATAGGAATATTCTAATCCTGGGGCAATGCACTGCCTTCTCCAGTGAAACTGGTGTCTGGCAGCCTGGTGTGCAAGTGGTTTGACACACTTTTTACCCTCTGCAGATTAAACGCTAAGAGTTGCGGTGACTAAATTAGGTGCACATAATCAGTCAAATAATCCTGTGTGGAAATGGGCCAGGAAAGAGGATTTGTCACTATCTGTTTCTTCCTTGTTGTCCCGTTACCCAACACATGCACAGACATTTGTACTCTCCCACCCCATTTTACGGACAGGAAAGTGAGGTGGATAATTTAAGCCACTTTTTAAAAGCCAGACAGAAATAAGTGCCAAAAACTGGAACTGGAGCTGATGGGTATGAGCCAGGACAGTTTTAGAACACAGACACAGAATCTCCCAGACTGGACTTCTTACACTAAAACCACAGGTTTTATATGGCACTTTATAACAATAACAAGCATGATGATTAAGCACTCGAGTTGAGCTGGCACTAGAGCCTGGCAAAATTCTTTCAACAGTTCTTTGTTCATAAAAAGCAAGCTTTGCAGAATTCAGTTTCATGGATTTCTTCATTTCTGATAAACTTAAGCTCAACAAAACTGAAACTCCTTTAAATATTTCAGGTTGGCATCTTAATATAAAAGTAGTTCTGCATTTCAAAACCGACTTCATGTTCCTGCCTCTAGTTATTCATTGCAAGGGGTGGTGAAGATCCTCCCAGTGTGGAAATGCTTCTCGATGCTATGTGTTCTGCTGGGCAGGGGAAGAGGTAACAGTGGAGATACCAAAGACATTACCTAAGCTATTAAAATAACACCACATTTAAAATACTATCACAAGCACCATATATAAACCCCCTGAAATTAATAGCCAACTTATATTTCAGCACTGTTTTTTCAATCTCTGCAAACAGAGAAAAACCTCTGTGCCCACACCCCCAAGTAATTATTTGAATTTTTTTCCGCCCCATCATTAGCGATTAGCGTATGAAAAGTAAATGCTCCTAGGCAAAGGCAGGTAAAATGTCTTAGGGCCTTTGCTCTTCCTGGCTGGCGTGCTGCACTTTTTCAGGCGCTTCACCCCACAAAGCTGAGAATCTCAATACTGTTCTATTTTAGTCCTATTCACAGTGAAATGATGGCATAAAGCAATTCTTCCATCAAGGCATTAATATCAAAACAAGATCAGAAGGGGAAAAAAAAAAAATTGTCATGTAGAAAACTGAACAGAAAATCAGTCATAGAAATATGATTCGAAAGTATTTTCATGCAGGAAATTCTTCATATTTACATAATACTTATGTAGTTAAGAAAAACTGGTATACCTGTCTACCAAGTGACAATTTTGAACGTTCTACCCATTTTGGAGGCAATTAGGTGTCTATTCAAGTCTTCTGTGCTCACTTTAATTTCTTCATTTCTCCACCCACATGAATCTGACACTTTGACATTTTTGCTTATTAGAATGGGAATTCAACATTTAGCAAGGCCAGGTGATACAAGGTCAAAAATGGGTGAGAAATATATATCCTGAAGAAAGAATCATGGAGGTTTACATCAATAAAACATGCAGTTTTATTTTTCTGTAATTTTTAACAAAACAATAGCTGTTGTGAGATACTAAAACAAGTTTTGAAATATTCATCACCATTTTCTTGTTCAGTCTCAAAATAAATTCCTTCAGCACTCAGAGCTGTGGGTAGATATTGAATAGCATTACGTCTTTTAGTCTAGCATGTCGATGGAGAAGAATTGCCTCTAACACTGTGCTATTGTTCTATTTAAAGAATCTTAAGCAACAGGGATTTCATCACTTGAATTGGAAAATTATTAACAGAGTAGTAGACCATATGACTATGAAGTATTTCCCGATATTATATCGACATTCTTCAATTTCCTAAAGTCACAGCAGTTAGCATACCTTAACTCATTCTAAAGAATCCACCCTTCTTGCAATCCTCCACACATCAAATTCTTCCACAGTGCTTGACAAACTCTTTTCCACACGATACTTGCAGCAAGTTAGAGTCTATGCTGATGAAGTACATAAAGCTAATTATGTGAGCAGGACATTCAGCTAATCACTCAAAATGCGGATACAAGCAAGAGAACTCTAAGCCCCTCAAACCAGTAAAACAGAAGATACAGTCTGACCATCATGTTACCTCACTGCAGAATCACAAGATAATACTGGGAACCACATCCCACAACCGTGGTTCTTTGGGGGGTGATGTGAACCTCTCATGCAAATTTTATTGGGGCAGACACAGGGAATAGTGCATTTAAAATTCCAAAGGAAAATACACAAACGTAAGTATTTTGTTTTAAATTGTTTAAATTGGAATTTTTTCTTCATGTTTACACAATTGTTTCTCTCCACTACAAATCATAGTGGTTTCAATTTTAACATGACTTTCTAGTCATTCACTTTTTCTCATATTTTGCAGAACACGTTCACACTCCTTAGACTGAAGTATCTCAGTTTTTCAATTCTAGTCAATTTAGACTGTAAACAAGGAACAAGTTTTTAGACATACAAACTCCCCTTTTTCTAGTTAAAGAATAATGGTTTAAAATATCAGGCATTTTTTGAAAACCTCAAAAGTAGTACACCAGAGCAGGGGCTAAATTTGAATTTTTCAAGTAATCTTGAACAAAAATATTAGTGGACAAACCTATCTGTGGTACAGAATAGATCTGTGGAGTACTGACAGCAGGACCTGGAGCTGAACCTCAGCTGGGCTTTCCCAGAGCTGCCCCTACAGTCTCAACACAAAATTGGGCAGGACCTCATAGGAGCAGAGCCCCGTTACAACTGATCCTGATTAGCAGCTGGTGGCAAGACTGTCACTGATGTCATGTTATTGGCAAAGGGCAGCCTGGCTGATACCCACAATCCTGGGATGGAACTGCAGCAAAGACCTGAGGACAAGCAGACAAGTACTGAGCAGTGTGTCCTGTCTCACCATGGGGAAAGAGCATAGTCCCACTGCTTCAAATCCATTTAATTGAGTCAATCTGAATATGCGAGGTATAGCCAGAAAGTCAGCTGAGAAGTACAGCCAGGCTCTGTGCACATCCAGGCTTACTGCTTTTAGAGGTCACAGGAAGGGGAGAAATCAGGTGAAGAACAAAGCTGCCACATCACAGCTCTGTTATCAAGCTTCCCCTCAACATAAACATTGTGTCTCCTTATTCTAAACAAGTGAGTTTTACTTCCTAGACAGAGACTCTAGCTGGGACTTCTGAAAAGAAATGTGTTTAAGCAGAACTAGCACCACAAGACATTTGGCAGAGGAGAGAAAAGTAAGAACAGGATCTCACCGGGGTCCCTAAAAGAATCACTGTTTACCCTATAACACTCTCCCCCTAAAATAAACCAGTGTTTTCCTCTCACCTAGCCGTAGTCACTGGCTTTTTAGTAACCTACAAAATGTCATGATTTTGAAATGAGCCCCTTGATTTACAACAGTAGCAGCTCCTCTATTTATAACAAATCCACACTTGTAAGATGTTAGCAACTACTTTTGTCTCCCTGACATGCCGAGATGCTGCTTAAATAGAAAATTGTGTTATATGTGTTTGAAAACTTCTAAAGCTAGATAATTTCGCCTTTTTGTATCCTACTGAGCTAGGAAATTAACAGTAAAACTTTTTCGTGCCCTCTAGGTGACCTGATTTAGTCAAAGACATGATCTCAGGTAGTAGCTACAGAATCAGCTATTTATTTAATTTAGATAAAACTGTTCTTCCAGCAGACAGTGACAGGAAGACATAATATGTCAAGCTAAGATTCCTGAGCCAGTACTTCTCCCCTACATCCTCTCTGTGCATGTTGAGGTGCACTGCTGCTCTGTATTAAATAAGCTGCGGTAGAATAGAAAGCATCTAATTTGTATTCCTGGGGTGCTGGGCAACCAATTTAAGTCTTGCTGGCATGCAGACTATAAATAGAAAAAGATGGTACCATTTCATAGAGATAACATTTCTATGAAAGTCAATAGATTAACAGTAAGGAAACATTTTTCTTCCTACCTATCTGCTCCATGAACAGGAGTCATGTTGTCTTTAATCCAAAGCAAGCAGGTGATGTTAGGTGTCACCTTGTGCGATGACTTATCAAGGGCTGGCACCCTAAACACCTCACCTGCTTGGCACCACACCTTCCTCCCTCACTCTTGGAAGCACTATCCTTTTGGAACTAAAGAAAAGTAGAAGACCTCTAAGCCAGACAGCTGCACATGCCACAGGAGCCACGTGAGAGAGATGACCCTTGGGAGGGGCCATTCTCTTGCTCTCACATGGAGGTGGAGGGAAACTAGACAGCAGCTTCCATGAGTTATCCAACTTGGCAGCAAGAGCAAAGTTATAGGTACTGTTTTTCATCAGGTGATGGGCTGAGTTCATCTCCACATGAATTCGTACAAGCAGAACACTTCCCCTGGATAATTTTCATACCCATCAAAACTGATCTTGTAATATCCACAAGCTGGTCACAGCATCCTGGTCTCAACACTAAAGAGTGCTACCATCCTCAGGTAAGTCAGCTAAAACCAAATGCTTTCACGTCCTTCCAGTGATTGGAATGTGGTTTCAGTTTTTATGGGCTTAAGGTACAAAGACAGTATAAAAATACACCAGAATAACTTCTTTTAAGAGAACTGAAGAATCAGATCTAACTTTCTAGGCCCAAGATTACTAATGCTTCTTCCACAGGTTTTTTTTTTTTTCATAGAAATCAATTGATTCAAATTCAGCAGCTTGGAGTATTTTGCTTTGAGAGTTGTATGAACCTGTTTACATCCAGTGTGTTCAAGGATATTGCTGTAACTACAGACGTCATTTTTTTTTCAGATTACCACCTGAAACTGCTAAACACCAGTATTACTTGCAGAGACGTATCTTAGATCTAATCAGATATCAGGTAATTCTGTCCTTAACACAGGTTTTATGTAAATAAAGACTAGAAGATTACAACACCAGATAAAAAGAGAAGGTTTCCAAAGGCATAAATGTAGGGTAAAAGCATAAAGTAAAAGAGGTTGTCTAATCTCAGAGTAAAGTTTATTAGGAAATAACCAAAAATGAGTGATCAGTCCAACAGTAAAACAAGATACAAGCATGTCTGGGGACACTGGAAAAGTTAAAAGTCCCTGCTGACATTAGTCTTTTGCATTTCAATCACCCCATGTAAAAGGGAAAGAGAAAATCCTTAGGGTTTTGGACTATATTAATAAATTGTGTTTATTTTAATTAATTTCAAATTAATACAAACAGTGAAAGATTTAGGAGCCTGCAGTATCTTGTCTCTTCTGCTGTTTCATGTCACCTGGTGGCCCTGCCTGCACCCCTCCTGGGCTGATACCACTTCCTTTGATATTGACACAGTTCAGGCTCAATCCAGTCTTCAAAGAAAAATGGGCATGAAAATCCCTCAATCCCCCTTTCCGCTCTGAGCCCAGGGCATGTGCACATTTCCCAAGGTCTGCACAATCCAGTGGGGATTATTTTGTATTTAATAAAATTAACAGCCTTTACAGAAAATAGGATTTGGAATGACATTTCTGCCAATGGGATCATTGAAAGTCTGGTAGATGTACTATCATATCAGTCCTGATCCCTTTCATATCACTGGCATTATTTGCTCAATTTTCTAAACTAAATTTATTATACTGAATATTAAGAAGCAGAAGAAAAGTAGATGAGAAAGACTATTTCTCTTATTTTAGACAATATTTGGTCTGTTCTGCATTGGCTGCCGTGTACTTGCCAAACACAATTCACTCTGATTATTTACTATTTCAGATTGTAAGAAGGGATGTTCCAGGTAAAAGCAAAATAAAAGAAAGAATGCCTCAGATTCACTCTTAATGGAATTTTCTCTGTGGCAGGGAAAACAACCTCCCCAGAATTCAGGCCCTATTTATCTGTTACTATTAATATTTTAAACAGTTGTTAGAATTTAATGATTGTTTATTAATATTTAATAATTATTATTAATATTTTAAAAAAACTTGACTGGACAATCAAGATACCAAACCAAAGTCAGTGGCCCAAAAGAGATTAGCAAGTACTGCACAGATTTCATTAGTCCTGAACTATATGGAAACTACAGTCTGGACAATCCTGGAACACATCTGTTTAATATCCCTCCAGAAAGAAGGGTGTTTTGGGGACTTACCCTTAGTTGTCCTGCTCTGGTCACTCTGAGCACTGTCATTTGACTGGTTGCTGGAGACAGAAGACACACTTGAGCTCCTGACAAAACCAAATGCGGCCAGCTTAGCTGCTGGCAACCGTGAATAACCTGGGGGACGAAGTCCAGATGGGCAGGGTTTGGGGAGATTTGATTTTGCAGCACTTGGACATGATCCTTTCTTAAGATCAACTGAAAGAAGGAAAAAGAAATAAATTTTTGTTAAATAAATTAACTGGGAGACACTGACCATGACCCCTATCTCCCACTACATAAACACAGCATTAAGACAGAATAAAAGTTTTAATGGCTGATCAAACAGCGATGTCTTATTCTTTGCTGCATTGAAAAGGCATTTGGTGGAAAAATTACAGGTCACGATCATTTTTTAAAGGTGAAATGTGCTGAGTACCCATGGGGAGTAACTCAAACTTCCAGCAAAGTAACATAGTTCAAGACTGCTATAAATTTCTTTTAATGTTATCTTCTTCAATGCTGTATCACTTTCTCAATTTACATTTAGTATGTACCAATTAAAAAAACTCACAGAGACAAACACACTACGCATAACTTCCAATTTTGGAAAGTATTGTAGACCAGCAACAATCCTCTTCAAGGACATAGGACTTCTTTATATTTCATCAAAGAAAACACTTCTTTGAAATTTTTCTTTCAAATTCCATCAAAATACTCCCTTTTCTTGCGCCAAGCCTGGGAACAACGACATGACCTGTAAAGTCCTACTTTTTTAACATACCACTGGCCGTTTCCAATGGTGGACTTCTCCTTGCTAAGACATCAGCTCACGTGAGTGACATCCACCAAGTCTCAGACAAATGCCAGCAGCAGGTTTATAACACCTGAAGTTAGACCAAAAGAGCAGTTCAGCTGTGACATCTGCCTGCGGTTACTAACCACTCATCTGTCTTCAGCTTCTGTCCTAACCTGTATGCTGCTGCTCTTGCTCAGGCAAACTTTTCTAGGCAAATACAGAAAATTTTCAAGTTCACAAATGTTCCTCTTTTCTTTCACAGGCCAAATGTCCATGATCATGGCAGGCTTGTCTTCAAGGACCAGAGATTAGAGTTTGCTTTTGGCTGAAAGGTCTGGATACCAAGTGAGTCCAGACCTCAAGTGTACATAAATTTGGACAGAGCTTTTCTTCCTAGATTTGAGAATACCAGATTCCTGTTCCTTGTGGAATCCTATCTTGCAAAATTACACATTTTTAAAAAAAATATTAGCAACAATCTCCAATACCTGATGCTAGAGTGTTTAATCAGGACCAGTGGGATAGGAGACAAGGCAGCATTAAAAGCTGTCAACATATTCTGCCAGAAAAGGCCTTTGGGTGACAAAGTCACCCTTCTTCCGTTCTTATTCAGTGAACACTACTTGTACACTAGCCCGACACAAACTTCAAAGGAAGAAGTGAACATTCATAATATAAAGAAAAATACAAATTAACTGCACAGTAAGAATATGGTCATATTATTACAGTATTTAATTCTTTTGTAAACTATGTAGGTCACAGCCTTATTAATTTTAATGAAGCATTTCACTTTGAGAAGACTTTAGAGAAAACAAGACTAACTCCTTTGAGCAGAAAAAATGTTACAGGGATTTTGAAAGATATTTGTGTACCTCATCACAATACTACTGCTAAGCTTTGTTTAACGTCAATGAGCCTTTCCCTTTGAAAAAGAAATAGGTGTAACATCAAACTAAAAAGAGTTTTGTTCTCCTATAACACACGTTCCTGTAAAGGCATAAAAAAATTCTCCTTGCTCAATGAATAAAACAATTTATATACTCTAGGCTCTTAAAAATGCATTTTTGTACCCACTTCCCAGGTTGAGGCCTTAATTAAGACTCAAGGAGATGGATGTCTGCAGCACCTTTGCCAGCCCAGAGAAGTACATGCTATGCAGAGTAACCTAAATGAAAATAACATCTATGGAGAGTAATAAAAGACTGCTAAAATCCTCATTCACTTCTCTGGCACCAGCAGAGGCAATTTTAGACTATGATTCTGAATGTGGCTTCATTTGGATATTGTGAAGAGGGGCTCAGAAGCTGCCATGGGTTCCAGGTGAAGGGCAGAGCAGGCACATTAGCACAGAGAAGAGATAAGCAGCGATGCTCACCATCAGTTTTCTACCCGGCTTGTGCAGTGCCGCTTTGCCAGTGGTCTACCGCAGCTGATTTATGGCTAGCTGCAAAGCACCCAGACTTCTTCCAAAGCCAAGGCTTCTTCCCTACCTGCTGCAAAATACTGCATGTGCTGCATCAGTGACAGGACCAAGCCCAGGCACCCTCCAGATCTGAAGCCAAGACAAGTACTCATGGTAAGCAGCTGCAGGTGCAAGGAACCTGCCCAGCTCAGTGGTAGCAGGGAGAAGGTATGGGGCTGCCTCTCGTGGGTTTTACAGGTTTCCAAAAAAATGCACCTGGACTACATACCCTGAGACTTCTTTTTCTTAAGCATCTTTGAAAATTGAGGTGGAGGGAGAGGTATTTCCATTTCACTGCAACGAACTATAAATATCACATACTTCCTGCAACAAAAGAGGGGAAATCCCACTGGAGCAGGGGGATAAAGTTAGAAATGGCTTTATTCAAAAAGCATTTCAAATGTGCTTGGCCTAGGGTAAGCACATTTGAAATGGCTTACCTGAGACCCTCAGGTCCCCAGCTCAACCACAGGGATGCCCACATCAAGTCCCCAGACTGACTGTTCTCTGCAGTCTGTGACCAAGCACCACGAGTGTTACTGAAGAAGAATTTCCTTAAAACCAAAAGGGTTTTGGTGACAAACAGCGCAACCATCTTTAAATTTTCTTCAAAGTCATTCTTCCAGACTTGGGCAGAGGATTAGTGTTTCTTTTCTCATGGTTTTTTGTGTGTTTCTAGTTTATGACTTAAATTCAAATTCCCCCTGAACTAACAATACTTTGCATCTTGAACTCATCATCACCTCTAATTTATTTTTTCACTTCTCCTCTTTGTAATCCTGTTCTTCTGTACCATGAAGACCTGGGGGCAGGACATTATCCTCATTAGGGATGCATTCAAATCCTTAAAGCTAAGTAATTTTGTGTATTCTTTCTCATTAAAATACATGAGACAGCAGCCTATTGTGTGTATTTTCTGTTCTAAACATTATCAAGCATTCTCATGCATGTTTTTTGCTTTATTTCTGTTTCTTAAAAGTATAGAAGTACTCCTGCAAACAAGGTCTGGGAGTTCAAAACAAAAATTATTTTAATGAGCAGCTTTTATTTTAATAAAAATCTGCCAAAATAAGCTTAAAAATCTTTCTAGTTGTCTCACTGCCTGAAGCTAATTATAGAATTAGGTATTCAGTATTGCTGTCTGTGTGCATACAAGTGATTTTCTATGACACTTCAAGATGTTCCCATCCAGAAACATAAAACATTTTGAGTTAGGGACTGATTGACACAAACTAGATGTGCCTGGGGAGACCTAATAAAAGTCTGAACTTCATTTCTTATGTGTCCCACTACACAAGAATTGCATCTTTGAGCAACGGTAAAAAGCAACTTTCATGTAACTTCTCTGTGAAATTTGAAGTATGTTTTAGCTGAAATGAATGAAAAATTAAAGAAATGAGCTCTACAGATATGGTCTTATGAAAAAGAGTAGCAGTTCAAGACTTTAAAACTCTGAAATTCAGGGATCCTTGGCAAGTCTTCGTTATCTGTTGTAGGGTTTTTGGTTTTCTTTGCTTTCCCTTTTTCTTGAATTGTTTTACCAGCATTTCTATTGAAACTTTAATCATTAGATGGCATTTTCTCTCACTTACTGATGATCTGAACATCACATCACGTCAGAGTTAGCTGAGTTAACCCAGGTCAGAGTTAAGCCAAACATTGCTATCTTTGCAGATTAAAAACAAATCACAAAAGTGAGAAACCTATTCTGCTGCCACTACCTTTGTGGTTTCCCTGTAGATGTAACTTCTTTCCAAACAAGAACTGAGGAAAGGGGCTTTAAAAGAGAGGCTTTCATGATTTAGACCAAAACAGCAGTAAGCAGGCTGGGCCCAGCTGCCCTGATCTCATCCAAATGCTGTCAAGCCTGGGACAGTTCAGTTCCAAAGGCCAAACTGTTGTCATTGCAGAACACTGATTAATTTCTGATGGGTCAGTCCACCATCATATGGTAGTAAGTGCTCACCTCCTCATGATTCAGACTTAAAAGTGCCAAAAAACTGCTCCGTGCCTTCCCAGCTCCCAGGTAAACCAAGGCTGGTTAGCACATTCTTAACACCCCGAGAACTTGTCATCTCACAATTCATCCAAGCTGCAAATGTCCGTGTTCGCTTGGCAGCTAATGTGAAAAGCATGGCATCCCTCAAACACTTGCAGCCCAGGAATCATCCCTGCATGAGTCTCACTCACTGCATTTTCCACTGGCAGCCCAGAGCAGCCAGAACATTTCTCTGCACTGCAACTGCATCTCATCTGTCCAGCTGCTGCTCATTGGCTGCTCAGAAGGGCTGTGGATGTCCAGTCAGAGACAACACGTGGATCTCACCAGGAGGGAGGCAAGGCAGGAAGTATTTGCCTGCTCCTTCACCCAGATTGCTCCACGTACTCTTCTTATGAATGGCAGCTTGCTATAACTGTCACATAGACAACTCTTCTAACATGATGGGGTTTAGTTCCTTGAAGACACAGTAACCGGAGCAGAGAGGTGGTGGATGGCAATGTCTCAAGATGACAATGTCCTTAAAAAAATCATGAGGAAGTGTATGTGTCCCTTGGAAACTTTTTTTTTTTTTTTTTAAATGAAATACAGTCAGATTGCTCCCTCAAAGAAAACAGAGAGTGCCAAAGGAAAACTCTTCAGATTAGTGGAGGACAGAAACCATTTTCCTCTTTTAACTCTTTCCTTGTCCCTCTTTCCTCAAATAGTTGAGAAGCTTGCCTGTTCAAGCCCAAGTACCTCAGACTGCAAGTACAGCCTGAGCTGGAGTAGCAGTAAAGCAACATTTCAGGAAGTAGCCTCAAAACCTCTTTTCTAACATCAAATCTAATTTACGTGTTCAATTAATAGGTCAATATTAAGTTGTTTATTCCTGAGAATAAACATGGAAATAAAGCTTTCCTGCTGGGAGAAAGCTGTAGACATATTGCGGCATTTGAAATTAAATACATGATACATTTGCAAATACAAAATAAATACATGAATATATCTGTCCAAGGAATGAGAAATATTGCGGTCTTGATTTATGGGTAAGTTCTATCTTCAATGAAAGTTGACTTGCTTAGAAATGAGAGGAGCAGCTAGGCCCCCAGGACTAAGTTTAATGCACAGAGAACTGATAAGGAAGTAACATTTCATTAACTCACTCTTTGGGAAAAAAATACCCCAAACACTACTGAAAAATGTTGAATTAAGTTAAAGTAATGACCATAATTAAAGTGAAGTTTTAACGATGAGATCTCTGTTACACTTTTCAAAATCAGACATTAATTACATCAAAATAATCAGCTAATGAATGCAAATCCTAACACACTTGCTGCAAGAAGTCTTTATAACCAAGGAAAACATATTAATATTTCACATGTTATAGACCCAGTATGCTTCAATGCTTGTTTTGAATTACAAGTTTCCCACAGAAAGAGCAGAGTCTATTTACATAAAATAAACAAATATTAAGCTTTCAGAGATTCTACGGCACCTATAAGTATATCATAATTCAATGACTTCCTATTTTACCCACTTTGTAGAACTCTTTTTCTTACAGTCAGACTATTTATCTGACCCACCTGAGGCAAAGCACCACTGAAGGAGCAGCATTGCTTAGTAAGGCATTTGCAGCCAATGCCCCATGTCCTGTATCCTACTGATGAAGAAGGATCACTGGTCCAACCACAGTTTAGGCATCACACTCAGAGATCACACTTGAGGGAGCACTCACCATTATTTTACTTTCTACTCAGCACAACATAAAACTAACAAAACCCTTAATGCACTTAAACACTTGCAGTCTGTCACAGCAGTTCGGAGATTTAATTATCAATTACTTCAGAGTCAGTTCTATGAGGATTAGTATTATACATGGGCCAAACCACTCAGCTTATCAGTGCTGCTCAAACAGACTGCTGCATTATGAATAGTCTGACAAAGGGGAATAAAATCCTCATTATGAAGCATTGCTGCTGTCCTCGATACTGTGCCACATGATTTCAGTTTAAAAGCCTCCATGGTACCGCACACTTTGTCACGGGATAACAACTGGCTAGATCCTTCTGTTTCCATTACCTCAGGGCAGGACTATCATTAGGATTGGAAAGTGGATTAAAAGCTCAGGATGAAGCTGCAAGAGATGCTGATTAGCAATCTTGAAGGCAGGCCGGGTATCCCTGACAGAAAAATACCCCTTAGTCCCTAGCTGCTTTTGCTGAAGTTACCCAAGCTCTCACACCCCACAACACCCGTGAGCAAGTCTTACTGGCTCTGCATCTCAGATGCTGACCATATGTTCATGCATGTCATTTGCTCATGTTTGCAAATCTGACTCTATCAAAGCTGTGTTTAATCCTGTTTTTCAAACAGTGCAGCAGAACCAGTGATGCAGATCAAATATATTGCAAATAATGCTACAGCTAAAGGTCATATTAGGGGAAAGTGGTTGAAAATGGTGTTGGGTATCTTAACACAGATAGCTAAAAGGTGTCGGGCCCTACTATGAGCCCCTCTAATTAACATCCCAATAGTTCTGGCGTGCCAGGGGTTGCTGTCCCATCCATTCCTCCATGGCAACCAGCAACCCATCTCTGGTCTGCTTGTGTGCTCTGCTGTGGATACAGGCACAGGAATCAGTTCTCTGATGCTGCTGCACTCCTATACTAGTCTTGTCCTATTTTATGTCACCTCAGCTTCTTCCATGAGCAATTCATTCTTTGTAAAAGGAAGAATTAAAGACAAAAATTCTGGTAAGCTGACTATGAAGTTTTACATTGCTGAGAGAAAGATTAAGTCATTTGAGGCATACAAGGAAAAAGGCTTTAGTCAAGGAAGAGGTGATTGCAAGAAAATCTTGAATGGATAATTGGGAAATAAAATACCAAAAATAAATGGATATCAAGAAACCAACATAAGATTTCAGAAGTACACAGAAGATGAATAAGAGGAGGTATTGAGCCAAAGGAGAGCAATGAAAAGTACTTCGCAACAGAACAAGGTATTGCAGAAAAATTAAACACATTCTTCATCTTGCAAGGAAAATGGAAGGTGAGATGCCAGAAGTGAAAACCATGTGTCCTGGAGTGGACAGTGAAAAACTGGAGACATTAGCAATCTCTCCAGAGTAATTCTTGTGTAATTTAAAATCCATAAAAACAGTCAGAGCCCAAAGACCAGATGAGACACACTTTGGGGTCCTGAAAGAGACGACAGGCAGATTATTGGACCACCAGGAGTTATCTTTAATATCCTTTCTGAAACAGAGAGGTATCTATAAACTAGAGAGAAACAAGCAAAATAACAGTTGTAGGAAGGAAATTACTATGAAGAGCTATGAATTAAATTTGACCTCCAAAGCAGAAAAGGTCCAAAAAATAACTAGTGTTTATAAAAAAAATCAAAAATTTTAAAAAGAAAACAACAACAAAAACTTTTGAGAAATATGAAAATACTAAGAAATACGAAAATACTAAGAAATACAACTTTAGTGGAATACAATCATGGTAACAGCTCATGCAATTTACTTATGTATACTTCTCTTGTACTGCTTCTTTAAAGGCAGTACTACAGACAAAAAATGGGACTGATAAGCTGATCCTGTTTAGATTTTAGAATGCCACATAACATAGGAAGACAGTGAATGAATACATGCAAGACAAGGTCCTGGATTAAAAGTGTCTAAGGAAAAGTCACGTCTGCTAGCATCAATGATGCAGTATGATGCAGAAAATGAATGGGTGATGGATGAATAAAAATGAAAGCAGTGTTCATTTCTGAGGATTAGAAAAAAAACATTTATTTGGTAATAGCTCCTGGTTGCATTTTCTCTTGTATCTACCTCCCAAATTGGTTTCTATAACACAAGGGCTTACCCTACTCATATCCTGAACTCACAGCCTCTTGCAGTTCCATTTAAATGGAAATCATGATCCAATTACTCTCTGCATCTGGATTCTCATGTTCAGTGCTGACTGAACTCAAGTCACGGAGCTGAAATGGTTTTTGCAACCCAGCCTGCAATCTTGGGGTGTCTCAGAAGTCGCATACAGCTGAATTTGGTCAGCTTCTGCGAATGACATCAGCACAGATAAACTCCAGTTGCAGGGTCAGATAGTAAAGGATATTGGCAAGAGGTACTGTATTACAGGGAACTTTGATTTTCTGATAAACCCCAAATCCTGTCAACCTGTATTACTGATTGAGACTGTCCTCTCAGGGTAAAGTCAAGATGCTCTGGTGCATTTCCATTCTAAATTTGACTAAATTTCTCCTCCTTCTCTATATGGAGAAATGGACACTGGTAAGAGACGGTAATAATTTTCAAATATCTGCAAAGAGGAAAAAGACCCCACAACTACTCCAGTTGAAAGAGGAAGCAAACTGTAACAAAGAGGGTTAGGCAAAACAGTAGGGAACAATTTTAACGCAAAAATAGGAAATGCATTGGAGCTGCTTTCAGAGGCTCCAAGATCTCATATTGAAGGCTTTTATAAATAGTTTTCCACAAACAGGTTAAATAAGCACATAACAGAAGGAATCCCATCCTGGGGCAAGAGGGGGGATCATTAATGATTAAGGTCATAACCTTAAGATATTAATTAACTTTAGCTGTTTTGGCTATTTTTAAAAATCTCTGCAGCATTCTAGGCTGTCAAACAGCTGCTACACTCCACTCTGCCAATGACTGATTTTCAGTTGTCTCTGAACTTGCTCCTCTTGTAATGTGCATTTTTTAAATCTCTGTGCTTTTCCAGTCTACTAAGGAGTGTCCTGTAGAAGAAATTACTGTCTCTTTCTTGTGACATCATACACCTTGCCTTCCAGCTCTTCTTGTGCTTTTCCCTCCCCTGTAATTCTGTCCAGGGTCATGCTGAGCTGGAAGAAAAAGGTATTAGAAGTATTGTCTCCAAAGAGGTGTACACCAGGCCTTCAGAGAACCAAGATCCAAATGTTGGCACATTTGAACATTGTCCAGGTTTTCAGAGCACAACATGATGGGGAATGTCAAATCCAGACTGAACTGTGGGGTCTTCATGATGGAAGAAAATGTCCCATTACCTTCCCCAGAACAAAACCAAAGATTTTTCAGGCATTTACAAGGCAAAGGAAGATAAAAAGGTGAAAAATGGGAATTATTACATAAAACTATTCTCTTTCTTTGGCACTGACCTGCTGAACAACCTTTGCACAAGTCCCAGACTCCCTAGCCAGTCTTGCTGCAGGATAAAAAGACACACCTCAAAGAGTGCTGCTGGAGCTTTGTAGTATCAGGTCAAAATGTTGCTCATTTTGTGATTTTTCTGTCTCAAAAAAAGAGGTATCTTATTGGTGACTTCAGCAAAGGGAAAGGAAAGAAAGTTCATACTTTACCTGAAGCATCAGGATGGTAGAGGCTGGGAGCACTTGTTATTTCTCCTTGCTGATGGAGACAACTCCCTGAGGACCTTTGACTCGCAATGAGAATCCTGCTCTTGGCAGATGGCAGCCTGGACACTGCACCCAGCCCTAACTGTGGCTTCAGGATCATGGCAGATCGATAAAAGCTTGGTGGCACCTCATAGTGACTGTACGGTGGAGGGCAAAAATCATCTTTTGCAGGCCGTTCCCCAACCTGCAGAAAAACCATTAACACAGATATTACACAATAAATCAATAAACCCAGACAATATGGAGCTCCAAATTGCTTATAAAGGCTAAATTTCCCTCCTTGTGAATCTGATCTTCAGAGTACTGCAAAATTCCATAAAGTTATGGTCTTACTATATGAATGACTCTACAAAAATATGTATATTACACTTTCAATATGCAACTACACCCAAATAAAGAATTGATGCGTCCCCCAAAAGAAAATGGAGAAATGGAAGACCTTCAATCAGTGAAAATGAGGGTACTGTTTCAAGTCACGAAAGGTTGTATTATTTACAGAGGTAGGTACACTGAGAGATTGTGTAAGTGGAATTTTTATTAGAAGTTATTTAAAATATTCTTGCCCAGTTCTGGGAGAAGTTCGTTTTAACTTAGGCAAAAATAAAGCTGGAGGTGTTTTAGGTACATTTTATCAAAGAAATTGTGCTGCCAAATAATTTATATGAGGAAAAAAAAGAACCCCCCAGTACGTTCTTACTGCAAAATGTTCATTGTAATCTGTGCCCCTCTAGTTCCTAGAAAGAGACTTGGTTGTGGACATGAGCACACTTCTCTAACTCATGCTTTCAAAGGCCTGTTGAATATTACAAATCAGAGCTATAAAACCACTGCCCATGCGAACTGGAGGAAAAACTATCAGATTTGCAAATGTGAAACATTTACTATTTATCAAAAAAATATGATGCTTTGTTAAAATCATTGACAAACATCTCAGTATTTTGATGTTGAACCTCTCAGTATTTAATGCTGTAAGAAAAGCAGAATAAGTCCCAAGCTGGAAGTGTTTCCAGCTCATAGCTAGCTCATAGCACTGAACTTGCACTTGAGGAATGACCTGCTTCCGTGATTCAGCCCTTGCATCTTTGTGCATTCAAGCTGGGCTCTGGCTCCCACCTTTCTGTGCTGCTTCATGACTCAGGACAAGAGTGCAGAGTTTTCATCTCTCACATTTGCAAAGAACTTTTTGCTCTTCTGAGTAGAGTCCAACTTCTTCACCATTTTCTTATAAAATGCAATGTCATCATAATGTAGAAATGACCTATGAATATTTTTTCAGTCAACCCATTTAGTCCATGGGAAAAGAAAAAAAGCATAGGAAATAGGAAATGCGAACTAAATTTGTTTAAAAATTAATCAAAAATGCCACAGGCTACTTAGGAAGAAATGTAACTGCCAATTAATTAACTCTGCTGTAAGTTACGATGCATATAATATGCCAAATCAATTTCTATTTAGCAATTATAAGCATTAGAATATGCACTTCAACATTGACTATAAAAGCTTTGATCCTAGCTCCTTCAAGAGCTTTAATCCTAATTTAGCAAATCTTTAATATGCTAAGAGACAAGACTGGCCTTAAACTATGAAATATAGAACATTCAAGGCCTTAGCACAGGAACTAGGAGGGCAAATGCAACAAACATTAAGCTTTATAGTTTTGCCCTATATTTTTTCCAGTGTTTGCAGTCCTATTTCCTGCCATTAGATCTTTCTCTTTCCTTTTTTATTCTACTCCTATGACCTATTTTAAATTAGGGTGCAGTTTTTTGCGGTATAGTATGAATGATTATGTAGGCTTGGACTGCAGATGTCTGGCTTCTTACTTTCAGCTTCCAGATATGAGATTGTTTTTCTGGATAAGCCTCAGTTATCTTCTCACTCCCGGATAAATTTATTTCTATCAGATTACACTATGCATACTATCATTTCATACTTAAATGAAAGTAAAACACCAGTGCCAAGTATTTCAGTACAAGAAAAAATCTTTACATATAGAAAATAAGCATTTTTTATAAACGAGGTCAGTTTTCAAACCTTCTCTCACCCCATTTCTTTTTCTTTATTGACAGTATCTATGGAGTAACAGAGAAAGGCAACAAAGATGGACACAAAACCAATCAATCACAAGCATGAAAAAACCTCATCTCAAGCTGAGCGAAGTGAGAAGGACTTAGAATAGAATCATTTAGATTGGAAAATGTCCTTAAGATAATCAAGTCCAACTGAATTTTGCCCAGATATCTTTCAAGAACTAGATGCTATTTTTTGAAGATCCCAGTTTTGGAGAACATAAACTTGTTATGAAGATACACCATTTTTTTCCTTTCTATTCTACTGTCAATTTATGAAGTGTAAAATTCAAATGGTCTCAATAGAATTATATGAAATTATTGCCATTTTAAAGCACTCCGGAAAGATACGGATTAATATGACCCCTAGCACCCTGTACTAGATTTTTGTATGAGGGACTTCTAGGGAAATGACCTGTAGCAGCCTGTCCACCAAGAAGGTCAGCTCAGAGTTTTGTTCTGTTGGGCTGTCTGCTCATTACCCATACAGCCATGCATTAATTTGTTAGAATGAGCCAGAAAAGTCTGCAACAAATACTTTGAGCCTACAGGAATTTCCGCAGGCTGGATATTCCTCAGCAGAGCTGGCAGCATGGCCAGCAGGTATGGATGCCCAACACTTTCCGTCATATTATTTTGTTTAAAACATCATCAAACATTAATGCCCTGAGGAAGAATTTGCTTGTCAAGTGCCTGCTTCCGGCAACTCTTTGGGAAAAGAATTGGCAACATCAGGCAGTTCAAATAATAGAATCAAGGAGAGAAACTTTTGGGTCGACTATATATAAAACAACTCCCCTAACTCCTTTTTACCTCAGCAGGCTTTTTGTTTCAACAGACTTTTGTCCACCCTCTCTGGAGTACAATGATGTCTGTGCTGGGTAACAGACCCAAAGTGGTGGTTGAATGGGGCCAGCACAGTCTTGGTGAGGCAGTCAGGAGAGAGGTGAGGCAGGTGATCAGCAGACCTCCTTACAGACCCTCACCAGGACAGGGCTCCTGTCTGCAGCCATAAAACAGTGAGTACAGTGGCCAGTGACCACTCTCTGACAGCACACAGACTGTACCTGTATGGGTAAACTCTCAGTCTGGAGACCAGGCTGACCCATGCTGGTCCTTGCGAGCAGCCTAGGGGTGAGCAGGCTCTGGCAGAGCTGAATCCTGAGCTGGGGAGCATGCTCCTAGTCCAGCAGTACAGACAGCTTCTCCTGAGCCTTGGAGGCCATGTCATTCCACTGTTCAATTCACTAGGACAGATAGAGCCTTTGCATCCCTGTAACTTGATTTGCCCTGTAACTTCCCTCAGAGGCAACTGGGAGAACAAAGAGCCCACAAACACCTGCTGGTGCTGGCTATAGGAGGGTGAGGTCTGCAATGAGATGGGGAGCCCATGTTGTGATGAAGGATGGACAGCAGTGACCTACCCTGGAAAACGACTGGTTTTCTTAAGCATTTTGCATTTCACCTTGAGAGTTTTTCTTTTTTTTTTTTTTTTCTTTTTTGATGAAGATGGGCGTGAAAGATCTATGTACACACTCTGCCAATGTTCTAAAGAAAAGCATTGGGGGAGCTATCAATTCCACAGGCAAGGCTGCCCATTTCAGCATTAACTCCATTCTGCTATGGACCCAACCCCTTTGCACAGCTGGACTGCCTTCATGCTGGAGTTGGGAGCTTTGTCTGAGCTGCCCTGAGCAGGCTTTGGCACAGGCAGCTCAAGAAGCCCTGCAGGCTTCCCACTGCACAAAGGCAACACTCGAGTCTTTCTCATAGAGTTCTCCAGGCCTTTTCTTGGAGCCTCCTGTCTGAGATGTTACTTTCCTATTTCTTCTATGCCTGGCACCCAGAGGGATATTTAATTGTTCCTACCACTTAGCTGAATGATGTTTAGAGATTACAGGTTTGACCCTTAACCACAATTAACACTATCATAGCTATATAAGGAGCTACAGAATGGTAATCAAAGCTCCCCAAAGACAATACTGGATGTGTGAAATAGGTCAGTCTGGGATTTTTTCTCTAACCAAGACAGTGGCCATCATGCCAGAGTCTCCTTGTCTCCAAAACCTCTAGTCTTCCACATTCTCCCTTCAGATCAGTGATTTTTGATCTATTTCAATGCATCCTAATTGGTTTCTTTTGATTACACATCACTTATCTGCTACTAACCCATACTGTGCACAGTTGCTTTTTTAAGCTTCTCTTTACCTCCATAGATTGATCATTTTCCTTTTTCTTGATCCATACTGAGCCAATTCAGGCCCCTTTGTATTCCTCCACCTGGCAGCACAGCCAGGTTATTGCTTTTCAGGTGGCAGTCCAAAAAAGCAGATTCCACCTTCTGCTATCAGCTCCTGACTCCTGGGCTAATGCAAACTCATAATGCAAATTGCAGTTTCACTTCTTCTTTTCAGCCTCTCCCCCAGTCAGTCCAGCTTCTCTGAAGAAGCAGCTTGCTTGGGCTAAGATATTCCCTCGTTGAAATACCCACCAGAAGTCATATTTCTTGGAGGAATAGGGGAAGGTGCTTTGTATCCTCTCCAGCCCAAAAGTCCTACTTCCAGCCCTAGTCTAGAGAAAATCATGCTGCAGACTTGCCACAACCTGAGTCCTTCTCGTGCTAAAAACAGCCCTCAGCAGTGCTCAGAAATCTGTCCTTTGTTCACAAATGTGTCTGCAGATCGTGCCTGATTATCTGAACCCCAACTCTCACAGACACCTGTGGTCTTCAGAGGGTCATGCCACCTACAAACAGTCAAACAGTCAGCATACACTCTGGGTCATTTTGGCTCTCATTTCATTGCCATGAATTAAACAGCAATAACCTAGTAATTTCCCCCCACCTTCAAGATTGTGAAGATATACTAATGACGGCTGGAATAGACAATCTCCCAAAGACTTTGGTAATTCATTCTCTGGACACGAAATATAAGGGACAGAGCTGAAAACTGAAATTAAAGGAAAAAAACAGCAAACACTGTTCTTTCTGTATTTGTGATGAGAACTAACTATAATCCTTGCTCACTTCAGTAGGTTTCTGGTTAATATGCCACAAGGGTCAATCTACACTCATACACAGTATCTTAGTTTGGGTATTTGCCAGGTTTTGACTGCCAACATTGTCACTAAATTTTTTATTTCAATGCTGTTCCTGGGATCTATACCATATGTAGAATGAGGTAGGGAGTAAAATAGCCTTAATAACACCAGAAGACACAGAGCAAAAAAAGTATTCTTTTTTTAAAAGACTCATTCAAGTAAAATCACTTGTGTTATCTTCAGTGTTTATATGAAAAGCGTGGTTGTTGAACTACCACAGGTCCCATCCAGTGGATGCAAGAGCACATGACAGACACAGCTTGCTCTTCCTGGTCTTTCTCCACCTACCAAGCAAGCTCATCCTTCCTCCATTGTGCTCACCTCCCAGTGAGGGTTTCAGGAACCCAAGGCTCCTGCCCAGTTTAGCAAAGCAGAAACACGGTGAGATAATTGGAGCCAGAGGCATCTAGAGGGATTTCCATCACATTTTGGCTGCTCAGGATGGCTTTCCAGTGAAAAGAAGAAATCTTTTTTGATGTGCAGGTCAGTGTAAGAAACAACATTAAAATTAGCCAAAAGTAATTCTTCTTTTGTATTATACGTATACTATAAAAAGAGATCTCATAGTCCCTGGATTTCCATACAGCTAAACAGAATGGAATTAGTTTAGACCTCTAGTGCTCTGTCTACAAAAACCTGCCAACTTTCCCATTAGGAAAGAGAAAGTCTGTATGGGCAAATTAAAATCATTTCCCAAAGTTATTCTCTGGGAAGTAAAAAATAAAATTTAAAAAAAAAATTATTCAATTTGGCATGTCTTTTTCTTTCTAAACATCCCTATTTATAATACTAACAGGTGTCCCATTTGCTGCAAAATACTGGAAGAACACAGTGACAACGTCCAGTAACAGCTAAGATATCTCAATAGGGTCAGTACTAGAAACAGTTAGGTAAGTTTATTCCTAACGATCACTCATTGTTTTAGGATTTATTTCTTATTTGAGGTTTGAGAACTAACTTCTGGCAGCAGCAAATAAGCAAATGATCACCACTTGGCACACAAAAGCAGCTGTCTAAGCTGCAGAAACTTACCTCCTGCAGAAACTTCTCGCTCATCGGAGTGAAGTGATGACCTGGGGGCCTAATTCCTGACACTACTAGTCCAGAACCAAAGAGTCTTGGCTTCTGGAGGTCAGGTTTAAATTTGTCATACAGGATGCTGGCGGGCTTTGCCTCCCCTCCATTGGATGCCTTCTGTTCCGCAGGGATGGGCATGCTGCACGTGGGGCCGTCGAAGGGCAGCCCTGCCGGCGCAAACAAAGGGTCGAGCTGCTCTATTGAACGAGGGTTTCTCCTAATGTACGTGATGATTTTAGGTCTCACAGGTTTGGGCCGGGGGATGGCAGGTTTCATCTCAACACCTTCTTCCAGCTTTTCACTGCAGTCACTGTCCGCACCAGCCTTATCTGTGAGGGAGCCCTTGGGGTGGACCAGGATAGGTTTTGGGATGGCGCTGCTGCAAGCAGTCTTGATAGGCACTTTAGGGGATATGTTTAACAACTGTGTGCTGTCAGCAGGAGGTAGGATAGAGGAGGGTGACAATTTGTCATCATGAAGTGCATAAAGGTCCTTCAAATTACTGTTTGATAGCGTGGGCTGACCATTAACATCTGACGTTGCCACCGGGCGCACAGGAGTTGGGGCACATAAAAAGACATCGGCCTTTGTTGGAATGTTACTGCTCTCTGGTGCTTCCTCTGGAGGATGTTTCTGTACATTAGCTGTTTCTTTACTTGAAACGGAAACATCTGAGGTTTCCACATCACTGCTGTGACTGTCAGGTTGTTGGTTTGACACTGTCTCTGCACTGTGAGTTCTGTGATGCTCTGAGGGATCAGAAGCAGGCACAGCAACATCCTCAGTGCTTTCTTTGACTAGCATCAGTTTATTCTCATTAACTTTCAAGGGTTTGCTGTCAGGTAGATTAACATCATGTACAGGAGATATCTGTTCACACGCTGTTGCAGAGCAACCTGTGTCAACTTCACGCAAATTTTTGCTTTTTCTCGGTGTCACTTTGACACTGGATTTACTACTGCAAGTGAGTGGAAATATTGTTTCCATTTCCTCATCAGTAAAATATTCCTCACCAGCCTGGCCGGTTGCCCTGCTGTCACTGTCATTGCTTCCTCTCCCTTCCTCACTGATGGTGATGTTATCATTTTGCAATTTATCATCAGGATGAGTTACTATCTGGCTTGACAATCGGTCCTCTACTCTATTACAGGTGTCTTGAAAATGGGATACTTGAAATTTTGACATGTCAGACCCAGAGCTTTTCTGTTCCTGCACTGCTGTATTTTCAGCTCTTGGACACCCCAGGAACTCTACCAGCATAATTCTCTCTATCTTTTGTGGACATGTATTTTTATATTGTAGAGACGGTGCAGTCCTAAGCTCCAGTTTTTTACTTTTATCACCCTGACCTAATTGTGCTTCTGATTTACTAGCAATCTCATTGAGCTTAACAGCTGACTGTTGAGAATGAGAAGTATGCAGTGTGCTTTCAATGCTAACATTTGGTACATTTTCTGGTTTACTTGTTTTCTTGTTCCCTGAGGTAGATGGTTTGGAATAAAATACAGTGGTTTCCTCTGAGGTATTGTCAAGTGGACGAAACACCATCCCAAGAAAATGATCTGTGGATGTTTTTTGGGATTTCTCTGTAGTTCCTACCAGGTGGTGAGACCTGTCAATGGAGTCCAGTGATGCAGAAAGCAGACGTTTACACGACACACGGCCAACACCGTCTTTTGCAAATGTTTCAGGCTGAGGAGAAAATTTACTTGGTCTTCCCAAAGAAAGCCTTTTAATTCTCTCCACCTCCACAGTCCTAGACATTTTTCCCTTAGGAAAGTTCTGGGTGAAGTCAATATCACCTTTGGAGACAACCTCCAGGTTGGCATCATTTGTGCTACTTTTTAAATTGGACAGACTTTGTCCTCGGCTAATCCTGATATGCCTTGATATATCCTTAGCTTCGCTGGTCCTACAATCTTTCCCAGTTTCTCTGCTTGTGGTGGAGGGCAGCTTACTTTCCTGTGCACTGGTGTGACAGGTTCGAGAGTCTTTGAAGGTCAGAAGTTTATTCTGCTCTGTAGGCAGATGAGTCACTTTCTCTATTCCTCCGGAGTATATATTCCCACTCTCATCTGTCAAATCGCGTTTCTTAACATCTCCGTCAGTTGTTCTAACTTTTGTTACAATTTGGTTGGCATTGGTATCCCCAACATTCACTATGCTTTCATTATTGTTTCTTATTTCACTGCGGTTGTCCTGAAGCTGGGAATAACATGACTTGTTTGGAATAAGTGGAGCACTCATTTTGAAGCTTCAGGTGACTGCTTTTTTTTTTTTTTTGGCAGTTCTAATTAATAAGAAGGTATTTTCCTCTGTCAGATTAATTTTTATGCATGCTTCAGTTATATATTTAAACTAAAAAAAATTCATCATCAGAAGACTTGAAGCCTCTTCTCAGAGTCACATTTTTCTGCTGCTAAGTTGTCTCTTCTGCAGCTTCTGGACCTAGGAAATCTTTATGATGTGCTGTAGAGAGGATCAACAAAAGCAAAATAGATCTGCCAAGTTCCCTCTGAATGAGAGCCAGTTAATCCAGTCAACCTAAGGGGAAAAAAAAACCCAAACACAAATAAAACAAAAAACCCAAACCAGACAATATTACACTGATGTCGGAAATCACATTAACTAAATCAAAGTTGAAATCAACAGCACTCACAGGTATAACCCCAGGACAGTGTTTTCAAACACTTTAAATGCCGTTTCAATCACAGCTTTGCTCCCAGCAAAGGTTCTTAGAGTAGCACAGACCTCTGACTCAAGAAGTTACACAGCAAAAACTGCCCTGGTTTGAGGAATGGTTGTTACTGTTTTTAAGACATGTAGGTTTACAACTGGAAAGAGGCAAAAATAGCCCCGTGAGGGTGTGATCCAGTCTTGAGGGTCTAAACTTTTGCATATTGCTTCAACAACCATTACACCAAGAGTGGCTACTGAAGCTTTTAAAGCATAACTGTATAGGTTAGCCATAAAAAATAAAATTCCAGGTCCATAGAAGTTGTTTATGGATTTCTGTCCTTGCCTAGTAGAAATCACTGCCATTCTTGTGCTGACATCCCATCCCCTTTGACATTTTTAGCCAGATCTATAGATTCCAAGAAAGCCAAAGCTATGCCTGGAGGCCTGCAAAGAAAAAAGGGGTTTTTTTCTGAGACAGATCAATGCGTGTGCTTTTAAATATAGAGGATTATACACAAATCCCAACACAGTGCATCTCCTTTTGGCTCGCTCACACATGTGGCTTCGGGAGCCCAGATTTTGTCCTCTATCACCTCCAAGAAGATGAAGGTGAGATTTCTGTCTATTCCATGCCAAAATTCATTCTCTGAGATATTTCTTGTACCCTCTGTGTTCACACCCTTCATCGTAAATAAACATGGACACTGGAAATTGGAACATGCTCCACAGTTCCTAGAAGCTGAAATTCAAGGCAATTGTGGCACACTCAACTATGCTAGATTTCTAGCTAGGGGCTCACAGGGGGACTAATTAGAAGTGCTGAATTAGTCCAGTGCTCTGTCTGGGGCCCTCTGTTCACTGAAAGGATCTTCACACACAGTGTGTAGAGGCCATACTGGTGTGCTTCAGAGACCAGACCAAGAACCTTAGCTTAATGTTGTTAGTACAAATTTATTAACATGCAGGTCGGGAAAGACCTGGCCCCTCTCAAAAACAGGGCACTGCTCAACCTCAGTACGCTGCCAGTTGAGACTAACCCCTTAAAGCTGACAACAATGGACTCTATACACATTGCAATTTCATCTCTTCTTGTAGCATCCAGTCTCAGATTAAGGATGTCAAAGGCTTGAAGAACCCACTACATTCTTACAATTAACATTCATACAATTACCCAAAGTATTTCCCTTTTTTTGCAGAATATTGCCTGGTTAGCTTTGCACCATGTTTTATGATTACCATTACAATAACTATACAAAATAATGGTTCTCTGTAAACAATACAAGGTTCCATTCTGCTACGGAACATACAGGACTCCTACTAAATTAATATAAAAATATAATCTATTTTCCTGTTAAGGAATACAAACTTTGGAGCTTGGTTCAGTCAGTGGGTTGAACATTTACACATTGTGATAGACCCATTTGGAAGCAAGATATGTGGTTTTGTGTTACATTTGGGACCTTGGATTTGATCATTCTTCTGTAAATAGTTGCTATTTAAGAAGCTTTGGCTTGGATTTTCTGCAAGACAGTTTATTTTAAATGGCACTGTCCAGGCTCAACTTCACTATGCTCTTTGGAGTCAGTGAGATGAAAAGACTCAGCTGTGTCTGGTTTCTGCTGGCTCTTCCTCTATTTTTTATTACTCATCTCTCTTGACTGATGTTGGCTGACATACACATATCTGAAGTCACTCCCTGCTGTGGTGGAATGCTCTGAGATGAGAGGGACATGAACCTCCTAACTCTTCAGATGCCCTCCTCAGCACAGGAGAAGGGAGTAAGAGGAGTCTCGAGCCCAACAAAGACAACAGTACATCACTTAGCAGCATATCACTAGGGACTCCGGACGAGAAACATGTCTGCCATCTCAAAGACTGCACTTGGTATATATAAGGATTTATATGGATAAAATTTTCTTGATATCGTATAATGTAAAAATATCCCCTCTACTGAGAGTAGAAAATGAAGTCATAGCTCTCCATGTCACAGCATCTTGGCAGGATGCAATAATTGTATTTGTGAAAAAAAAAAAAACCAAAACAAAACAAAACTCCTTTACAAAGTGATGTGAACATGCTAGACAAATTATATCCACCAGACTATGTTTAGCTATGAATCCCACAGGACGAAGAAATACAATTAAATACTTCTGTTTAACTCCAGCAGTATCAGGTTCCTTCTAAGATGTCTATCTCTTATGAGACTCCATTTTAAACCTGAACCCATTTAATGATGATCTAGAAAAGAAGCCTACAAGAGTTTCTTCCCATCTGATATTGGAGTTCCTCCACTACCCTCCAAGTTACATTTGGCCAACAGGTCTCACCCTAATCTCTGGAGACATCAGGAAGAGGGAGAAGCAGAGCTGGATGATTTTTGCCCCAGGACATGCAGCAGGGACTGCATCAGCAGAGTTCAAGTTTGTGAAATAAAACTGGCTGGAAAAAGAAAGCAGCAGCTCACTTCAGAATAGTAACAGTGGCGCTTTTTTTGGTTAAACAAGCAGTGTAGAAATATTATTATCCTCAATAGCAATTGAAAAAAGAAAATGGTGAAGAATTCCACACTATTGGTTGTTTGTTCTGTATTCAATTTACCACAAAAACAGAACAGCAATAATTTTGAGATATGCAAAGGAATTATCAAAACATGTGGAAAAATAAAAATGGAAATAAAGAAATAAAACCTGTAACATGTTGAGAATTTTGCTTCCTCTATAAACATTTCCTAATGCAGGCTGTTACAGCTGCTTACCCATTCCAGTATTGAGACTCTAAAACCAGAATATTTACATCAAGATACACTAAAAACATCTGGGTGTTCTGGTAACACTGCACATGGCTTAGATTGCTCTGTCAGTACAATGTGTATGAGAAGCATCTGAACATTTCATTAACCATCTGCCACTGAACTGATTCCTCTTCCTACTACCATAAAACAAAACAAAAAATCCCCAAGCAACAAAAAACAATGGTTTGTAAATTGCTAGGGCAGAGCCAGTAGCCTGCAAAAGGTCAACCATGGGCCAGCATCTCCCATTATCCGCCCACTCCTGCAAGGTAAACGCTCTCAACCCAATGGAGTAGTGGGTCGTGCTGCCCAAGAAATAGGATTACACAGGCAGGTTGTTCACCTGGAGAGGAGAGGGTTCCAGGTAGACACCTCATTGCAGCCTTTTAGTACTTAAAGGGACCTTATAAAAGGAGGTAGAATGACTTCTTACATGAGCAGATATTCATATGACAAGGAGAAATAGTTTTATACTAAAAGAAAAGAGATTCAGATCAGATATTAGGAATAAATTCTTTACTGTGAGAGTGGTGAGGCACTGGAATAGGTTGCCCAGAGAAGTTGTGATGCTTCATCCTTGCAAGTGTGCAAGGCCAGGTATTGGACAGGGCTTCGAACTACCTGATTTAGTGGAAAGTGTTCTTGCCCATGGCAGGGGTTTGGAACTGGAAAATCTTTAAGGCCCTGTTCAACCCAAACTACTCTGATTCTATGATACATGGGGGGAACCTGTGCGCCAGCCCACCTGGCAATGACTCAGAGAGGAGTAAGGAGGTCTGATGAGGTGTTTGTCCTCATAGAGGGCAGCTACAACTACTTGATCACAACACAGTTCAAAGCCCCAAGTGAGAAATCTCCATTTCTCCATCTCCATCTCTGAGCCATTTCCTTCAGAAACTATCATGAGCAAGAGCTCCAAGTTCTTAAACTCCTGGAGCACCCTGGACAAGGGCTGAGCACAAACTCAGCTCTGCTGCCCTCTGCACAAGCAGCACACATCCAGAAGATAAGAGTCTTGGATCCATTACAACATCCACAGATAAACTCCTGCAGAAAAAGACCCTCAGGAAGAAATCTTGGCCCATGAGAAAGATGCTCCCATTATCTGACCAGTGCAGTGATGCAGGGAGGATGGATGAAAGCAGATGAGGGATATATATTTGCAGGAGGTAGGAAAGGGATGCAGTTTTTACAGTTACTACAGAAAACTGGCATGAACAGATGCCTCCAGATAGGCATAGCTGTCCCATGAAATGCTGCCGGGGAGAACTGGCAAACCAGGCAGAGCCTGGCTGAGGCCTTCTCTGGGAGACAAGATACCACCACATCCAATGCCAGCACTGCAGGCTGCCAAGAACTGAGCCCACAGATAAGATACAGTGCTGAATGGAAAAAAGGTGGGAATTTCTCCTTGGAAAGCCCGAATCTTCATGAAGAACTCTTTCTAATGGTGACAGAAGCTGAAAGCTGATACTAGGATATTAAAAAAAAAAAGCCAATAAACCTTTTGGAGTGGGTAACGTACAATTGGAATTAATTAAAAGTCATGGAAAAGTGCTCACCCAGGCACGTGATAATTTTGTGAATGTGATTTGGAAGGGTGAGAACCAAGATTTGGATACAGGCCCCGACAGCTTCTACTCATAACAAAGCAGACACAGCTGTTTGAGGAAATTACAGCATAATCTCATCTTTGGCAGATCCTGTGGAATAGTTGCTGTCTGTCAAGAAGAGGACAGTCCTTCAGAGAGACAACTTTCTGCCTGACAAGCAATTAGAATATAGGCAGAGAAGAGATGACAGAGCAAATGTTAAATTTTTACACACTGGAAAGTGGCAGGAAGGCAGTTCTGATTCAAAAGTAAAACTGAAATTATTTGAAGATATTAAAAGCTTTTGTAGAGTGCAGCTCTGTAGCATTTCCAGAATTTCAGTGTTTTAGTGTGTTTAATGTCTCTATAGTCAATAAATTTTACTATTTCATTATTTACATGATTGTATATTTTATATCTTTTTAAGTAGTATTATAAAAACTGACAATAGAACAGCTTATGGTTTCATAGCCCAATGAGAAATCAAGATCAAATTTACTTCATCTTCCCAAGGTTTTCAAATGGCGAACAGGTGACACAGAAAGGTTAGTTCCCCTGCCCGAATTAGTATTTTTATTTTCCTGAGTGACAGGGTGATAACAAGCCCAGTGGAGAACTCCTGGTTCTTGCTTTCACTAGGCTTAGGATGAGCCATTTCTTTTTGGCTTTCTTCACTGTATTTCCAGAGAGATTTTTGGTTCAAGCCTTCAGTAATACAATTTCCTTATACAACACACCTGAGGGATCCCTTGGAAGCAGCACCACTTCCAGTTTGCTGGAAATCACCACCACATGCAACACTCCTGAAAGCACAGCCAAAGGGAAAGTTGCTAAAGCAAGGTTGTCCCCCGACCTTCCCAAAGGAGGGGAGATGGCAGCGCCTGAAACAACAGGACTGAAAAATAAGCAGCCAACATGAGACCCAAGCACTGGAAATCACTGTAGCAGCTGGCAGTATCATAATGTGTAATTGGCTTGCAAGTGCAACTTTCCTTTCTGAATAAACCAAAAAAAAACCCAAAAAAACAAAACAACAAACCAAAAAAAAAACCCACCCCAAAAGAGAGTTCCATGCTTGAAACATTTATATGTATCCTTAATTGCCTATGTATGGCAACTGGAGGACATCAACATAACAGATGGAGCACAGGGAATGCACTGCTTCTCATTTGGCTGAATACCCCTCCCAGGCACTGAAGTGCTTTTTCTCACAGGCCTTACTGCAGGGAAAGGCCTTACTGATGGGAAACAACCATGACCATGTGCTCTTGGCTAAAGAAACCTGTTTTGTGGTCTCTCTGAGGAACAGACCCACAATTTTTCCTGCCATGGCAGTGGCAATGGTAATGCAGGAGCAGAAATTTTTGTACAGATATGTAATTTATCTCTGGTTACACTGTGGGGTCAGTATGTCTTCAATGCAAACACATCAAAAACCTTCCCAAATAATGTATATAATTTTATTTTCATAAGAAACTTGTCAATGTATGAGTTTGTTGGGTTTTTTTGTTTGTTTGCCTGTTGTCAAAACTGCATTTTGTAATATAATACTCTAATAATTTATTACCTGTGAGGGCTGAATTCCCAGAGTACATTATATGGAAAGTATCCTGCTGACTACTATTTCAAAGGAGTACAAGATTTGGGATTAAAGATTCTCATTATCAAAACTGACAAATTATTTTCATTATTAACATCAATCAAGACTCCACCAGGCATAAGCCTGAAAAGTTGTTTCTCAAGACTTCTTTATTGTCACATTTCTACTTGCTTTCAAATATTCACAGTTGGATAAGACAACATACTTGGATATAAGCAATCCTATTAATTAGCTATTCCCCAAAAGGCAGAAGTCTCTGTCTTAGCAATGGCAACCAGGAGGCTGATTGATAAGCACAGCAACTAATGTTTGAACAAATGTCTGATTTTATTTTAATTCCAGATAAGCACACCTGGATAAAGGAACAGCTCATACTTTCTGGGGCACAATCCTGTTCAATTTGAGGACTTGAAAGAAAAACAAACAGCAGAACCTCAGGGAAAGCCACCGTGAAGACGGCATCAGATAAGGGCATCCTGCCTTTTTAAGTAGTATGAGCTGGTAAATCAAGCAAGGCGAGACCTCAGCCCAAGCCATGTATATCTTTATTGCCACAGCCATGAGCAAAACACAGGCAGTACAAGAAAAGCTCGAATCAAAAGCCCAAAGAAGAGAAAATTATCACTTATCACCCCAAGGCACCATAGAGCAAATGAAAATGGTAAGAAAGAAAGCAGTAAAGAAGATTTCTTGGAGAAAAACTACAGTCAAAGCAAAAACTGATTCCTCCCAAACAAGTGCAAACAAATGGAAGAAAAATTTTGTATCAAATCAGGTCTGTGCTGCCACGGCGCAGTCCATCTGTTACACACGGAGACGTTACCCAGGGGTCAAGCCCAGACACAAGGCATGGGTACAGCCCTCTGCGCTCCTTCTTTTGCCCAGATGCCAGAGGATCACCACACATGCCCCACAGCATCATTGCGCACTCTGGGGCACAGTGCCACTGATGTAAACAGGAGATTGCAGTGAAGGTGAGAGAGGCATGACCAGCTCCTACTGTTGTCTTTCAGAAGGGAAGCAGCAGCAAAGGGATTTTGCCGATCCTTTCTGGTGCCTTCACCTCACAGAGCCCAGACAGAATCTTACTATGTCCCTCTTCATCCAAAAACATGAACTCCAGTTCATCATAAAATCTGCAACAGCTGGACAGTGGATGCGTGGGGCCTTAAGACACTGCTTAATTTATTTCTGTGCAGCACAAAATCTTGACGCGGAAAGGGGATTGTGAAACGTTTCCAAAATGATCATTGTTATTTTTGCTAAGACTGCTAAATCTTTCCTGGCTTCCAAAAAACATCTGGGAGACAGAAATAAATAGATTTAGTTATAACACTCAAACATGGAAAAAAGTTCATAAATTTGCTTCCTATTGAGCAAAAAACCCAGAAACTCAGAAGCTTTGTCTACTCCAGCAAATTTACCCACTGCTGATAAAGCAGCTACAGCTGATACTGAGCTCAGTTTAACTTCAAGTGTAGCCAAGGGTAAGCTGACTTTCCACATCGTTTTTTGAATTCCACTGAATTCAACGGCAGGTAAATGTGTCAGTTCTTAGCTGAATACCTAAATACAAATTTAGAACCCTAATTTTAGATTGCTAGGTTTGCACATCTCAGTTTGAACCATGACCAGTTCTGTAATGCTCTCAAATTTCGGAAATGCTACTGAAGTCAAACCTTGTAAAAGTTACTGCAAACCATCAGTAAAAACTGAAACAAATGTGAAGCATTATCAGAAATTCTGCCATTTGCTTTAACCTCAGTTAAAAACACCTTTCATAATTTGATCTATATTTCCAAAATGCCGCTGTATTTCCAAAATAGAGATCAAAAATTGGAGATTGGGAAATCTACATTTCCAAAATCTAGAACAAATTATGACTTGTGACTACAGACCCAAGGGATGAAAAAATCACTGTTAATTTGTTTTAAAAAGCAGTGTCAGGATGAAAACGGTCTTAAAATCCAGACTAGGCTCTGGACTAGAACAATTACTACAACCACGTGAAGTGCATAAATCCCAGTGTGGTTTTATTCACACTTTTACTTTCCCATGAGGCTCAGTAAAGTACATGAAGTAGGTTTCCAGGTGTAATTCCAGGTATTAGTAAGGTAGGAGGAACATATATAATTATTCCATTCAGGCCACCCCGACTGAGAAGCTGGAATTTCAGATGCCACGCTGCCCTCCTGCACCACATGTCTGCGGAGGCCAAGGGCTCAGCAAGGGAGAGCTGGCAAGGGAGTTCTCACTGAAGAGCACAGAAGGCAGAATGCAAAATCTTAATATTCAGAAAGGTGAGGCACAACTAATGCATTACCCACCTGCTGCTACTGATCCTGAAAGTGTACTACAAGCACTCTACAGCCAACACTGCTCTGTAAACAATTAAATTTGTTCCACTTAAAAGATTTTGTATATGTTGCTCAAAAACACTTAGAACAAATTGTCTGTCAAAAGATTGCAGCCCCATTTTCATAAGTAACAGAAATTTGATTCAGCTACAGCACTCTATCACCATGCATTCCTTACACGTGTACATAAAATCAGAAAGACTCATGAACTTAGGGATTGTTTTCCCTATTGTGGTTTTCAACATCAAATTTATATACAATAAAATGACAGGATTTAATAGCTTTTTGCCTATGTTTATTTTTTTAATGCTGTTAGTTAGCAGCCAAAGTTATGCCCCAGGCATCTGCTGTACCTATCAGATACAGATCAGCTGAAAACCAGCAAGCCCCCACCTCCTCAGCCCAAAGAGAAAGGGATGTTTTGAGTTCAATGTTTCAACTTGCAGTAGTCCCACTTTCCACTTACCCCAGCCATACAATTGTTTTCCCTCCCTCCTTCTGAAGTTGGGAAGAGGTTCAGGCTTTGAAGCATGTGCCAAGGAGCTGGGCTTTCAAGGCAAAACACTGAAATCAGGTAATAAAACAAATAAGGGGTGCTGTAAAGGAAGCACCTGCAAATTCCCTTCCTTCTTCCCCCAGTTTGACTGCATCTGAAAACTGAAGGAAGAAGGATGTCGTCCCTCACGGAACTGCTCAAGACTTTCCAGCTTTACTGGTGGAGCTGGTTGGGGGATGAGCGCTGGTGGAGGACAAGCTGAACATGAGTCAGCAGTGTGTCCTTGCAGCAGCAAAGGTTAACCATGTACTGGCCTGCTTTAGCCAGAGTGGCCAGCAGGTCAAGGAAGTGACCCTTCCCTCTGCTTGGCATGCATGAGGCATCCGCAGCACCTTGTCCAAGGGTGGGGCCTCAGGCTGCTGAGACTGAAGAGGATCCAGAGAAGGATTATCAAAAGGGTTATAGATCTGGAGCATAAAAATTATGAATATAGGGCCAAGGGGTCAGGGTTATGTTAAGCATGAAAGATTGGAGCATGGGAGTGAGGTAATAGCTTCTTCTCAACTACCTAGAAAGGGGAATAATAGACAAGACAGAGCCAGACTCAGCTCCTAGGTGTTCAGCCAAAGGAAAAGGAGTAAAAAGAGACTCAAGCTGCAATAAGGAACTTAAGAAGAATGCAAGGGATGTAAGAGAGGAAAAAAAGTTATAATGGCAGAGGTGAGGCAGAGGGGTTATACCTCATAAACAGTCTTCATCCTTGGAGGACTCAAAAGGATTTTGAGCATCCTGACCTAAAACTGGTGCAGCTGTGAGCATGGCTTGGAGTAGGTGAAGTCAGACAGGAGTCCTTTTTTTAAATCAATTTTTTCCATGATTCTGACAGCAGCAACTTCAAAGGGGGAGAAATTCCTTTGGCAAGGACACACTGCTGGAAATGCCTCTGAACAAGACACAGCGCAGCCTGAAATTATTATTTTTATCAGCAACAAAGTGATTTTTGCCCAAGAAGAGTACCTAGAAAATGTAGCAGCCATTATTTGCTCAGCACTCCAGGAATGGAGAAGAATCACCTGTAGTGTAAAGCTACTTCACAGTTAAAAGCCCCAGTTTTGGGTTAGAAGAAGCAATAATGATGGAGCCACCAAGGATGTGGCAGAGACAGGGTACCTTACATTTACCAATGAATTACAGTAGCTCGGGCAAAACTGGCAGGCACAAGTTCTCAGTAAACAGGAGAACACATTCCTTCTTCATGACACGACATATATTTTTAAATCTATTGAGTTTTAGGCTGCCTCACTCTCTCTCCTGGCCAAGGCATTCCTGGCCATGGCCATAGTGTGGCCACGGTTAGATGACATAAAGTAAGGAGATCAAATGAATGCGACCCCTATAGCAATCTACTTAGTGTAGGTAAATCAGTGCTACTTCGCTAGTGAGTTAATTTGCTGAAACTCAGAAGATCATTCAAAACACAACTTTCATATTTCCAAACACTAAACTATTAATTGTAAAAGCACTTAGCAATGGCTAGCTGTAGCAGGATTCTGCTAACTCCTGTGGGGAAAATACTGAAGGTAAAAGTGGCTCCCTACTCTAAACACCCTCTCTGTGGAACCTGGTATGTGAGTGCTACACTGAGATCCTTTTTAACTTGAAAGTGTCAGGGAAACAGGACAAGAAATTCCCTCTGTTTGGCATCTGTGACATTTTTGTCAGTGAATTATTACTGCCAGAAAATTATAGTGCCTATTTCCTTCATTATGTTAAATAATTTGTTCTCCCAGTGACAGACAAGAATAGATTCAGTTGCTCAAATTCACCTTGGAGCAAGTAATAGTTTTAGGCTACTCACTGGCACTATGGTGAGGGAGAGAAATGGCTTTGACTCTGTGCTAGTGCTGCTCAGCAATAAAGAAAACATCCCTGAATGATGAATACTGTTTCCAGCACAAATCCAAAACACAGTCCCATATTAGCTGCTGTAAAGAAAAATAACTCTATTCAAGGCAAAAGCAGCACACAAAATTATGTTAAAATTTCTTTTATTCTACCTGAATCAGCAGCATATTCCTTCAATTAAAACCTACATTCTATTAGAACAACAACTTCTGGGTTATAAGGGTAATTACACACGTTACTGAAACAGAAGTCTTTTCTATCAGGAAAATAAGCAGAAAATCAAAAAGAACTGGAGAAATAAGGCAGATCATTTCAATCTGTAAGAAGGAGAAAAAAATGTATTACAACCAACTCTACCACTTGCAAAATGTGTCTCTTAACCTGAATAAATACGTGATAGTGACTAGTGAATAATACTGCAAGAATGCATAGCTGGACATGGCCTAGCTTTGGTCTGAGCTGCAGCAGGCCAGTCATCCCACCTGCCCTTTCCCCCTTCGCTTATATGGATACCATTAAAACTGCAGGACAGGTCTTCCAAACAGAGACCTTTCCTATGATGCCAATGCAGCAACATCTACTTTCAGGCTGTCTGTTGGACTGTGCCTTTCCTTTTCCCAAAGTAAAGAGGCATCAGTGATCCAAAGCTGCATTTTTTTTTCTTTTTTTAGTTACTTCAGCACCTAGGAAAAAAAAATTAAATAAAATGTCTACTGTTGACTTCCTTCAGCCTCATAATCCACAGTGCACCAATAGCCAGGTAGTCAGTAATATTCGCTCATTGTGTCCCTAACTGGAAAGATACCGTAGATGTTTGGAAACAGTTATAAAAGGAGATAGCACTGGAAAACAGCAGACAGCAATTAACCTATGTGCTCTCTTACAGAAGGAATGTTTATGGAATAACTACTGTATTTTCAAATCAACTCCGTGTACTTTTAATATACATAAAAGTTGTTTAGAGTGTTAGGCAGATCACAATACAACCCTCAGAAGTAGAAATGTTACATTCATGGGAAAACTAAAGATTGCTTTGCCTTGAAACTGCAGAGATCTGCACCTCATGTACAGCTCTGAGCATGTCAATGTTTCAGTAAGAAATTGTAGGTCATCAAGAAAAATGCAAGATAAATGCTAAGTAGGATAGTACTATTCCAGAATTAACCTCTGCATGCAAGTAAGGTAGTTCATCAAACATTGTACTTAAATTTCATAAGGAGACATGGAACTATCATCTGATGTTTTTAAGAACATTTTAGACAAATCTTAGAAATTATGCGATTCTAGATTATCTTGCCTTGAAGAAGAGGAATGGATAATGTGACCTCCCTCCCAATCTTATTCGGTAACTTATCTGTGAAACTTTGGGAAAGTTCAATAAAAGAAACTAATATATGCAACATGGATAAATAATGACTATGGGAACTATAAACTCCTGTCCAGCAAATGCTTCCATACACGTTGAACTTTATTATCTTAAGTCATCTTACAGATGTCAAGGGGATGACTCAGAGCAGTAAAATTACGGACACGCCACAGTGTTAGCACTGTGAGTACAATAACTCTCACTTCTGTACAGCATGAGGAGAGATGACTGTTCACACTTCTATGCTGCCTCTTTGAGAGCTTCCAAATAAAAATAATTAATGTCTGGAAATGTCTGGCTATAGAAGAGCTCCGTACAAGAGTTTGTACAAGAAACAGTTGTAGGATTCTGGACATAAAAAAAGTGATGGGGCAATGAATCAATAAGTTTGTAATGCATTTGCACATTCATTTGGAGGGTATGGAGATGGAATAAGAATGATCTAGTGTCAGAAGCTCCCACCTTTGCAGTCAGGATGTCTTGACACCAAATGTTTTAGGATACTGGCACATTCTTACCATGATCTATAAAGAAATCTTAATATTGTCAGTCTTGAAGTAAGGTGGTTTTGTTCAATATTACAGGATACTTTTATACAGTGAACAAGGGGATGAGTCAATAATGATTTGCAGCTATAAGTCCAATTTTGTGGGGGATTATTTTTCAGGATGGGATCTCTGAGAGCTGGTCTGGCTCTGGCCAAAGCACAAATAGTAGGCATGATCCCTAGACAGAGAGCTGGCATCTTCTTGGAACGCTTACACAAAAGGAGTGATAATGGCTGTTAAGTCACACCTGGTTTGTCTTTACTGGACTAATATGCATTATGTCAGACAACCACTTTGATAGCTTTGATGTAATTGCTTAGAGGGTTGGATCTGAAAAAGAAATAGCAGTTAAGCTGGTCTGTCTAATGTACAATACTCTGAAAGTAAGACTATTAGTGGTAATAGAAAGAAAATGAGAAAAGGAAAATTAAAGTGAAATTAACATTTCTCCTGCTGTGACTCAGTCCTGCACCGTGAGCTTTACTAGGGCCATTTTTACTGCCTTGAATGGTGCAGGACCAAGCCTATTGCTACAATCATTAAAAAGTGATTAAAAGAGAGTACTGAAAAATAAACATCATGAAACTATTGCCCTCATGCTACAAAATAGATTAAATATGGAACTTGTTCATTTAGTCTCATTGTTTACTTACAGTAACTTACACAAGGCAATAAGGGAATATAAATATCCAAAAGCACAATGGGGGAATGAAAATATCCCCTTGCCAGGAGTAACACTAAAGAAGCAAGGTGCCTCTTGGGTATTCCACTCTTCTGAAAGTGAATTAACTTTCAAGAAAGTTTCCACTGGTTAACTGACCATGATGGCAGTAAATACAATACAGGAACTGCAAGAGTGCCTTTTTAGTAACTGTGTGGTTTGTCTTCTTTTATTTGGCAAAGTGTCTAAATGCCGTTGTGGCATTGTATTAAACCATCTCACAAAAGACTCAATCAACTAATGTACCATTGCTGAGCTTGAAAAAACATAAAGAAGACCTATTTATAAATAGCTTCTCAGTGTTTTGGGGTTTTTATTCTTTCAAAGAAGGAAGGCTGTTGCCAAAAACTACATGCCAGTGTTGTTTGGCAAACTTTCTGTAGTGTTATCTGATCTGCAGAGACATTAAATCTGTACTGCAAGTACATATTCAACAACTTATTAGAAGGTGGAATTTATGGCCTATTACACAAATACATATACAGTTGATAAGACATAATAGAACAGCTGCTGTGGAGATATTTCCCCATAATTCACTCAATGCAAGCAACATATATGCAGTTGACATCTTACTGAAAAATCTTGGAAAGCCTGCTGACAGAAGTGAGTGCCCACAAACACTAGCTATGCTGCCATTCTCATATACCTTTGTCCCCCTTTGCTGTTTCTGCGCTCAAAAGCTGCATCTTACACCAACTATAGCCTGCATTTTAAAAAGGGACTGCTTATGTAGGAACTTTAGCATCTGAATCACTATACACCAGGTAATTTTAGAAGTAGGGAACAGCCATGTGAAAGGTTTTCTTCCTTTGTTTGCGCATAAAGTTAAGTTTAAATAACTGAAATATGTTTTCAGGAATGACTCACTAGATGGTAAATTTCAGCCTAGATGTAGATATTTTTTTAATGAATGAAAAGAAACCATTTACAGAAGGGTTTTTACAAGACAGGAGGGTTTTTGGAAAAACAGTGATAGACCCTTCGCAGCACAACAGCAGTGGACATTGCCATAATGTAAACACAGGATGTTACAAGCTGTGGGGACACTTCTGCCGATCTTAAATCCATGCAAAACCTAACCAAGACCTTAATTACTTCCTCTGTAATACATGTATACCTAATCATGTTTCAACTTTCGTCTTCCCTCCTTTCCTCCCATAGTCTTGACATCTAATGTTCTGTTCAAACTACAAGCATGCAGAAAATTCTTTTATCTTATCCTTGGGGAAAGTGCAAAGCATCAATGAGAGATAACAAAATCTCTACAATATCTATCCGCTTCATTAACTGAAAAAAGCCAGACAGTTTCATATGTTGCAGCAGTAGGCAAAAAATCTAGTGGTGTCAGTGCATAAGGAGTCAGATGGTGTCTCTGATCCAGTTTTTGCTACGTGATATGAAGTCTGTGCTCCTATCATAGACATGAAAGCAAAGAAATACAACTGCACTGGCAGCAACTTAAATGCAATCAAAATTTTTCTGCATTTTGGTGTTACTGTACATGCTTACATTTTTAGGATGTTCTTTAAAGTTATGTGCTTTAGCAAGGACATTTTCTGCTTAAATACTAGGCTCACAAAAACAATGACAAGCCACAAGAAACAGATTTCAAAGTTGACAGGTTACATGTGTTAGGGCATTATTGATTTTGATTCTGTGAATTGATTTTTAGGATGAAGGGAATATTAGATCACAGAGACCACAGTTTTTGATCATACAGTTGAATCTTGGATATTCAAAGGCATTGTGTGTTGACACCAAGAATGTGGATAAATTAAAGGATTTCAGTGCCTGAGAAACCAGGCACAGACATGCAAGATGAAGGTATAAGAAGGCCTGAGATCCATGGGATCAGCAGGGAGCTGATGTGCTGCCTGCACCAGCAACAGCGCAGCCCAGCAGCGATGCTCCCTGACAGTGAGTTCTCTTGTCTTTGCTAATTTCTTCCCAGTCTAAAATCTGTTCAGGATTTGGAAGCTGAGCATGTTAACAAAGGTTCATGATCCAAGTAATTAAGAAATGATTGTTTCTACCTCATTGCTGTTACTCAGAGACATATCCACCAGTGTTTCATCCTCAGTTGTTTAGAGAATGCAAAAAATCCCACAAGCTAAAGTGAGCCTGCATTCCTCCCTCCTCATCCCCTATCAAATATAAATAAATCCAAAAAATTTTGTTAAATTGCATGTTAGAATAAAAATACCACCAGATTACTGAAGGCCACTAGCAGAAGTCCTGTATCATGATTGCATCAAGCGATTTTAAATTCTAAGCTATTGCATTCACATACTTGTATATTGCTACTTGGGCATGGCTTGATATCTCAGTGCCCAGAGAACACTTGGAAATCACCTAATTTTATCTTGCTCAAACTTTAAATATTGCAGTGAGGAAAAGCCATGTGTGAGCAGCCTTGACTTAAAGACAACAGCTAAAAGCCCTGGGTAAGGCAGGCAGGACTCATATGCAGTTCAAATTTGTCTTTTTCAAACCCTGTGTACCCACATGGAATAAAATACTTACATATATTAACAAACATATGTTTATATCTAACAAACACCTGTTAGATATAAACTGTCCTGGGTTTAGGAGTGGAGACTACACTGTGGGAAGCATATGTGATTTCTTCTGTTGAATAGCTCTTATCACCAAAGAGTCTCTTTGGATCAGGTTTTGTATATGAAAAGAAATTATCAGTGAAAATTTTCCTAGGTGAACTGTATTACTTTGTTTACACAGAATATCCCCTTTAATTTTTTTTATAATGAATGGTATTTCAAATTCATCATGTCAGATGAAGATACAACAATTATATCTTTCAGTTACAATTACTGCTACTTGTGCAAATGTTTTCCACTTGTTTGGTTTAGCTCTATTGTTGTATGAGTTGCACTGGCAAGAATTTTTCAAAACAACAAAAATACCCCTTTAACACCTAATTTTTTTCATAAAATACAATCATTTATGTTCTCTTAGCACAGCTCCCTTGATGAAATTACATACTTGCAATCAAAAAGGATAATAAGTATTTAACAAAAAGAAAAATGAAAGAAAGTGGTATGGTAGCACTATCTAGACTAAAAGTACACATGACTAGAAATATTCCTGGGCAGTGGGGACAGCTGTCTTGAAATGGCCCATCAGCCCATCTTTATCTTTCCAAAAATTATTATCCCCCAAAAGAGGATGGATACTTGTAACTACATCCTTGGGTGTTCAAACACTGGAGATATTCTAAGGAAATGTTTGGGAGAATATTGACCTTCATGGACCAAAGTTATGCTGCCTGCCACTCCAGTGATTTAACCAGGAGATCAATGAATATTCAGGAAGGCTCCCTGTTTAGTCTACCTGCATAGATATGGCTGGGGGAAATACAAGAAAATGTAGCTGATGAAACTGTAACTTTTTGGGATCCTGTGGAAAACCTCACCATACTCCTGGACTCCAAATCTCAATAAAATAAGCCTGAAAGGCAGGAATCAACCACTGAAGAGTAATGACTTACTACTCCTGAAATGTTTTTTCTCTGTGTTTTTGACCTTTCACTCTGGAAAAGAGTTTATGTACAGAATACTTCAGTAAAAATAGAATCATACAAAAATACAAAAATACCTCATTTACATGGTATTTATGGCTTCAAATTTAAATTCAACCAAATATAGTGAGTGGAATACCCTAGAGTGCAACCGAGTATCTTCTGCCTCCTTTCACACATGGTACTGAAGCCAGAGTCAAATCCTGTCAGGACGAGATGCAGATGCAGGAGATGCAGGGGATTCCTAGAGCGTCCCATTACTTTCTGCATCAAAATGTCTTTTCCTGCCCAATTGCTTAGAGCACTGTGCATGACAGGCTTTCATTCTCCAGATGCACCCGAACCTTGCACAAGGTCCTGGCAAGAAATCGTGGAATATCTGGAATTGGAAGGGATTCACTAGGATCATTGAGTCCAGTTTCTGGCCCTGCACAGGACACTCCAAGAGTCGCGCCACATTCTCAAGAGCGTTGTTCAAGAGATTCTTTAACTCTGCCAGTGTTGGTTCCATGGCCATATCCCTGGGGAGCCTGTTCCAGTGCCCAGCCACCCTCTGGGTGAAGAACCTTTTGCTAATATCCAACCTAAACTTCCACTGAAGCAGCTTCAGGCCTTTTGCCTCAGGTTCTGTCACTGGGTACCAGAGAGAAGAGATCAGTGCCTGAATGTTCACAGCAACACATCTACTGCCTTTAAGAGAACAGGTTTTCACCCTTTTGGGGTTACTAATGCAGGTCAATTTTTTCAATCAAAATAACCCCATCATCCCATTAAAATTATATACATTTTTGGCAGGAAAGTTTCTATCTTGGTTTTGGTTTTCTTTTTGAGTAGAGATGGGAGTAGAGAAGAGAGTTATGACAATGTAAATATATATATTTTAAGTTAATTCTGATAAAACTGTGCTTTTTCTTTTTTTTTTTCCATAATCTAGTCAATAGTTTTTGGCCAGCTCTTTTTACTTGACATTTCAGGACAAAGGGGTCCAAGTCGGCCAGCATGAAGCCACATCGTGACCTACAAAGAAAGTGTAAAGCCTGTATTAATAAACCTCGTCCTACAACGGATGCGAGGACAACATCAGAGTGCTGAAGAATATTTGCAGAGACAGCAGAAGGAAAGCTGAGAAAAAGCAGGAAGGCAGAAAACAGTTCATCAATCTTAATGGATAACAAGATTATATTTTAAAAAATTAAAAAGAAGTGTAGAGAAATCCATTATTTGCAATGAAAGGACAAATAAAAGAAAAAGAAACGGGAATAGGCTGATAACCAGGAAGAGGACAGGGAAGTACAATCATAGAAAAGAAGGAAATTGCATCCACTTGCAAATAATAATTCTTGCCTTTCTCAAGGAGAACTGTCACTCACAGAAAACCCTTTGGATTTTGGAGAAGTTGAAAAAAATGAAAGAAAACCACAGTGTTTGCAATCAAGACTCAAGAAGTGAATAAAGTCAGGCTAAACTCCCTGTTACACACTATTTCCCAGTGTCTTGTGAAAAAGGACGCTGGTGCAACCATATCCTGTTCTCATCTGATCTAGATACTCAGAAATTCTTCCCTCTCCTCGCTCTCTCGCAGACTTCTCTTGCATTAATCAATTTTCTTTTCAATGAGATCCAGACTGTGACCCTTGCACCTACCTGGAAACCTAAGGAGGGAGCTGCTCAGCTCAGAGAGGTCCCCATTGCCTGTGGAGCATCTGTCTGCCCTGACACACCATCAACCAACCTCCCTCCCTCATTTTCTCCACCCTGTCCCAGCCAGCCTGCTTGAGCCCTGATCTCCTTGACAGGAGGAATATTGCAGTCCGCAAGTCCTGGCTTAGCCCAATCCCTGTTTGATCAGAGGAAGTTTATGTTAGGAGCTAGGAGCTTTGCTATCTGAATACAGTGTGTGAGCTTTCAGGCTGGCCTCTGCCTCCCTGTTGTAATTACTTGATATGCACCATCAGTGCACACAACTTCCACAGGCACCTCCCCTGCAAAGGGTCAAAAGCTCTCCTGTCATCAGCCCTTTCCCTGTCCTTGGAAAAGGGATTGCTGGGTGAGAAATTGTGGAATGAGGCCATTATCCTTATCATATACTGGGGGATGTTTTTTGAGAAACACAAATGCAAGCAAAGTTATTAGCCATGGCTGTGCCCTACAGAAATAAAACTGCTTCCTTCTGATAAGCAAAGTTACTGTTTTGAATGTGACTTCACTCTATTCTCTCCTGCTACACAAATCAGGGATGTTATCTTGGAGACAAGGACAATCATGAAAATAATGTACTTCCATCACTTCCATGATGGAATGTTCAATGTATCAATGTTATCTTGCTTCAAACCAGAACGTTTTACAGGAGAAAGTCTGATGTCACATCTGGCACCAGTGGCATCAGGCCGTGTCCAGGTCTGTCCTTGTTCTAGCACTTGCTTTCTGTGGGAGTCAGTAAGCTCCTAACACTTTTGTCTTGCCCTCATGGATTCGTGACACAAGTAACAGCTACAACCCAAACACCCAAGAGCTGTAATTGCTGGAATCAACTGACCATAATGTAATTGCAAGTTTATAATCTGATGCAACCAAAACAAAGGCAAACACAAAATTAAGGAAGATTTTTCAACACAGACTCATAAATTTCAGTGTCTCTGTATAAAGCATTGGTGAGATACTAAGTGACTCAACTGGCAAGCCATGTTCAATGTAATATGCAGATAATGACATTTAAGGTAACTGAGGGAGATGTAAACCTCTTTTGGGAGAGGAGCAAAGAATACGTGGCTTGTTTAGTTTAGTCAAAAGTAGAGACAGACTGATCTCTCTGTCTCTCTCTAGGGGAGCATAAGGGGGTTAATCTAAGAAAAAAATAGCATGAGAATGATACATTAGAGAAGATACTTAAATTTGGGTCATAAAAACAAGTGAGTACAACATAGCAGTCATACATCTAGGTAGAAAATGGAAGACAATTCCCAGCCTTTACAGCAGAGACTTTTGCTGTTCAGGTATTTCTAAAACAGAAGATGGGAAAATCTGGGAAGGATTAGATGACATGAAACATGTGGCAGGTGGTGCAGGACTCATGGACCAGAAAGTGCTCTCCAGGTAGGTGTCATAATGAAGCTCTACTAAGAAAAAGATGAGACAATTTGACCCTGCTAATGAGAGACCTTGCCTATCAACCATCACACAAAGATGCACACACAGCTCTGACGGAAGCAGGGTTCTTGCCAGAGCTGCATCCATTTGGGAACTCTTGTACAGCCAGTACACAGATCCCTTGAACATCTTAGCAAGGCTCATATTTGGATTCCCTGCCCACACAGAGTCAATCTGCCGCTAAGCAAACACAATGTTAAAATCCTTCTCCATTATCAGAAACAATTATTTGCTGCAAGAAGTCATTCCATTTTCTTTTCAATCTGACTTGGCACACAAAAAGATCAAAGTAATGTATTTAAGCAGAAAAAATTTGGAAGAAGGTCTAATCTCATTAATTTGGAGACACCTCAGAGATCAACTGTGACATAACCAATCTAAGATAGAAGAATGTAATAAAATACATTATAGATATTTCACTTAGAAGTATAGATTAGTGAGGAGGTATTATTTGAAATGTTGCAGCACAGTGTTAGGGTTGGGGGAAACAGGGAGAGATTTGCTTAATCTTTAGTGATACAGGCCTTGCTCATTCCTGGCTCCACCTCAGTCCTTGGTAAAAGCAGTAAATTAAAGGTGTGCCAAGTAATTTATAAGACCAGATCCTTAATTCCTTTAGAACCATTGAATTCATTATTGGGGATTGATTCACATGCTGTAGATGTCTTTCACCTGCTTGATTAGCATGGGCCACTAAGGACATCCAAGGAAAAACAGAATGAAGCATAAAATCAAATTACAAAGAACATAGAGATGTGTATACTCCACTTCTTTTTGATTCATGGTGAGCTCCCCACAGACTTTTCTCTCCTGTTTTGCCCCTCACTGGCCCTGTGTGCTTAACTCACTTGCTTTTTTTTAGTCAAAGGCTGTTCAAGGCTCGCCAAAAGACTGGTTTTTGGTCAAAGACTGCACAAAACTGTTTGTACACACCTTGTACTTCACACAGCAAGGTCCTGTTCTCAGCTGGATGCTCTGTGAGGTAATGTAATAAAAATAGCAGCTGGAAAGTTAAGACAGAGCACTCAAACCTCACATCCAGCCTACTCCCTTTGCACAGACATAGCTCAGGCACTCAGGGCACCATCGTGCTGTGAGGGAGCAACAGATTTAAATCATCTGTGATGCTCAGATTTATCCTGTCTAATGCTCTGTCGTTCAGCTATTCAGTGGAAAGACATTTTATACTACACATCTCAGGATCATTTCAATTTTTCTGCCCTTTACATGTTGCTTAAGCCAGCCCAAGCTGCTGTGACAACAGGCTGACCCTGTATTGAAAGAAAAAAAAGCTTAGAGAATCTGGAGCAAGGAACATATGTGAAAAAGAGCCCCAGTCCTGTAATGTAGAGAAGGGGCATCAGGCAGATGTTTGTGTGCAAAAAGGTGTCTCCAGAGCACTTAGCACGAAGAAGTGAGACAATGAAAAAATACTGTTGAAAACTCTGTGGATGGAGACCTTAAATTTAAATCACCATTGGTACTAAAGCTGTTTATTATTAGCTCATGTCCTATCTGCAATAACCTGCAACAACCTATCCTTTACTTTTATATTGGTAAAAGTGGCTAGAATCAAGATTTAGGATTTGATTTACTTGTGATCCATCACTCACAACACATAGCAGCAGATTGTCTTAGTTGTGTTTAAGACTAAAATCTCAGTTGTCAATCTCCCAACCAGTCCAGTCTACTCCTTACTCCTGTGCACAGATCCAACAGGAGCTGCAATTCACTGCAGTCTGTTGTTATTAAAGGCCAGCATTTGTAAAGGCTATGATGGGAGGCTGTACTCATCTCACCTTTCTGCATGCATGTACAGCTGAACTAGTTACCTTAAGTTCTTTTCACAAACAATAGAGGAAATTAAGTATTGCCAGGGCATGATTCCTTCAACTCATTCTATGTAGCTCAGACTGAGATTAGTTGATTTACTCTGCTGAGCTAAACACTGCCTGAGGGGTGGTTCCTATTGCACCTACAGTGCAATCTCTGCATCTGGCCAGAATCTCAGGCTTGGGGGTCTGAAATCTGGTCTGAACTCTGGTCTTTAGACTCCAGCCAATGTGAGTGAAAGGCAAATCACTTCATCTCTACAGAACAGAGTTTCTTTTCAACAAACTTTTGTGGCCCAGGACGTAAGCATTGAGTTTAAGCAAGTCGTGCAGGCATACTCTGCAACCTGCTGAGAGAAGAAGGCTCTTGATGGAAATTCAAGTTAAACTTGTGGCCTGAATCATCCTGACTCTTTCATATGGTTAAACTCAGGTAAATCTTGGCTCCCTATTTTGCAACAGCATTTCCTACAGTTAGAATGCTGGATCCTATGGGCAGGGCTCTGGAAAAGCCTTTGAAAAACAGGTTTGACTCCTTCAAGGAAAACCACCACTCAGTCTTCTGGTAGCTGAATGTAAATTAAGCAGTCAAATAGTCTGCTTTGTAAAAGGACTTGTCTTCTCGTAGTTCAAGAGTTTGTCTTCTGTTGCAGAGGTGACTCAGCTCGTATGTCACCTACTCTGGACTTAAAACCACACACTGGTTTTAACAGATTCTCTGGGGAGCCACGCACTGGGAGCAGAGAGTTGCTGTGCAAGGAACATATGCAATTCTCTGGGTCACCACTGACAGTCCTGTCAGCATCATTCTGGCTCTACAGCACAGGTGCCCTCACTGGGGTAGGAAACGTCTCTTCAGTAAGAGTCAGGGTTAAGCAGAAACTGCACTAAGAGCAAACCTTCGAGTTACACTGTGCTAGAGCTCTAAGAGACTCATGCAAATAAGAAAAACCTTTGCCAAATGCAATGGTTACAAAAGAGAAAGAATACAGGTTTTATTCCGCCGTTCATAAGAGGATTCTAGGTTGTCTGCAGCAGTCGTGATAAGAAACAGTGAGTGACTGTACTCCTGAAGCAATTTGATAATCTAAGATAGTGAGTACAGTAGTCTCATCTTACCTGTTCCTTTCTCAATTATGAGCAATGACTTGTTTTTCCTGAAAAGCTATGTACTAGCTTTGGAGTTTGGGTTGGGTGATATTTCTGAGCACAGTGTGCAAAATCAAGCCTTCTCCCAAGTAAGAACACCCTTCTCCCTTGAACAGCAACCCTGCTTCATTTACAAGGTGCTTCTTGCTACCGAATAAATCTTACCTTTTCCATTTTATCCCACCCCAACTTTCACAAATTCCACTGCTTTCCTGTTTCCCACCCTCAGAGTCTAAAAAGACTTATTTTTCCACACAGTCATCCACCCCAAAACCATTTTTATTTTATATAAACTCCCCAGTGTTCTTTAAACTCTTTGATTCCTTTTTGTTTCTCTCTGAAGGGATAACACGATGTTTCTTTCCTCACTGAGGTTCCACCAGAGATTTTCTTTTTATCAGTGAATATAGGTCAGTGAATTTAGACCATATGTGTTGTTCCACTGGGTGATTGTTCCATTTTTCAGTAAATAAAGCAGGACATCTGTCTAAACAACACAAAAACCTAGAGGGGTTTGTCATATCCGACTGGCTTTGTACACCTTAAGTGTTAAAAGACCTTGAAGACTCAGTAACACAAAAGGTCAGAGAGAACCCATGGGCATTTTAATCTGAAGTTATTCTTAATAAGAGCTCTGTAGAGAAATCAATTTAAAAGGAACAGTTCCTTGATTGGATATGGAATGTCCTAGGTTACACTGTAAGACAGGAATTACACCAGAATTCTGTTTTGGGATGAAAATCATCATCAATCAGAATCTAGTGAAGTCGTTAAGGAAAAAAACAGTTTAAACTTTAGTATTTCAAATGTTTTGAAACCAGGAATATTTCTATTATTATTTTAACATTTCTGGTGGTTACATTGATTATGTTGACATTTTTGATCAAGTTATTGATGTGTCTCCATGTGCAGCATAAATATTTTTAACATGAATAACCAATGCTGCATTTTTCATATGTGCATTAAAACATAATAAATATTCTATCTCAGTTACAAGGTATATAAAAGTAAGTATGTCACTTCTTCTAAGAAGAAAACATGGAAGTTAATCAATGCATCAGAGTCTTACATTCTATTTAAACTGCAGTGCCTGAGAGCAGTTACACCTAGAGTACAACCCAGAGAGCACACTGTTAGTAAGCAGACTTTGACAAGCTTTGAGAGGAAAACTGTGCTAAAAAAACCCAGATTGTTTTAACACCTTCTATGAACACTCACCTAATCCAGGCTCTTGAATCTGAAAAAGGAAAAATCTCCAGAAAGTTCTGAAATAAATACTATGGTATACACAGATGGTGATGTTGGGCCAGAACGCCAGCACACAGAATCGCAGTGTTCGGCGAATCACAGGCAAAATAATTAATGGCATTTCTAGCAGCATAACACCCTGCAAACATACACACTGCCTCGTGGAGTACTTGTCAGCAGTATTAATCTGGGAAATAATTAGTCCCTGTAAAGTTCTTTCACACTCTTTCACCAGATGGCCAGGCAAGATTGTCAGCTAAAATCCTGCTGTTTCAGCACTGGAGGAAATGCCAAGAAGGGATGCTTTATGTTACCCAGTGCGAGGTCTGGGCACACTACACTCTGCTCAGGGTTTCATTCTCCCAGGTACTGCATAGCAGCACAACATGCATCACAAATCCCACCAGATCATTTTCCGAGCATCACTGCCAAGTATGCTTCACACCCCAACATTTGCAAGCCACTCTGCAGAAAGTTCTGCCATCTGCCAAAACACAGGACCTCTCCAAATGGAATTAGATCAGAATTCGTATATTTAGAAACAAGAATAATTCCAGAAGAGACAGCATAAAAAAAGAAAAATGGTAACAGTAGCTCACAATTACAGTGGCCATTCAATCATGCAGAAGCTCCATCTTAACCATTAACTAACCTTCACTTGATCACTTGACTTTATTATCAAGCAAACATTTAAGGAATTTCCCAGTGGCATATTAACTATTCCCACAAATATCCAATAGTGGTTTACTCTACATAGGCTGTATATCAGCTACTGATTTGATGGTAGCCTGGTAACAGAAGCATACAGCTGGGGTAAGGCTATCCAGCAGAAATGCATACACTGGCCTAGAATCACAGGCAAGCACTGGAATATAAAAACATACCTTCTGTTTTGTTTGGGGTCCCTGTATCCTAGAGCTAGCTCCAAGACTCTGAAAGTCAGAGAATAGTCTTTTCTTAGAAACTCAAGACCTACTCAAAGACATGGAGTACTGGGTATGACATTTGACAACATCTGTAAGGCTCAGAAGCAGCAGCACAGGGAATTCCGGAAAGTTAACCCTTCTCCTTTGAACAAGGAGTGGTGAGTCTGATTTGGCTGACTAGGGGGAAAAGAAAACAAAATAGGGCTCTGAGCAGCAGTGCTGTGGCTGTAGCTGAGGCACAATTTCCATTTCAAAGCCTGGTTTTCCATGTCCTATTTCTCCATTTTAAATACAAGGTGCAAGTTAAAACTTGGCCCAAAGAGTTCACCTGTCATGTTTAGGAATTAAAGACGGAATCAATTTGCTATGAAAAAATGGAAAAGGAAAAAAGATACTATTGTTAGTACAAATATATTTACAAAAAAATCCACTGTTCTTTTGGGAAGGCTGTGGGGAAAGAGAAAGCCTTCGGCTGCTCGGTTTTCAACAGCATGCCACAGCTGCACACTCCCGCAAAGCCAGTGACAATAAAGCCCAAGATGGCTCTTCAGATGTGTTTGTCTTCAGTACAAAATCATCTCAGGTGACAAAGATATGAGAAAGGAACTTCAGCCTTGCAGGTTCAGTGTTGACAGTCACCAAGTGCATGTTAAAGGAAAAAAGTTGTTTTGAGCTGTGCACCAGTCTAGTCTCAGTCAGAGTTAGCCTCAGCTGTTTGATATGTCAGAGCTTGGCCTGAAGGACACAGTTCAGTCAGTCAGTGACTGAATGGCTGACTGATGCATCCAGCCCTGACTGGTAACATCCAAACGCTGGATGGATTTCCAGGTGAGGAGGAGTAAGCCTTCAGAGAGGTTTCATCTAGCCCTAAGTGCAAACACAGAATGAATTGATTCACCAGGATGTTCTAACAAAATCCCATGCAGCTCAACACGGAACTTCAGTCATTTAGGGTGAGGCTGAACTGCAGCACTCCTCCAGGAGCAGTGAACAAAGCAGACAGGCTTTTCCACGCAGCTTCCTCCCCTACCTCCTGCCTGTTTGCCCATCAGAGATGGAGAAGTTTTCGAGACCAAATACCACCGTGCTACTTATCTCTGAAAACAGGGAAGTAAACAGAAGGGCACACGGTGCAGGATTAAAGCTACTTTACTCTTCTGTGCAGTTGTTGTATCAGGTTACTCTTAACAGCATCCAGGCACCTTCCAATATTCTGTTAAGTGACGTGGCTAATGTCTGTTATCTACGGCTCACTCACTCCTGCATCCTGTGTCATTATTCCATCAATACGTGGCAAGTTTCCCACTTTATATGTAGCCATGACCTTAGCTGTCTTTGGCACATTAATCAGTATGCAGCTTGCATTTTTCAGTGGTACAAAGCTTTTTCTCTGGGTAACAAAATCTAGCAATAAGCACTGTCCCCCACCTCACAGTCACTACTAAAACACACCAAAGTAATCCCTGGTGAGCTTCGGGGAGCGCTGGAGATTAGGCCATGGGAGTGATCCTTTGAAGAGTCTGAACACTACAGCTGACATCTACAATAATCATCAAGGAAATCCAGGGGTTCATTTTCCCTGCAAGAGAAATGAACATTTCAGGCCACAAAGCAGTCAAAGAGGAGATAATTAAAGAAGACTTACTGAATAATTTATTTTGTGAAAATGAAGTTTAGTGTTTGGTGTTGCTTATTTAAGGAAAATGTCAGCACTTCAATGGAAGAAGTTGTTTTCTGAAGATACAGAGACATGAGAAACACTAAAATATTAAGAAGCGCATTAGAAAACAGTGATTACATTTTAGGATCATTAAAAAAAAGTCATGACAGCTCTGCTGTATTTTATAGTCATTCTGCCCAAGACAAATATTTGTTAGTACATTAGCCTGGCTTGCAACATTTTTTATAACATTAAGAAACTTTAACAGGCTAATTTTAAAATCAGAATTGATTTCTTTAGGAAGCTCCATTTTGGATTCTGCTACTGTTCTCCTACCATATGGGCATAGTTCTTAGCAAATATTTAGATTATATTTGACCAAGGCTAAATTGTCAAACATTATGGTCACCTCACAAACAGGACCAAGGCTAAATTGTCAAACATTATGGTCACCTCACAAACAGGGACAGAGATAAAGCAGAGGTGCTTAACGTTTTCTTTGCCTCTGTCTTCGTCACTGATGACAAGCTAAGAGGGTCCCAGTGCCCTGAGCTGGATGACCATGGCTGTGAGAATGATGAACTCCCAGTGAGCCCTGAACTTGGGCAGGATCTGCTGCTCCAGCTCAGGCCATGGTGTATGGGTGCAAACTAAGAGGTGTGAGGGTCTGGAGTAGAGAGCAATCTCCAGAAAACTGTTTCTCCTCTCAGTTTAGTTCATTTAGTTCTACAAGAGACAGTAGATGCTGGAGAAGTTGACACTTGCCTGCTTTACCTAAAAAAGGGAGATCACTGTAAAATACATCAGCAGAGAGATCGATCTCACCTAATTTTCCATGCCTACACTGTAGACACTACACCTAAATTTTTACAAATAAGCATTTAAGATTAGCGTTTACACCTATGTCACAGTCTTTGGGCAGAAATAATCCCTGTAAAAGTCTAAAATAATCCTTGTGAATCCCACTCTAGAAATACCAATATCTGTGCACTGACTAAACAGCAGTGCAAGCATCTACTTCCAACAGGAACCTCAATATGTGCCTGCAGCTAAGCATGACAAACGCCAGCCAGGATGTGATGGGGTTTATTAGCCAGCCTCACTAGGAACAGATTTAATGCTCACTGTTGCTGGAGCCCAGGAGAAACAGAGACTATAGCCTGTCATGCCTTGTGCTGATATTTTTGCCAGTGTTGGATCTTGCTATTTGCTCCCACCCCAGAAAAAGACCTGCAGTGTCTGACCAAGCAATTAGCAGAACACTAAGCTGGTAAAGGCAAGGCACTGGCTGAAATGAAGAGGTTATGGAGATGGAAAAAAGGATAATAAATTATCACAGTACTATCAAAATAATCTCAGTTTCTCTCCAGCAGGCAGAAAAAAGTCAGCAGAAAAAGAGGTCAGGAAAAGAGGCGAAGGGAGATAAGAAGAGAAAGTTTGAGCTCCACCAGGTATCATTTCCCCGATTAAAGAAGGTCTTCCTAAGCCATCAGGCAAAGCACAGTCTTTGCTGTATGAGCCCTTAGCATTTCCCATGACACTAGGGTAGGCAGAAACCCTATTCCCAGCATCATAAGGTCAGGATCACAGGACCCTTCCAATTCTTCACTGCTCCTTTAGGCAAAAGACCAGGACAGTCCAGGGCTATACATAAGTTTTCAAAATGAGCTACCATACTTCTGAGGGAAAAGGATATCGCCTTTTACAACACAACAGCTGCAGATAGGAATTTACATTAAATAATACTTTCAAGAATAGTGAGTGGGGGGAAAGGTTAGCTCAAGATTATGAGCAGCAGATAAACACCTTTTGTCAGATGAGAAACTGATTTTTCCCCTTTATATCTATAAATATCATGCTAATAGGAAAGGAAATGTGATGCCATGGAGTAAGGCACATTCCTATCATATTTAATTACACATCCCTAAAATGAAGCTTCCTAATTTGGTCGAGGTTTGTTTTTGTTTGCTGGGAGAATTATCACATGAATTATCATTGCTTTTCACTCTGAAAATAGGAACTTACTAATTTCAATTGCAGCTGAATATTGGAATAAAAATCTGATAAAACGTGGTTCATGTAAGGTACACTGATTCCTTTAGCTGAAGATTTTTTTTTCCTGGAACATGTAATAGTAGTATCTGTGTTTATTGCGGAATAAGCTCGGCAATGAATGGCATAAAATGAACAGAAGAGTGTAGTCACAAAGCATTCAGACACACATTTTACTCATTTGTATACTGTTTATCTTCTGATATATGTCACAAGAAGTAATCATTTAAATAAACAACTTCTTTAGTAGGCAATAAAATGTTATTGAGTTTCCCGTCTCACAACATGTGCTATGGCTATAACTTAGATTATTCTAAACTTGTACTGATTTTCAGCGCTGGGAGGCATTTTAGAAATGCCACAATTGAAAGGGAGGTGCTGGATTTTTGTTTCTCTGTGATGTCTATCTCTGCAGCAATCCCTAGAAGGATGGCCATGGGTGTTTTGAAACGTGCCCATGCCTTTTCAGCCTCATCAGCTGTTATAACACGCAATGTTACCTCTCCTGCAAACCTTGCCTAACTTTTATATTGCCCAATTTTTTAAATGAGTATAAACCACTTTCAGATGTCAGTTACAGTTACTGCTGGAAGTGTTCTGCTGTAAATTACCAAATGTGGTGCACTGGGAAAATCTGCCAAGAGGTGATACAAAAATGACTTTGATCAACACTGGCATCCCAGATGCAGAAGAACTGAGCAACAAAAAGAGCATCTCTTATTGTACTGACCTCACTGGTTTTGAGGCACATTTGATGCATCTCTCTAGAGATGATAGCCTACAACTAGCCCTGCTACCTTCTGCTTCTAGGTTCCTTGAAGAAGAAAAGGTAGAAGCCAGCCATCCTTTTTTACTGATCTCTCTACAGTCTTCTCTTTTGATGAAGATGATGGCATCCATGAGGAAGATAGGGATTTTCCTGATCCTGGATGACTAAACTGGCTTAACTTCCTTTGTTGAATCTCTCTGTGTTCAGCTCATATCCTCCATCCCACAGAGTGTGTGCTGTCCCAGGAACGCGAGGAGGACTGGGTGGCTTGGGAAAGGGATTTCACAGTGCTCTAGGATGCGTGAAACCTTCCTGACAGCTCACCAGATGCATCAGGGTGATTAATGTTGCATGCTGCCACCTGAGAACATCTGCAGAGAGACAGGGAGATGCCTCATCTGTCCCTTTTGGACAAATATCATCCAGACAAAGAAGAGGTTAGTGTATTTTGGACAACTCCTTATGCAAGGGCGGTCCCATGCCAATCCTATAAAGACCTCTCTAGAAAAAGCTTTGCATTAAAAACAGTATATTAACTTCCCTCTGACTCTAGCTCACAGCATGCCTGAGAATCTTATATAGCAGCAAGTGACCCAAGTAAGGAGAGTACAGCACCAGTTCTGAGTAAAGTTGGACAAAGCAGTTACACAAAAACTTCTCTGATCTCTACTGGGTAAAGGATGCCAAAATTCCTGTTCATCTCCTTATATTTTCAACGAGGCAGAGTTACACAGTATTTTATCAAATCCTAATTCTTTCTATGCAACAAACAAGGAATTTTAAAACTGTCTCAAAATCGGAAAGAGTACTGAACACTCACTGAAACCAAAGGATTCCAAACTTTGGCATGGGACCATACAGTCTACTTTTAGCCACCCTTGAAACAAATGAGACATGCTACTTGGAAGCTGTTCATACACAGCTAAACTCTTCCATCTCTGCACAGTGCTCAAGAGGTTTGGGAAACTGTGGTTCGGAGGCACCTACACTGAGGTGGCCCTGTGCAAACCCAGTCCAGTGTACTCAGCGACAAAATCTCTTGGAGGGTCTCGTCACAGATTTTTCCATTAGTCTCTCAAGAAAGAGGACTGGATCACCTCTTCTATGAACACAGGCTGAGAGAGCTGGGGTTGTTCAGTCTGGGGAAGAGAAAGTTTTGGGGACACCCTACAACATCCTTTCAGTGCCTAAAGGGGGCCTACAAGAAAGCTAAAGAGGGGCTTTTTACAAGGACGTGTTGATAGTACAAGAGGGAACAGCTTTAAACTGAAAGCCATTATACACGATGGGGTCCTGCTCTTCTGGAGATGGCTGAACACCTGCCTGCCCATGGGAAGCAGTGAATTAATTCCTTGTTTCCAGCTTTTACTCTTCCACTTCTCTCCCTGATCCCACTGGTTGGAGACTGAGTGAGTGGCTGCCTGGATTAAACCACTACGGTGCTCCAAGTGATTGCGAGCTAACAGTGCTCAGCTTTCTACATTATGGGCCTTGGTCAAGTTCAACAATGACTGTATCAGAGGCTTGTAAATTCAGGGTTGTTCCAGGAACAGAAACAACGGAGATTATGGAGCAAAAGACACAATTTCAGAAAGAAAGAAGAATGTACCAGGCAAAGAAGACAAGTGAGAGAATGACATGTGGCAGATGTTGGCCATGTGGCTCACTCTCAGGTACACAGGAGGTGCCAGTAGAAGGTCTACAGTAAAACTATCAAATATTAGCTCTATTAACCTAGATGAATCCCCAAGACTCTCTTGTGAGGTCATTAATCTTTGGAAACTGTGCATACAGAAGTTGGAAAGAGGAGAAATCAACACCAGACAAATAGGACTCATTGCCTTCAAGACTATGAGTACTGGTTTGAAGACCTGTAAAATCTTTATCATAATCTGTAAGGAAATCCCTGTCTTCATCATGATTTAGGTTAAAGCTTCAGTACCTGGGAAATTTCTTCTCCCTCCAGACCAAGATTTTTTCTTAATGTTTTTTGCTGCTGTGATGCTGACACAGAAACTTGCCTGGTTTTTGTTTTTTTTTTTTTATTCCCATAACATGTTACAATCCTTCTTTACAATGGTATTATTATTACTTATCTATGTCATTATCGTTAAAGTAGAAAATGAAAAACTTCATTAAGAAATTTACAGTAATTAAACTTGTACAGGAAATGGAAGACTTTTAACAATTCACTGCACTTCCATACACAATCTGTTGTCACAGCTTATATGACCAGGGAATGACAACAGGCATCTAATTTTCCTGGAAACATTAGCCATGAACTGTAAGCTGCTAAAAATTTTCACACCAGAAAGGGGAAGGCTATCTTTTTTTATACCTCACTTCCATTTCTTGTAATTGAGGTTCAACTTTATCAGGGCCAGACAGTAACTTTTTTTCAGTCTAAGCAGAGTCTCATTCTTCAGGCAGTCCCATTACATGCATTTATGGAGTAACGTCTTGTTGAATGCACTGTTGGCAGGATCTGACTCTGCACAGATAAATAAGCTGCCCCATACAGCCTCAAATGTGATCATCACACAATGGAAAACACCCCAGGTTAGATAGATGTACTATGACCAACACACTGAGAACTTTTACTCCCCTTTTGCTGATTGATTGAAGAATTATACCCATGAAATGGAATGATTTATACAATTGCATTGCCTCTTGGCTAGAATTAGATTTTGCCAGCCAGATAATCCTGAAGGATGTCCGCTTGTGGAATAAATCTGATGTAATTTGATACACAGCATGGCACACAATCAAGATGAAATGATCCTTAGATAATTCTTCCATGTGCAATCATTTCAGGAAGACAATTTTAATAATTATATTTTCTTTTTTATTAAGTTCTTTGGACTATTTTTTCAGATAATGAACAATTGCATCCAGGAGAAGTAGTTATTGTCAAGTCAATATTTTATCAATCCTTTACCTGGGGCCAATATCTTAAAAAAACAGAGGAGACAGCTCTGACTGAAATACTCAATACTGAAGGCCTTTTCCAGTTCTTTGTCTCCTTATTACTACAAATGCTTATCTCCCACTTTTAACAGTCCCAGCTTGGTTATGTCAGTGTTTCACTTGTTTGTTTCTCCCTTTTTCTTCCTCATTCATACTCCTCCATTTATGCTTTCCTCTCAAAAAACAATAGTAAAGGGAAGTCTTAGGATTGGCAAGCATGTCTGTAAACAGATAACAGTGTTTTAAAAATATGTGAGTCTTTCCAGCCTCAGTCAAAGCACCATGCCTGCTCAGCAATAGGGATAACCCATGTCCAGGACTGAGTTGATGAGCTACCAGTGGAACATACTCCAGCCTGATTAATCAAATGTTCCATTTCCCCAGTAGTGATTGCGATGAAACAGTACTGAGAAAAGTCCCTGTGTTGCCAAAGTCGCAAGCTTAAAAAAGCACAGGTTTTTGCTTCATGTCTAGTCTATTTTTTTCTGAAGTAAAGGCACATCGATGTCAGTGTTGCCAAGAGTAAAAACTTCCACGTGACATTCAGAAACTGGTTCCGGAACAATTAAAGTTCATCTTTTACAGCATGCTTCTCCCAAAAAAAGCTCTTCATGGAGGTGGGATTAACGATTAAGAGATGTGGAGGGTGGAACACATATGTCTGTGAAAACTGGAATTAATGTGATTATGCTAAGCAGAACATATTCTGGGCATCAGTGGTTTGCAAAGATTTAAGGAAATGTGCCCCAAGCGCAGAATATCTTCTCTGGAAAATAAAGCATGATATTCAGAGAAGGCTGGGATAAAGAGGTACTTTATGGGCAAGCAGAAGAAAATCAACTGTCATTTTATATGAAACACCTTCCCTTCGTTCTGCTCTTTTAATCTCCACCATAATAAAGCAATTATAAGAAATTTATGATTCTGAAGTATTGTTAGAGCCATATTTTTCCTCATTAAAAAAAAAGAAAACAAAAAATATATAACACAGGCAGATAATAAACTGATCAATGCATAATAAGTATATTGGGTATGAATATTATCAGTTGCTACTCATTCTAATACTCCACTATCAGGTCTAGTTCTGTGAAGAGATTGTTCCTTATAGGATATAAGAAATCCCAAAAGATTTTTCTAAGTCCATGAAATGTCACTGTTTTGATGTTACAATTCGACAGGTTTCATGAAGCATGAACTTAGCCAGAAGGGCAAACAGTGTGTCTGTGATGCCAGTAATTCTGATTGCTTTGGAAAATGCGTATGCCCAGACCTGTGCACAAGGGTTTCCCCAGTGAGACAAATCACGTCTTTTTTATTATTACATGCATGATCACAAAAGAATTCTGGCTTTTGCTTATGCCTCTTGCTCACCTTGTTCTCAACCACCCCACAAGTTCTGCAAGCAGATCTTATATCCTATACAGTGACACATTACTGCATTTTAGTGTTGTAGCATGGTGGTCTGTTGTGACACACCAGCAGAGTGAAAAGTAGGACAGGTAATTTGCAAGGTAACATGGCTTTTAAGAAACCAAGCTGTTGCAATGTTTTCATGTCATGGTGTCTCTAAATGCCATAGTTATCTTTCATGGCTTACACAAGCAATTCCTCTCACAGTGCTCCAAGGCATTTTTGCACAGTGGAAACTACTCCAAGCACAAAGCAAATGTTCAGTGATTCATAACGTTTTGTCTTCAGAAAAGAGACAAAAAATATCTTTTCACCTTGGTCACAAGATGATCAAGCATACATATATATATATGAACTCTTTCTAGTGGTTTGGTTTTAGAGTCAGTCAAAGCAACTACAAGATACAAGATATTCCAAATTATAGAAATTTGCACTTAGGTAACTCTAATGGCAAACAGCTGTACATATGTGAGTGTGCTTATTTGCACTGTTTTCTTCCACTACAGAATTTATAGTATTCAAAACTGTGCTCCAGATGTATTTGGTTCTGAGAAGAACATACCCACCCTTTCTGTGCACAGCAACACTTGTGGAACTATTGCTTAGTAGTGCATAAATTTCACATGCAGAATCCCACACATGCAACAGTAGAAACAACCTGCACCATCTGCACTAGCAAGAGGTTGCCTTCAGAAAAAAAAACCAAAACCACAACTTTGTGCACAAGCATTTGTGTACAAAGTATAGCAGACAACTACAAGGTGATAAGAAAGCATGCTTACTAGTGACTAGTTACTCTGAGCTGCATGTTCAAAACTTCTTTGACCAAAAATATTTGTCATTTTTTTTTATAATGAGAAGTACAAATATCGATGTCTACTGGAGATGCGGTACAATAGAGAATTCTGAATATTTTATTTATTGAGAAGGTAAAATTAGGCAATTAGATCAGACTACACTAGCACAACTGAAAAGCTGAGTGATTTTCATAGCACAATTGATTTCTTACCACATGGTGCCATTTAAGGGATTAGAACAACTCACCAGGGTAATATCAAACTTGATTAGAAGCCAAGGGGCCTGATTGTTATCTCCATTAAGCCAGACAAAACATAATTGACACCAGCAACTCTCAATTTTCACCAGTGTAACTAAAAGGAAAGTCCAGCACAGTATCTTTCACTTGGGTAAGTCATTTTCATATCTTTGAGTGATAGACAGTGATTGTTTCAACCCCCCTGAAAATATCATAGACACTGTCTTTGGTATTTTCACAGCTAGGTGGGCTGATATTTCATGGGTTTGAGTGCCTTCATATAAAGAACAATTCACACAACAAACAAAAGAAATATCTTATGTAAACCTGGAGAAAACCTTTAATATGCTCAGCATGCCTTTGCCCCTCCACAAGTAAACATCGAAAGATAAAGGGACCAAATTTTCCAGATATTGAGGTATACAGAGGAGGAAGTGAGATCTGGGAAGCTTTTCAGGATCTCCCAAGATAGGTGTCACAAACCATAGTCAACAGATACTTCAGGGCTGGATTCATCTGAACTTAGACATCTACAATGCAGGTAAATATCCACAAGGTTGTTGGCTAAACTACCTCTGTCCACAGTGGTTAAAACAGTAACTTAGTAAGAACAGGATTTATCTCGTCTTAGATTTTAAAAAAATCCTATATATGAATGTGTTCCCAAAATAGAATATTTCTCCTCTTGGGATGGAGGAGAGGAACTTCAACCAGAAACCTCAGAATTGTATTTAAACTTGAAAACAGAAGGAGCCAGAATCAACTGAAGTGCGGATGAGGAATAATATGCATTGAAGATGAGGTAATCGGGGGTTATTCACCTCCGCTGGTGAGCTGCTGCAAAGAACCCTTGCAAAGCAGATGCTCCCTGCAGAAATAATGAGTGTCCATAAAAAAACAAACAGCATGTCATTACTTCTCAGCCTGTCTTCCAATTTTCTTTGCTCACCACTAATATACCTGCCAGCCTACCTTCTCCATTTTCTATAAACTTATTTTCTTTTTTATTCTAGTTTATTTTTATCATCTCCTGAGCATCACAAATGACAGGTAGATAACATATTTATTTACCTATATGAGTATACCTTTATAACTTCAAACACCATCAGATGATTTAGTTAGAAGACAGCCTTTCATGAAAATCTTTATCTAAATTTACACTCTGTAAGAGTAACACAAATATTGAGACAATTTTAATTATATTTCAGTCTTCTCTAAACAAATAAACATCTATAATTCACACCTTGGAGTGGTCAAATACCACTTGAGAGGATGGCTGTAAACTAAAGTAAAACTGATTAGCCAATTTTCTTTCTCTGTGCTGACTGAGCCCCCAGAAGGAAAACCACCTGCACATGAAATTCAGAATTATTCAGTTCTTCCAGTGGGAAGCACTGTGAGAAATAGCTTTGCTGTGCCAGGCAGTTTAAAGCCAGCAACATCCAAGGACTCAGCTGAGGAAAGTCCCAGGGCCTTCCTTGGAAGTAGAGAGGCTGGCAAAATGAACACCCTTCCCAAAGAGGGGCTGAAAGCAACAGGCTGTGCACTCCAGTGCACAACAAAAAAACCCAGCTTTGGTCCTGCCCTGAGCATTGGCCTGGCCCCTTTGGCTGCAGTAGGTGACATGTCTAGGTGGACTCCTAGGAAATATTAAGGGTAAGTATTTCAGGCATCAGCCTATGGAAAATGAACCTAAGAGACAGCTGTGTGACACTTATATTAGCGTCCCTGTTCTCTGCAGCTTATGGCTTGGCAGAGGGGGTTGATGTCTTGCATGTAATTTTTCTCCTTCTTGGATCAAAATATGCCCAATAGATGAGTGTTACATAGAAAAAAAAAGAAGAAAGAAAATCACATGTCAATCAAGATATTAGCAGCTTAAAAAACTATTACAGCAACAGTAACCATGAAGATTTAATCTGCTCTGACCATGCTCTGTCCTTCCACTCCTGCTGCTGATTAGACATCATAGACACCATATTCCCAGAACAACAGTAAGAAATCCCTCAGGAAGTTGTATTGCTTCTCCTGTAGGATCAGACAAAAATTTTCTCCAGACCCATGACTCACCACTTAATTTGAGTTAATTACATCTCAGTATGTAGGCACAACAGCAGAACTTTTAACTTTTTAAATCATATTTCTCCAGGCCAAACCGGCTGCAAACCATGCCCCGAAAATCAGCAGCACCAGAAGCAGGAGGAACAGAGACCTAGGCGATCCTGGACTGAATGAGCCATCCCAACCAAATTTCCATATATGCTATGATGCCAAGCAGGAAACCTCCATGCTGGTAAGTTCAGGAGCAAAACTCCCTATTTTCTCAGCTGGTTTTCATTTTTGATGCCACAGTGATGATTGCACCTGGAACAAGCAGTGGCACTTCTGCTGTCACATGCTGCTGTTGCTAGCATAGCAACCCACAATCAGTGTGAGGCTAGAAAATCTCCTGAACTGTGCAGTTCAACAAAACAGCAGGTCCTTTGGATACCATCTATAACTGTAAGTGGACAATTTTAGTAATGGTTTTGTCAGTCCTTTCTAGAAGCAGTACTAGTGGGTCACAAATAACAAAATCAAGTTCAGCTGCTAAAAGAAGAACAAGACAATCTGTTGAAGGAAGGGAAGGCAAATTATTGTCATAAAACATTTGTATTGCCTTGTGAATTCTCCACTGCACTGTACAGAACAGACATCACACCTTGCCCTGCCCTAAACTTCTTGCTGTTGCTAAGACAACTCCATCAATGTAAAAGGAGCAATGCAGAATGCAGTGGCGAGACCTCCAAAGGGGATGGACGGGCTACTAGGCTTTGCTGGAAGAGAGAAAGTGTGCTTGAAAGGGAAGGATGGCTGGTTGTGGAAGCCTGTTTGACACAGGAACTTAACCAAGCACAGAGACAATGGAGATACAGTGGGAATACCGCAACAAATAGCAGGGGCTCCTTGTTCCCAGAAATGCCACTGTTTTCTTGACTGAACCAGGCTCTAGGGAATATCACTGGAGCTCCTAGGAGCACAACAACAACCTCTCCTCCCCAGACCAACTATCCCTTCTCATTTCTGCCTGGTGTATTCCAGCAGCCTAAGCTGGGAGTTACTGAGCCTTTAGGGAAAGCTCTTCCTCCCAGCACTGGGCTTGAGGCCTTGTCCCCAGGTAAGACAAAAATGACACACAGCATATGCAGATGAAGGAGATCACAAAGTAGTTCATAGGTATCAGTTCATGAAACTTATGTGGAAAGCTCTTTGCAGGAACAGAATTCCATGCTATGAAAGGATCCACATTCTGGTTCCCTCCATCAGTTTATTCTAGATGTTTTGTACCATATTTGCATAGAGGCTGTCCTTTACTGGATGCTTCTTAGACTACTTGCAGACCGTCTTTCACAGAATATTACTTGGATTATCCATCTGAAAGTCAAAATATGGATCCTACAGTATATCACAAGAAATTGCATCAGAGAAGTTAATAATTTAATGTTTTCTGGAGGAAAAGATCATTATCCTTGAGGGAAGCACATAGAAATCCATACCTGACAGAGCTCATCTAGGCTCCCTTAGGATGCCTCACTGCTTAACATAACAACTGACTGGCCTTCCTATACCAAATTTATGATTTTAGATTTAGAAAAAAAAAAAAGCAGATTTAAGATTGGCAAACAGAACACATTACAAGAAGGCAAACCTCTATAACTTATACTCTCAGGCATTCACGGCCTAAAGCAATGAACTACAAGTACTAATCTGACAGCTTGTTTACATTATAAGGTTCATATGCATCCACATCTTTGCACAGGCAAAAAAATTCTCTGTCTCTTAAAAGAACTCTTCCCAACAAGGAAATCCAAATCAAGCAATTGTCTCTTCTCTACCATCACTTTAAAAGACATTAGGAAAGGTTTTAATTTCACTTCCAGAAATCTCTGCTGATGCAGCTTTGTGGGAGAAGAATTCCAGCAGCACATACATCTCATAGGTCCTTCCACTGGTTTGCCATGACAGGGGCTTGGTCACGTTCACTGAGGTGACTGGTAGGTGCCTGCCGTGCTTGCTTGTATTACACCACCTCCCTCACAGTGTTAGTCATTCCTCCTGGGAATTTCTCCTATTTTACTACAGCACCTCTAATACAACATCAAACACATGTGCACTAATACCAGGATTGGGACATGACAGACACGTCTAATTCATATGTTTTGGGGTTTAAAGCTTCCTATTCTTCTCCCTGCTCACATATTTCACATGGCTCAATTAAATGGCAGAATGGGATACTGCCAATTGTTTCTTTCTCACTGAAAAAGAGACAACTATTTAAAGAATGTTGTTACACTAGCCACATTTTATCACAAAAGATGAACACCTATAATTACAATATCTGTGATTATATAATGTCAAACACAAGAAAAATAAGCACTCCAACATTTTGAAGAAAAAATTGTAACCTGTATTACCCACATTCAGGCTAAAAATGCTGGATCTTGTTTCCAGCCTCAGAAATAAAATATATCCAGCAGTAATTGAAAAACAAATGAATCTGATTATAATCTTAGCTTTTACATTCCTCAGCTATGTGGCAAACAGATGGAAAAATCCCATTACATGTACCAGGAGACAAATTTTTAAGCTATCTCTGCAAACATCAGTTATCTTTACACTTAAATATTTCTGGCCTTGGAGCTTGGGTCCTATGGCATTACATCTGTGAAATATTTGGCCATTCGTTCATAATGCATTTTGACACTGGCAGCAAACCCACTGATCAAAAATACTGCTGGGTTTGTGGGTTTGCCTTCACATTCGGCTGGTGTCAGCCCTGGCTTCCTTTTCACCTGATGTCATTTGTGAGAGTTGGAAAGTTTGTCCATGAGGAGCTGAGCAGCCTGTTTGGAGACAGTGGTGGGCACACACACCTGGAGTGAGCCAGAGCCTGGGAAGAGGCTATATATAATGCCAAAATCTCTTCCAACACCTGAGAGGCTGCAGAGGCCATCCCAGTTCACATCAGCTCCCTAACACCAGACTTGGGCAGACAGACTCTTCTGTAACAAGCCAGGCAGAAATGAGAAGGGATAATTGGTCTAAGGAAGAGATGCTGCTGCTGAACCTCCTGATGGTGTCCCTGGGAGCTCCCAGTAACGTTCCGTAGGACATGACTCAGCCAAGAAGACAGTGGAATTTCTGGGAACTAGGAGCCCCTGTTATTTGTTGGTACATTCCCATTATTTTCTCTAGATCGTGCCCTACCTTCCAGTAGCTTGTTGGGCTGTGGTTACCCTCCATGGGCAGGAGTGTAACAAAGGGTGTGAGAGAATTGTGCCATCATTTGCCCTCAACTAGAAACCACAGGTTTCCCTCTCACTGAATGACATGAAACTCCATCAATTGGCTCTTTCTCTATAAGTTACCAAGATGCCTTTACATTACTTGTATATAGTCCTATTGATTTTTTCAGAACTTAAATGCTTTGAGAAAATCAATGTTTCAGCAAATAGAGTGGAATAGAAGTATCACAGAATCCAATTTGCCATTCCAGCATCAGAGATCATGGTTAAATTAAAGGAAATAACATGTACGATGTGGGATGATGGATTTAGAGAAAAACTGCAGAAGACACAGAAAATGGGTGAGTGGTAAGACATGAAATTAAGAACAAAATAGAAAAAGATACACTGAAGATAAATATAGTGGCTGTGGATATGACTTAATTAATTTTAGCAATACAAAACTTAGTTGTCTAGTCCAAGATAATAATTTTAGCTCTCTGCATGTAGTGAATAGAGAGCAGGACCCATCTCCACAGAGGATTCAGCCCAAGGCAGGACAATGTATCACACATTCCTTCAACTATCCCAAAGTCTACCCTCAGAGGAGATGCATAACTTCCATGTTTTAACAGCACTGGAGTTAATATAGGATCATGCATAATTTTGAGTGTTTTTCCTATTTAATAGAAGGCCTTCTAACTCAACATTTTTTTTTTGTTTTGAAGATAAGAATCATTTGGTTTTCTTGAAAAAATCTGACATTTCTTGTGTCAGAGGAAAGATTTCCTTATAATTGCTTATCAGCAGGTCCTGGTCTGAATATTCAAATAATTTATGAGCACAAAACCTATTTATTTGTTGTATTTTATTAATAATGGGCCAAATTTATCACTAGCACAATCTCATGTATTATCATTCACTTCAAAGTTGTTGCATATGTTTACACAGCAGGGAATTAGGCCAAATACAGTCAAAATGCTTCATTACTAGTCAGGTCAGACAATAAATCACATCTTCTGTTTGCAAAGTACTGTAACTTGCATCTAATGACTGGAAGAACTGGTGTATATATGAAGTAATTATCAAAACTGGAAAGCAGTCATCTCCTAGATGTGCAAAATGTCATCTAAAATTTGAACTTCAAAAGAGAAAAAAGGATGACAGGTGCAAAAAAAATCTTGGTCCTTCCCTTTATCTATAACAATTAACTAGCAGCCTGTGGGCCCAACAAACCAGCCAGTTTTCCACCCATCTGGAGTGTACCCCAAGCAGCATACAAGGATTATGCTGCATCAAGCTGCATTCAACAGCTCTCGTTTATTATACCCACCCTCAAACGGAACCTCTATGTTCTGCCTCTGTAGTGAAGCTGCTCATGTACCAGGCGTCGTGTCTTTACCAGTCTCCATGTCAGCTCATAGCTGGAAACCAGCAGCCAGGCTGGAAAAGCAAGATGTGCCCCAGTAAACTACAACTCTTACTTCTACCAGGAGTAGGGAACAGGCTTCATGCCTACTACGTCCTTCTCATAGATACCAGGAGTTTTGGCATATTTTATAAAAGACGACATTCCTTTGCCCCAAGACCTTGAACATTTCTGACACCTACCAACCACTCTGAATTTTCTCAGTCACCTTGCCAACTTTTAGTACACAACCAATTTGCTAAGTTACCATCCTTTTTGCATTGCTCATAACACGTTGTCAAAAAGATAAATATAATCATATATACAGCTTCTGATTAACACACAAGTGTTCTAAATAATTTACCTAAAGTGTCAGTCACAAAGTAGGACAAATCTTTACATCCAAGTTTCAAAAAATTCTAATTATTTCCCCTCTGCATTTTAAGTGATGATTCTACTGCACATATCTGCAAGTGACCTATTATTTCCCACAAAACAATCACAGCCCAAAGGAAGCCCCCAGAGACAAAGCACACATGGGAGGTCTAGTCCAGCTCTTTCAGAATTAGAACTAACACCCCAGACTGAGATTCTCTGACTATGAAATAGGTAAGCTTTCACAATTTTTCCCAAGTTTGTTTCCCTTACATTCCCAGAAATCTCTTATTCACTGCTAAGATGTAGCACATGAACTTCCAGAACGATGAGCCTTCCCTCATGGGAAGTTAGATGTGGGATCAGAAGTTGGTTTACAACAGACAGCTAGTTTCAATGTAAATAGAACTGTTTCTTGTGAAATGACTAATATTTATCACCTAAAGCCAGTTGGCTGAAGTGAGTTAAGAACACTTAGATGTTTAAAAATACTTTTATTTTACAATCTCTTCTTTAGATTGTACATCTGACAAAGAGTGGAGGACAGAGAAAGCTTGTTGAAAAATATGGATTACTGCCCTACCAGTGCAAGTCCAAAAACAAAGCATGGGCTGCGCATGAACTGAGTATTATAGGCTACTTTACAGTTACAAGACAGTGCAATTTCTGGGGGTACCCATTAGACTACATGGAATTGAGAAGTTGTCTGCATGCATCTTGCATGCTCCTATATTACTTACTATTTGGTTTCTGCTGAAGATGCTCCTTGGGGAAGACTCTTGCTCTGTTCATCAGAAGCCTTCAAAAGATATCAAAATGGGAAAAAAAATAACAATTCACTCTAGGTAAATAGGAAAGTTCTTTAATTATGGAATAACTATTGGAGTGCCAGTACATTTTTTTTCACACAAGCACCAATCTAGATTATGTGTGAACTACCTTTTCTATTAATTTCTATTTTATACCATAGATTTTCTAATAATTTATTTTAATTCATTTTCCATTAATTGTGCTGCTTGCGCTGCAGCACAAGCTTTGGGCCAATGCAGTGCTGGGAGAACTGAACACTCTGTGAGCAGCTTTGAAACATGGATGCAGTGCTTTTGTGGCAGGATGAAGTTGTGGGTTTTTAAAGTCAGAGAAAATGAAATTTTCAGCTCAGAGGATTAGTGACTCCAAAACACTAAAAGATGCAATCTTTAAGACAGTGACCTGTTGACAGCTTAAGTGCTGTGTGCCACAGAGGGTACAGGTAAACAACACTTTCTAATTTCTCAGGATTGTTTTGACTGGAGATTTAATTACACATGCTTTGGAAATTCTAGTGGCCATGGAAAGTTTTGTATAACCTCTCTTAGGACAGTATGGAGAAAATGCAATATTAGATTAAATACTCATTAAATATTCTGAGAGCACAACAAATAAAGTAACCTCTTACACTGCTATCTTGGGTATACTTTTCTTTCCTCATTTGTTTAGAGTACAAGTAGTGATGAAAATTGACTATTTCCTCGAAAGAGCATTTGGAAAACTTTAAAAAATAGATAGTTACATTTTAGTATGCAGTTAAATGTTTTGTCTCTTTGCTTTATCTTACTATTTGCAGTTAGATTTCTTTACTACATACTTTTCCCGAATCCTGCTAAATAAGGATTCACGCTGAAGACAGGAGTGAGAGGAGGCACATATTTGACTAATATCCTGGAAGAATGAGATTTTGGCTGTGAAAATATGATTAGACTGATCTCTTCCCATGCAGGAAAAAAAACCCCCACATTTATAAATCAAAGTTACTATATAATTTGGTTACAGGTATTCAATGGAAAAAAAATCCTCATTGTCAGTTATATATTTCCATTTATATTTTAAAAACTATTGATTCTGAGGGATGAGGAGGGTATCTCTCTGGGCTTCATTATACCAAGTGACACATGACAAATTATGTTTTTCCATGGACTTTCATAGAGTCTCTCTCAGAGAAGACACTTTTCCTTCAGTTCTCTGCTGTTAATGCATTTTTTTTACTGGAAGAGATGCTATAGCCGAAGATGAAAAAAATGCCTCTGAGAATGTTAATCATAGAGTGATTGATGCTGCCATTACAAGGAAAGGTTAGACAACATCCTCAGCAGTTTTCACCATTATTTACAACACAGCACCAGTCATCCAAACTAAAGACTGATCAATGCACAGACTTCAAATTAATTCAGGAAGAATCCTCTGAACGTAATGGTAAGTTGGATAGCATTCATCTATTTTTATATCCCCTCCCTCTTTCAGCACATTGCTAAAGTATGAAGACATCTGAAACTTCTGAGACTTTAGATAGAGATTGAGTTATTAGAGGGTCCAAAGGAGGGCATTGAAGATGGTCTGTAGGGGTGGTGGAGATGCTGAGGTCACTTGGTCTGGTCAGCCTGGAGGAGAGTGCAAGGAGAGCTCCTTGCAGCTTGCAACCTCCTCGGAAGGGGAGGAGGAGGGGCAGGCACTGATCTCTTCTCTGCGGTGCCAGGGGCAGGACCCGAGAGAATGGCCTGAAGTTGTGTTAGAGGAGGTTTAGGTTGGATATTAGGAAAAAGTTCTTCACCCAGAGAATGGTTGGGCACTGAAACAGGCTTTCCAGGGAAGTGGGGAGCTTGACAGAGCTCAAGAAATGTTCGAACAACACTCAGGCACAGGGTGTGATTCTTAATGATGGTCCTGTGCAGGGCCAGGAGTTTGACTCAAGGATCCTTGTGGGTCCCCTCAAACTTCACATAGTCTGTGACTCATGGTCAGACTACCAAAGACAACTTGCCTGGCTCCCTGCACACATCATTTCTCATGCTGGCATTAGCCACTACAAAACCCACCTAAGAAAGCAGACAAAAAGGCAGTAACCAAAATAACAAACCAGGAAAAAAATTAAATTATCAGCTCTACAATTTCTTCTGTGAAATAGTTTCACAGAATTCCTAATTGTCAACATGACTTAATGTATTTTTACTGGAAAAGATGTGAATTCTGGAACGTGGGTACACTACTAATGGAAGCACTATTGTGATGCGAATCTAAAAAGACAAAATTTTTAAAACTTCTGTGAATGCACTTGTCTTCATAAATTATTTGAAAGTAAATATATCTATTGAATCAAAGAGCAAGAAACTACTGCTATATACTATACTTTCTGTAAAAATTGGTTTGATTTTCATATATCTTTTTTATTGTCAGCTGTAAAAAATCATACCTGAATACTAAGAAAGAACAATTAAAGAAATTATCATTCTGATAAAATTGCCTTCTTTTAAGTCCAGGATTGCATCATTTATTTCCTTTATGCTAATTTATTCAATAATTAGAAGGACCAGTATTAACTTATCAGTATTTTAATTCCTCTAAGTGATTTAACTGCTTTTTATTAGAAAGTATAATAAAACTGTTCCACAGCAAAGTACATCTTAAGTATACCTGGGCAGTAGACGTCCCTTTCCAACTTCATTACTGATTTTATTAGTATCAGTGTAATTCTTCTGAAGCAATAACTGTAATAATGACCAGAGTCTTACCTGTTACATTTCTTTCCAATACTGAACACATAATTTCCTAGTTAGCTGAAGACAAACCTCCTTGTTCTCTAATTCATCTTTCCCAGGTTAGTCCAACTATTTTCTTGAATAATACTTCTAAAACTAAACCAGCTGAGCTGCTACCTGACAAGTCATTTTTTGTGGTCGTTTAAATGACCCTGAGTATTACTGTGGTCTGAAAATGTTTCCCCTAGCTTTTCAAACTTGTTGTGAGAAGCTCCCCTTCATAAATGGACACTAACAGCATTACCAATGTACTGCTTTGCTACAGGTGTACCGGAATTGCAAACTCATTAGGTGTTTTTCACTTGTAGTCTCAACCCAGCCAATCATTACACAATTACTCAGTGTACGTATTTCTAGTGGTGTCTGAAGCGGGTCATGGTCATATCAAGCATTCAGAGATCATGTAGGGTGAAAAGCAGAGAGTCAGTTGCAGTTTATCTCCCTTTCCCTTTATCATGGACCATGAGTCAACAATACAGCAATAAATTACAAAGAAAGAGCTGACAAATAGTCTTGTATACAAGATATTCAAAACCAAAATAAACAGAAAGGAAATCAGGTACATTCTCAACAACCATGTGCAACAACACACTCAATTCGGGTACTTAATTTGGGTGACCAGAAGGACAGCATTTAAGTCATAACATAGCTCTCATGTGCTATGAAGTATAAATGTTATCAGACCACATCCCTATCTTTAGCAGGTACCCTAACTTTAGAAGGTTTCCTGCAATTACTCTTTGAGCAGATCCCAATGAGTTTCCCTCTCTTCCAGTCACGAAACCAACACACAGTGTTTATGCCTCCAATCTCTTCTGAGACAGACGCTGACGTTTGCAAACCCTACTGCCTTCTGTGTGGTCACACGTGAGCCGACTTGGTTGTCGGCTTGTGGTATGTTCCCTTGCAAGAATGCAGGAGAGCCTTGTGAAATGAAAGGATTCACACAGGAATGTGGGGGGAGAAGAAGTAAAGTAAAGCTTTAATGTGCATCCATGGCTACCAGTCCAAGTGCTACCAAGTTTGGGGCCTCCTGGGTAGCTTTCCTTTCTAGCTGACAGCCTCCTCTTCAATTTTAACTCTGACTCAGGGGTCCACCAGTCTGTTCCTGGCACCATAAGGAAATGCCAGTCACTAATATTCCATTAAATCTTCAAAGAAATTCTCTTCACGGTTCCCAGTAATTCCTCTGTTGCAGGCCAGATACGCTTACTATCCTCAACGTTTCACCTTCCCCGTTTAACAGGGGAACTTAACTCCTCCATCCACTCTATCATAGTGCAGGGAGAATAGAAAGAAAACATCTCCCAAACATATTTAGCAAGAGCAAGCTCCACATACTTTACCAGTTAATAGGAAGCTTTCTTGGGGAAAGATCTTATTTGATTTTGCATTGTAGACTACAATATCCCACATATAAAGTTTAAAGCAAAGAAACACTGCTAACTCTTCATTTTCTTATTTACTACTATGCATTATCCATTAATTCAGGAATACTACTCCACTTACCTTTTGCAGCAAGCCATACAAATCCCTTTATCAGACAAAATATGATAGGCCACTTTGACTTTCCAGTTCTCACTACTCCTCACAATAAATCCCACAATATACTGCAGCCTTAAAAAACCCTTTTGCAATTCTATTTTTCATGCATGAGGTGTAAGAATCACACAGAGAGAGGCCAAAGGCATGGTTCTGCGTAGGGGCCTCCTCATTTGTATGCAGCAGAACAGATTCCCACAAGTGTGTACTTAAATGTCAGTCCTAATATGTAGTTATCGCAGTAAGATAGCCAAGGTGATTTATCTTAATCATTAAGTCAAAATATTACTATGTTTCTTGGGCAAAAAGGCGCATTTTGACCCACATCTTTTGAAACAGCTGAAACTACAAACATATATAATTTCTCAGCTGTTCTTTCATTTCAACAAGTTACGTGTTGCTGCTAAGGGCACCAGCACTTGACAAAAGGGTTCTTTGGATACAGTCTCCTAGGAAAGCAGAATTTTTGGAAGTAAAATTTCTTGCTTGCTGTCAATCAGGAAATGTCCATAGATGGTTCATAAAATCTCTTTGAAACTGAGGGTTGCAGATTATGCTTATGAGCACTGTTAGACACTAGATCTCAAATTTTCACTGAACAAAGGGCCAAACTAACCCATAAAATTAATTTATTTTGCTATATCCTCATAAATAATTACCTGGTCATTACCTTACCAAAATTTTGAGGTCAGCGGGAAGAAATCTCTCTGTTCTCTGTACTGACCCCCTTCCTGGAGTCAGGAAACATGGAAACACACCTCAGGAAAATATATCTCCAAGTATTAACTCAGCTATTGTCTTCAAAACTCATAGTATTTTAATAGAAACCCCAAAGAAATAATAAAAAAAAAAATTAAAAGGCCTCCCTACCAAGTACTAAAATTGGGAATAATTAGGAACTTTGAATAACATTCTCCAGTCTCACAGGAGCTGCAGACCAATGCAGTATTCAGGAACACATAGATCCAAAAGCCCAAAGTGAATTTTAAAGGAAGATCTTTGTCTGATAGCAAGGGGCTTCAAACACGCCATGTCCTTCAACAGCATGGCTCCCAGCAAGGAGGAAAACTTTGCCAAGTGCAGAAAGCTTGTCTGAATTCACCAGAGTGCTGCTGTGTCCTCACACAAGCTTAGTAAAAACAGAATAGGCAACCAGCACTTCTTGTCTCTCATCACCATCACCTTCATCCGTACACTTCCCCTCCTAGAGCCAAAATTGCCTTGTTTGAGCCAATCAAAGGAATCAAAGGATTGTTTGGGTTGGAAAAGACTTTTAATATCATCAAGTCCTACCATTAGCCCGGCTTTGCCAAATTCATCACTAAACCATGTCACCAAATACCACATTACACATCTTTGAAATGCCTCCAGGGATGGTGACTCCACCACTTTCCCAGGTTGTCTGCTGCAATGCTTGACAATCCTTTATGGGAAGCAACTTCTAATTTTCAGTCTAAACGTTTCCAGGTACAGCTGGAGACCATCTCCTCTTGTCCTGTCAGTTGTTACCTGGGAGAAGAAACCGATCTCCACCTGGCTACAGCCTCCTTTCAGGCAGTTGTTGAGAATAATAAGGTCCCCCCTGAGCCTCCTTTTCTCCAGGCTAAACACATCCACAGCTCCCTCAGCTGCTCCTCACAGGACTCATGCTCCAGACTCTTCCCCAGCTCCATTGCCCTTCTCTGGACACTCTCCAGTCCTTTTGTTCTTATAGAGCACAAGTAATGCTACTTCACTGTGTGTAGGAAGTTACAATCAATGCTCAGACTTTGGAATAGGTCTTGGTTACAGCAACGCATTGCTCACACCTTCATTTTACCTTTATAAAAACAGCTCAACTGGGAATAAAGACAATTCCCTTGAATCCAGTCTATAAGCTGACCCCCTTGCCATTGCCTTTTGTTGAGCAGTCATTCTGATTTTTATTGCAGTCTTACAAAAAAGCATTTGCATGGATTTTTTTCATACTTTCAAGAGTAGTTCAGTCATTTAAATCCATGGTAAAAGAAATCAGTGTTCCAGACTCCCAAAGGCCACCATGATTCGCATGCAAAGTATGTCTGTCTATTTCACTAGTATTTCCTAAAAATAGTTACTATCTGCCAATTTACACACAAATCCATCACTGACGGGGAGGTCATATGCCAACAGGGTATTTCTCTGCTGTCTTTTATTTAGATTTATAATAGCATTTTTTTCACAGATAAATACAAGTTGGCAAAATACTGGTCATACTGCAAGGAGTTTCATTTTCCTTAGGGGAAAGTAGATGCCAAATTGTGATACAACGCCAGGAGGCCATAAAAATGGAATTATAAGTCCACAGATATTCTATGGTAAGTTGACTGAATAATTTTTTTTTTCCCTGCCAGGGGGATTATAACTGAATTGCTGCATCTGCAAAATCCAAAGTCCTTTGCTGCTACAAAATTATTTTCTACTTGGGTCCAAGCTTTATGGTAGTTGGCTTCCCAGTCACAGTAAGTCATACATTATTTACAGATTTTTGAGTATAAGTCTGTTATGAATATGCCAACTGTTCTCTTACCTTCAGAACTCATTAGCAACAGGAACAAGTCTTCTAAAGCTATTTTCCACTATATACCCCCTGCATATGCTGAACCTGCTGTGCCACTCAAAAGTGGTGTATTTCCAATGTTAGCCTTATTTTAAAGAGTGAACCGAAAAAAACCAAACTGACTATAGGGAAAATGAAATCTTTACAAATACCCCCAAAACATATTGACCCAGTAGGTAGATATCTAATGGGTCTTTGTGAACTCTGCCTAGATGCAGAGATTTAGTGTTGAAACACTGCAGACTTTTTAGCCTTACTTCTAAGGAAATGGAGGATTACAAAATCACATTGTATGGCATTCATCAATCCTTCTTTCCTTAGCCACCCTTGAACCTCTCGGCCAGTTTTAAGCAACTTTGACAGCTGGGTTGAGGGAAGAAAGAGGTCTCAGGGGCAGAAGTCCTGACAGGTCTTGTGAAAATTAGAGGCTGGGTAGGTATAGAAGACAGAGAGGAGTATTTTACCCGCCCTGGGAGGTGACAGCCTGTTGTTTGTCCCCACACACCTAACTCACATCAGCCACAGCCTGGGCAACAGAGCAAACACGGCATGCTGCAGGAGCTGAGAGGGATTAGAGGATGGAGGACACACACCCAAGTTCTGTCACTGAGGCTGCTTGGTTTTTCATGACCCTTTTCAAGGACAGCATCAGTGAGTAGAAAACTTATGTTTTGTCAGGCAAATGTATATAATTATGAAATAGTATACTCTGCCAGGCTGGTTATAAGAAATGGGCAGAGTTTGGTCATATGGAGTCAAATAGTATAAACTGGAGTCATTCCACCAAAATTCAGTGGAAAAATGGCACTCTGCCCTGGAAAAGATTACAGACCTCATGGAAACCAAGGAACACCAGTGAGAAGTGGGACCAAGTGGGATGGGGGTCTCCTTTCACTGCAGATCCCAACTGCATGATGCCATGGCTTATTTGTGAGCAGGCAGGATACGCTCCCTTCCTGGGCTCAGCAGCAACTCATTCAAATTCCTCGTCAGAGAGAGGCCACTGCCACGTTATACTGGAGCAACTTAGACGAGAACTGTATGGGAATTCTTAATTGCTGTACTTTGGCTGTGCCTTTGTGTTTTGCTATGGACTGCACAGATAGGCAAGCTTTTATAATTGTAAGCACATTTTACACATATATAGATATAGATATATATACACATTTCTCCTCAGTGGTAAATTCTGTCTTATGTACTGAGAAAGCAGACTGCAGTGATTTGCTTTTAGCTGGTTAAGCAGTCTGAAATGATCCAAGAAAGAGAAATCAAAAAAATAGAACATTATTTCACTCTTCAATCAGTTTGCCTAGTTACAAGGCTCTTGTCAAACAAAAATGTAATATCTCTGCTAAAATTAGGATATTAGTTCTAATTACCAGGCACACAAAAATCTTAAAATTCTGGAGCTGAACTGATAATGTTGCTATGGAAATAAGCTTAATTACTACAGACCAGCTAACAAACTTCTCAATGCTGCTATCTTTACAAGCTCCCTCCGCTCCTGAAAATTTGTGGGTTTTTTCTCCCCCAAATGGGACTAAATATCTCTGGTGTTAACAGTAATTAAATTCAGGCATTCCAAGTCTGAGGCTATTCTGAGAATTGCTTGACAGAGGCTAAGGCAAGAGAAACACAAAGCGCAGTGCTTCAGTGTAACCATTCCAAACAGTCAAAGCCACATTTTTATCAATGTACTAATTCAAACACACCAGGCAATGCAAATTCCCCCTGTACATAACAATGAATGCATGCATGCTCATCCCACACATTTTTTCCCCCTCACACAGGAGGAAAACTTATGAGAAGGAGAGCCACACAGCAGAGGCTCTTCCTGCACTCCCCAGACTTTGGTTGCCAATTACTCCTTATGAATACGTAACTGTGCCACATGGAGACACACATGCATAAGAATATAGGAATACATGCATGTGAATGTATGCACACAAGAAAAAGATCATTCATGAGGAGACTGGTGTTTTGCTTTCCCACAGCAGGAAGCCCCATGCTGGAGCTCGGGCACTGAGGGACAGGCAGCTCACAGGGCAGATGAAAGGAAGCAGAGCTCCAGTGTGACCATGACTCCCCATGCTGGACACTGCAGGGTGAGGGCCCCAGAGGGGATAAGCTGGGGATGGAGGCGGCAGGAGACAGGCAGGAGGCCCTGGTCCAATCCAAGAACTGCCCAGCTGCAGGGGCTGAGACAGAGCTGGCTCTGCAAGTCTTGCATACCCCAACAAGAACTATACTCCCTGCCCCCCTTCTGAAGTGACTTTTGTTCACTGGGTGTGCCTGCTCATCCTGCTTGGAAGATGGTGTTGCCTAAGCCCAGCTGGGACAGCAGCACATGATCAACGTGACCTACTGGCTACCAGCCCACAGACCGCAAAATGCAGATGGTCAAAGTGAACTCCACACTCAGTGGCTGAAAATCCTTCTTTTCCACCATTTGGAGGTAGTCTGTAAATTTTCACCAATAGAAAAAGAACTCAAATTTATCGGATAAGTTATACATCATGAATAATTTAAGCAGTCTTAATAAACATCTGAAATCAGAAAACCCACAAGGAGAACATTTTACAATGTTCCTTGTCGGTGGCCTGCAATACAAACTTGCTTACATACAATCTTACAAATGTCACTCTGCTGACTTTAGCTTAATTACTCCTAATTTATACCAGTCTGAAAGCAAAATAATTTGTTTAATTTCCCAAGGGATAAAATTACTGCTCAGTTCAAAAACATTAGCTTTATAAAGATTCTTTGTTCATATTATTTTCTAAACATTTTCTTAAATCTATTTAAAATCAATGCATGCTTGCCAAATTGTACCCAGTAATAATTCAGAGGTAATTGGTCTCAGAATAACTTTACCAAAAATTGAAGCAAAAATGTCTCTAAAATTCTGACACTCTGAAATTGCATTTAGATCACAGAAAACATTTTCAAATTGGTTCAGAGTTGAGGAAACACATTTGCTAGTTACTACATATTTTTTCCTTGGTGATACCTCAGAAGGTACATCAGTTCTTGGATTCACAGAACTTAAGCCCAGAGGAATGAACCAATTATCTGACCTCTGTATATGAGGAGTTATTAAATTTCATTCATTAGCTCCTTTATTGAGCCATAGAAGTGGTGTCTTGCTTCCAGCTGGAATTTCAATGGTATCAGCTTTTAACTATTAGTCCTTGACAGTCCTTTCTTCATCAGTCTTTTACTGTCACTATCCCTTTATGGTCGAGTTTGTATATGACATCAAGTCACCTCTCAGGCTTTCTTTGAGGTGTTCAGTCCCTGCAACTGTGTTTCCTTATTTCCACGGTTCTTTTCTGCACCTTCTTCAGTTTTTGATGTTCTTTTTAAAACAAGGATATAAATTCTTCAAAGAAAGGCAAAAAAATCTGGTTTTTTCTACCCTGTGGTTTGTGCACCCGGAGACTAAAATAAGCATTTGGCTATAACCTCATTAGAATGCTTCAGCCTTCCACCAAATATTTGAAAAGAGCAAAAGTAGCTTCCCATAGAACTTGTTTCTGTAGCCAGGTGGACTGCTTCAGGCTAACTGGCCTCATTAAACATAAGCAATGCCTCTTCCTCTAGCTTAGGCTTCCTAAAGGATACTCAGTGTCTATCTGATGCAGAGGATAAGTTCTGCTGGAGCCAATGTTGAGTATCCCATACAGACATGCCATCTGTATGATATGAAACAGACTCCGAAAATACATCTGTAGAGTTTAACTTCCCATTGTTTTCAGCAGCACAGTTGTTGACATCAGTGCAAAAAAGCAAGTGCTCCTTAAAGATTCCAGCAGAATCAGCAGCCACCTGCACTGGGGTGCTTCTCAGCAGCAAATTCCCTTGTTTGGTCCAGAGAGGCAGCATGCACTCCATGTGAAAGGAAGAAACACAGCTGATGTGCTCTTCACTACCTCAAGCTGCTGCTCCTGGAGCAAGTCCTCAGGTCACACATGGCGCCCTGCACATTGCTGCCTAAGGAGAGGTGACCAGGAGAAAGAGGAATGGTGCATCAGCTCATCAAGTATCAGAAGAGGCAGAAGGCTGGTTTAAACTACACAGAATATGTGATACAGAAGTCTTCTGGCTAACTGCTCATAAGCTACTTCTGGATTCTCCTCAGACACTTACTAGCTTATTACTTATCAGCTTATTCCTTATTAGCACACTAATGCAGCTCTACACCCTGCAGGACTCACTCTGGTGGGGACATCCAGCATATCTGTGGCAGCAGATACAGGAAGGCCCAGTCCTCCCACAGGAAATGTGCCCCCATAAATAAGGGGCAGGAAAACCCGACCCTGAAGGAAGCAAATACCACCTGATCTCCCCCCCAGGGCCAGCTGGGAGAAAATCTGTGATGAGCTCCCCAAATGTCTCCACTCACATGGCTGTAAGGAAAAGAGGAACCAGACACTTTTCTCAGCAGTCACTAATTCACTTAGCCAAACAGTGAGTCCTCCCTGCCAGCTTCTGAGATATATGCAAAGCAAATTCCATAGTCTGCAGGTGCTCAGGTAGGCCTTGGCCCAGGTGTATGACATGCCACCAGCTCTGAGGACAGGGCACAGGTGACAAGGCTGCAGCTGCTCCAGAAGAGACATGCTGACCATGCTCCATCCCCACCAACAGCCATCCTGCCACACACCACAGTCATCAGACTTTTGCAGAATAAACTCTGCAGGACAGGTAAGGGCATGCCCAACCTGCACACCAATTAATTTTGAGTAACCCTCTCCAGCAAGAAGCATGTGACATACCTTCCCAGCAAGAAATCAGTCAGATTTGAGCCCTGCATGCCTCTTTCAGGTTTGTTTCTGCTAATGCTGCCAGCCAGCTCTCAACTGCTCACAGAGACCTCCTCTCAGCCCCTGTTCCCACAAAAGCAGCAGCCACCCAGGCTCTACACTCTGGCTAGGAGTCCTTGTCCTCTCTGGAGGTGCAGCAGGTCCATCTGATCCCTCCTCTTTAAAACAGACCTGAAACTCTCAGATCCCAACCACGCTGCTCGCAGAGCAATGGCACCACTCCCCATGAATCCCAAGGGCAGTCCCTGGGGACAGCACAGCTTCTTGCACAGTGCCTCTCACACAAGTGGCATCTCTGCTTTCCTTGGGAACACTCCTCCAACCTACTTGTGCTTTCCCGGGGGGGAAAAAGTGCTGTGGTGAGGCAACTGCAAAGTAACAGAATGAATACAGGGTGGGAAGGGGATGGGGGGAGTAAAACTGTGTCTTTAACCTTATTCTTGACTTGTATTTGGCTTTGAGTGCTCCACTATGCAACTTTAATAGAGTTTCCCTGCAGTGGGGTTACATGGATCCGTGCAAGCACCTGCAGTGTCAGCAGACTTGGAAAGAGGATGGAGCATGCCTGCTTGGAGACTTTTCCACAGAAAAGTTTCCAGGGCTCTGACATCCCCACTGAGATGACAGGGCACCAATCTTCAAAGGCTCTTCTGAACTCCCTATATGGAGCAGAGTTTATTTACTTTAAGGACACTCATCCCCTACGGCCAAAAGGGAGCACAAGGGCTCGAGCTGCTACAAGAAAAAGGTCTGCTTGCCATGACCTTGCATCCCTTGAAATTGTTGGAAAGCTTTCTGAGACAGCTTGGAGCAGTGCACAGGATCAGGCGGCTAATTATAAAACTTGACTGACTCTGCAAGCAAACCTAACTCCCATGGAGACTGACAGCAGGGCTCGTAGGATTTGTGCTGTGTACAAACATCAGCTGGTTTTCAAATGATCATTAATATCATTTCCCCCAAATTTGTAGCACACTGAACACCCTGCTGTGCAAACATGATCAGGCCATCAGGTTCAAAGTTCCATATGATTCCCACCTTCCCAGGGAAGCATCTTAAAAATCACTTTAAATGCTAACATTTCTTTTTCCACTTTCCTCTCTGAAAAATATTGTTTAGTGAATCTATAAAACCTCTAAAATCAGGTTGTCATCTTTGGACACAGGCCATGTTTGGAATTTCTCATCTAGAAAGGCAAATGTTTCACTAAGTTTTGGCCACCTAAATCCAGGAGACTGTGTAGTGAAAACTATTTTGCAATCTTATCTATGGTTGCTGCCTTCTATATACTTTATAGTTGACATATTTGAAATACAAGGGGGATGTAAAATATATTCGCCCAGATGATAGTCAGTCAGTCAAAAAAGGACCAGCACAGCATAAGTCAACAGCAGATTTTAGCTTCTGCCCATTCCAGAGAATAATAGCTGGCTGTCTGGCACTGCAAGTAATGGATTACACATGCACACACACAAAACACAGACACCTAAGCAAAACGAGTGGTTTGATTCTCTAAGAAAATGTGGGCATTCCCTTAGGCTATTTTTTCCCCTTCTATCTACTTGCAAAGGCAGTACTGTGCAGAATATGTGGTATTGGAAACTATTACATTCTGAATGACTGATGTAATTGCATTTGAATCTTACCACGACCTCTGCATATCCTCAAACCCAAGGCCAATTTAACCAAATGGGCTGCTATTCCATTCACCTGCAAAGATGCTTCCCAGATGAATTTGCAAGTCCTTTAAAGTGAGCATCATTTCATGATTCCCTGGCTGCTGCCCTGTTCAGAGTCATCACAGCACTTTCATTACTGCCCAGTCAAACAGCAGCTAGTGTTAGCAAATATTGTTAATGGAATTGCAATACCCTATATGAAGAAGAGTCAAATGCAATATGCCAGAACTCACTCCAGCCCAACAAATAATACTAGCTAACTGTAGCAAAACTGACATGTCATCTAAGTGCAAAGTACTTTCTAAACTGTCTTATTTAGGCCCACAGTGCAGTGGCTCAGAAGGAGCAATCCGAGGTAGGATACTTACCAGCTCAGACTCTGGCAGGTGGGTTGAGAGCTATGGACTTGGCTGAGGAGCCTGCATGAGCAGCACAGAGCGCTGTTGCTCAGAAATGGAGCAGCTGCCTTGGAAAGGGAAGAGACAGAGCTGAGATGGAAGTATGCCCTACCTGGCCTGGGCCCACCGCCCCTGGAGGCAGGGGAGTTGAAGCAGAGAGAACAGGCACTTGATCAATTTTGACTAATGGTAAAACAGTACCTGGACTGTTATGGGATGAAATTAAGGGCTCCTCACAGCCACTCAGAAGTCCAGGATAGACGTACAGGCATCTGTGCCCAAAACACGTGTGCAGTCACTCCTGAGTGCTGTGGTGGCAACAGCCTTCTGGGCTCTGAGGCCACAAAAGACCAGCTGTGAGCACTCAGGGTGCCCTGAACAACAAAGTGGAAGAGGATATGCCTGGGTAAACCAAGACACATGGAGTACTTGATTAAGTGTCACCCCTACAACTCCTTCCTTCTTTATAATGCACAGAGAGTGCCTCAAGTAACAGGCTGTAGTGTTTTCTTAAAATTCCGTTCTTGTCTGCAAGTATTTATTTGAAACACCCTCTTGATGAGTGAGGAACAAGGAGAATGATGGCAACCATAACAGCGACCTCTGCTTGATCAAATGGGTTAAAACTGTTTTTCAGCAATGTTAACCTCTATCTTGTAGGGATGCCTTAAAAATAGCTGGAAGAAAAGACATGCTTATTAATGATCAAAACTTTACAGGCTTTCAATTAAGGAACGAAATAAAATTCTAGCTAGTCACATCTATGTCCTCTGAAAGATTCCAAAGAGAGGAGAAATGACAGGACATTTCCAATATTTTTCAGATAAAGAAATTGAGCACAAGAAAACTAAAAATCTTTCAAGTGACTTTGAATACTCTTGATGAAACAAAAGCAAGTACAAGTAAAGCTCAAAGGATTTCTGCGTATGCACCTTACATTTTGTACTTTGCTTCTGGAGTTGCATAAAAGATTTTTTGGTTGTTTTTTGCAGAGATCAGAAATACAAAGAAAGAAAGAAATTAGGAAGAAATCTAACAAATGTTATCATTTCAAAACCAGATCACAAACTGCATCACTGGATCACTGCTTTCATTATAAATGCTTCATTCCAGGAGCTCACACCTTTCCATTATTCAAACAAGAGTTTGAAGTTGCTAGAAGAGGACAGATGTCCAATGCACATTTTGTTTTCTTCACACACTCTTTTTCCAGAAGCTGCTCTGATACAGACGATACAGACCCAGAGTTACAAGGGCAGAGAGGTGCCTCCATTCCTCCTCTCCACCTTGCAAGGTCTCCAGAGACCCTCACCACAGGGACACTGGGCTCTCTGCTTTGCACAGAGCCCGTCCTTCAGGACCCTTAGGTACCACCACAGCACCTGAGCAGAACAGGCACTGTCATCCCTTCAATTACTCAGGACAAGAGCTTTTACCCTTCCAGGATGCAAATTACCAGCTGTCAAGTGGCTACAATGGCACTCAGCTCCACATGAAGAAGCACTATAGAAATGTTAATCAATTCTAATCAATACCAGATTCTGTGCCTGAAATGAGCTGCTGGCAGAAAATGGCAGCAGAAGAGCTGAGGTTCTCCAGCAAACACTTAAGAGTACAATGAAAAAACCACTGGCCCCAAAATATCCCTCACATTTAAAAGCAGCCTGGCAGGAGTGACACTGAGGAGCTCTGGCACAGCAGGTACAAACCTGAACCACCTGGGAAAGAGAATGAGTTTTGATTTCCATTGTTATCCACACAGTTACTTTCATTAAACAGGATCCCATGTCAAGTTTTTCAACCTATGCTCATGTGTTGAGACTCTCAACACTGGGCCCAGGGCAGCATCTCCCATGGCAACCCATTTCAAACCCATGGGGAAAACAAACAATAAAGTACTTAGGTGGGTTTGAACCCCTGAGAGCACTAATGGCTGTTTCATTTCAAGAAGGGGAGAAGACAGGCTGAGAGGAAAGTTTCATTATTCAGTGGAGGAAATGTGACATGGCCCAAAACTGAATGACAGAAATACATAGCCAATGAGATACATATTTTAAAAATAAGCTATTGCTAGCGGAACAAGTCCAAACAGGATTCAGGGAAGAAACACAGAGCAACCAGACACTGGCAATACACTCCACACAGTACACTGACGGACAATAAACCTGTCTGAACCAATACAACAAATTGGATGTGGCTTCCTGCATCTTTCATGGACCACCAGCTGACATCTGTATGTTTCCATATTCATCTATCGTTATCTCATAGTTATTGTAATTGTCACAAGCTTCATGAGAACACCCCTCACAGCAATCCCTGTCTGTCTTCCACATAAAAATCAACGTCAAAATCTGAGTCCCAATGGACTGAGTCTTTGCTATTTCTAATTCTGGGGACAGAACACTTTTTTTGACATACAAGTTAAGAATCAAATGGCTTTGATACTAAAATGGTCAAGAAATAATATTTTACTACAGTATTTGGGAGAATAAAATATTTTTAATAGCACCAAAATATTGCTTTATTTTGCATTTTACTTGTATTTTTGGTATAATAATTACCTTAAATTATATTCTTTTATTTAGAACCTGCAGGGGTATCCTGGTCCAGTTTCAAAATATTTTTGAATGTTCTATAAAATTAAAAATTTATCCAAACTTAAGAGTTGTGAGTTTGGCCCATCAGCATTTTCTGAGGAAAAAAAAAAAGAGAAAAAATAAACCAAACCCCACACCAGAAACATGTTTGTCATCTCCTGAAAATATGTGCTTTTAAGGAGTACCAGCTGGGCTGGCAGGAGGCATGAAATATTAAATGCTTTTAAAAGAAAATAAACCTAATGATCCTTCTATGCATTCATATCAAAAGATCCTCATTTTTTTTCATTTCTTGCTTCAAAAACAGAGATATATAAATAGACAAATTGGGATTACTTACAAGCTGACACTGAAATTTCCATTCATAGCTATGTAATACGGTAGGATGCTCTAACATCAGAAATCTTTAACAAGTCAGTATTAGCTGTGAAATCTTACTAATTCTGAATTCCTGGTGGTTTGCCACTTTAAATTAGGTACCAAATAAAATCAGATGAGGGGTGGCTTTTTTTCATTGTTTGCTCATTCTTGTGCATTTTTGAAAGTAATTTTCTGATTCTCTGAAAGATCCCAAGTAAAACACTGTAGAAATTGAACACACAAAATACAGTAATTGAACACAGTAAAATACAAAGAGACACAGTATTGTGTTTTCTGATAAATAGCTCTCTTATTAAGTCTGCATCCCAAACAGAAATTAATGCAAATCAATTTTCTTCTTTAAGATATAATTTCATTCATTCCAGTGACCTGAACCACAGAAATAATCATCAATATTTTACCCTGACACCCAGACATCCATTATAGGATCCCATCCAGGCACTCTTCTTTCAAGCAAGGAGCCCAGTTCTCAATCAATTAATCTCTGTTTACTTACGTGTTTCCCCATCTATAACAGCACTGATTTAGTAAATCCCTTCTAAAACTAGATTTCAACATTAAACATAGAACTTCAACATGTGAGCTGGCAGAATTCATCAGTGACATATGGATATTCCCCAGCTACAGGAAACACAAATTTATTCAGCTCAGGTTTACTGCTGGAAGCATTTCCCTAGCACACAGGCTGCTTAGCTCTGCTGAAGTATGTGGTGTGCACTTCACGTCTCAATAATAAAATGTACTCCTAAAACCAGAGTTCCAGTTCCTGGCTCTAGCTGGTATTACACACATCAGTGAGACTGGTTGCTTTCTGAAGAAAACATTTGCAGCAAAAACCTCAAGACATGCTGATTTGAAATCAATCTTTTCACCCTTGTGTATAAAACACATTGAACTAATAAGAAAAGGTCTAACACAGACATGAAACTACTTTTGTTGCCCTTATTCCAGGACAAAGGTGAGCATAATAATAAAAGGTGAGCATAATAAATAAGGACTCAGCACTCTGTCACCTGAAGTAGGAGGCAAGGACCCAGCTGATTTGCTGTAATAAGTGCAGATCACTAATTTTCCCCTGAACACAAAGGAGATGGGCAAGAGCAATTCTGGGGGGGAGGAAATCCCCAAGGAGCAATAACAAATTGCTGAATGTACGTTAGTGTTTTTCTTAAAGGACTTTGCTCCAGGAGGCATGAGATTAAATAGGAGTGAAAGCTTTCACTTAAGAGACATAAGTTTCTATCCTCCATGTCTGCAGAGGAAACCTCCCAAGAGCTCAGAAGACCTTTTGTTTCAGCATGTCATCATCCTAAAAAAAAGAATGTGATAATCACAGCCTAGCTTAAAAAATAAGATTTAATGATTTTTTTGTACCACGCTTCGTGTCAGGATTGGATTCACTCTCTCTCTTTGGGTGTCTGTTAATCATATTTTTGATTTCTTCCCCATGAGCACTAGAACTTCGGCTTCTGTCTTCAGTGAAAGTTGTGTGTTGTGTCTGCAGGAGGGACCACACCAAAATCTGCAGGGCTTGCAGAGAACTGCAAGATCTACTTGAGTTACCACTGCCCTGGTGGAAAAAGGGAGTGTTATAGCCATTCACTTACACAAGTAAGCTCTCAGCTGTCTTTTATCATTTATTTATTTTAAGGAAGTGGATTAGGTCAAAATTTGTCAAGGTCAAGAAATTGTAGACTGCTTCTTTAGCTCATCCAACACCAAAACCTGAAAGGAAATGCTAAATTCTCACTAGCCCTAGAACCAGGTTTCCATTTAGTTAAAATTTGTATTATCCTTTTCAAAAGTACACATCGCAGCTTGATCTGATACTACCCAGTAATAAACCCCAACTTCACAGTAAAATACCTCATCAGTAACTTCTCAAAAAGTCAAATATATTGAGCCACTCCAATTACCTTTAATAAAATTCTTGTGCTTTAATTTGGAACAAAAGTTCAAATTTTCCACTCTGGCAAAAGAATCTGAAATATTACAAGACTTTAACAAAGTCCATGTAATCTGTGCAGAGACAAGTTTTAAAGCAGTTCCCTTGGTTTAGAAACCCATGGTATGACCTGGAATAGCAAGTACAGACATCCAAGTGCTGTCTGAGTGGAATTAACACCAGTGTTCAAGAGCACTATGATCCAGGAAGTCCTGACCAACCCAGGTGTGGGCAACAGCACATGATGCAACACTCCTGTTTCTACTAAACATTTTCGTGAGTGCTCATAGTCTTTCCTCTTAAGCATTGAGAAATGGGGCTCTTCATGCATGTACCTGTCTCCCTCAGTGGGGACACACAGTTCTGTGTCTAAAGGACTGGCAGTTTTCTTAGTCCTTTAGGGCCTCATTTAAGTCCTAAGGGCTTGATCTGCTGTATTTGTTCAGATACTAACATCCTAACCATGCTCAGGACAAGCTTTAGGAATTGCTATGGTTTATGCATTTCTTATGTGAACTATGCCAGTCCCTGAGGTTAAACTTCTGTTTTCCAAACTAGGAATCTCTTAAATTTAGCTACAGCAGCTCTAGAAACCTTAGGCCCTCTATGCAAAGGCACATGTACCTTAATCTTCTCATGGGATCTGCTCTGCAATCAGTATGTCATAAAGCACATGGAGGAAAAGAGCCCTGCATGCAGCCCCTCCTCAAAGCATCATTGTGGGGCTCCTCATTCCAGCCAAGTCACTGCCAAAGATCTCCTTGCTCCTCTGTGGGGTGAGACTTGTCAAGAGTGCCCCCAGAAAGTCAAGCCTACATCCCATACACACCTAACAGCCACTAAGGAGTCTCCACAGGCACAGAACCCCAAACCCAGCCCTGCTCTGGCTGGGGAAATAAGGACATGGGAACAACCAGCTGCATACCCTGGACAGCAAACTCTTCAGCCAGTATTTGCCAGTGCTGCTTCTATTTGCTGGCTCCCTTACTCTGAAACAGGAATTCCCTAAGAGGGAAGTATGGGAGAAGCCCAGGCAGGTTCGAGCACTGCAGCAGCCTCTTTCTACGGTGATAAAGGGTACAGTCTACATAACATGCAACTTTTTCTTTAGCTTTATCATAGGAGAGGTCTTACTGTCTTATATTTCTTATATAAGCCACATCTCTTCAGCACAAGCAGACACAAAAAACCCGTGATGGGGCATTTTTAATTCCTCCACTTACATGCTCTAATCTGAGTACAGTAGGCTGCTACTGAAAATCCTCCTGGCAAACAATGCAGGATCAAAGAGAAGAGCAGAATTCTGTGTGACTTATTACTAAAAAATGAATGGTGGGGCTAAACAACAGTTTAGGAAATGATGTAAGGAGTAAGTATACATTCAAAACAACCCCTTTCAAGCGAACTCCAGAACACTCCATATAAATGCTTTTAAATGGAATATAATAACTGTTATGCTATTCAATTGTCTTCATATAAGCTCATTAAAAAAGATAAACCTTACCAACCTTTTCAACCCAACATGGTCATAGAATATAAATCTTAAAGGGCAATCATTTTAAACCATATACCAAAAAGAGCCAAAACAAAACAAAACAAAAATAAACAAACAACTCCCCCAAAAATCCACAAAAATTTAAACCCAGTATAGAAGACACGAGATGTTTTCTGCTGTAGATCTACAAGCCAACTGCCAAAAATTATTAAGACTGAACTCCTTACCATTGAAAAATACATGGAAGAACCAAACTCAGCCTGCCCTTTGTTCACACCACACAAACACAGCACTACCCTCTCGCAAGTGATGCTTACCAGTTTCCAAGCAGGACTACACACCTCCTTCAACAAAGTCCTCATAAAACAGACTTTCTTTTGCAGCTGTGTGGGCTATGAGAGGAAACTGAGCAGGTCTTTCTTCAAGCAACAATAGTAGTAAGACACTGACAGCCACCACCACTGATCCCACCCAGCTCAGCTGCTTAACAGAACCAAGATGCAGAGTGCACATGTGTTCTGTGCAGGCAGAAAACATTTCCTTGGTAATTAGCAGCAGAGCCTCCTACCTGGGGAGGCACTAAACTGCACTCATCATGAAAAATTAAACAACAGCGACTGAAACAGAAGCATTTGTTCTCAAGTGTCAGGCTTTGGCACCATAACAGGAGATGACAGACTCAATATCAAATAGTGATTGCAAGAGAGGATGAAGGTGAACTAGTCAGAAACCCCAGCTTAGCATGCAGGGTATTACAGTGGTGACAAGTCAAGGATTTTGTCCTCAGATCTGTTTGTGAGAAGCAGTTTTGTACGTTCAGCAAAGGAATCAGAAGGGAATAACAATTACAGAGAGCTGCTGCAGCTGAGCTGTTTTACACCATCACACCAGCACAGCCCATTTCCCAATAGGATGCTCCTACTGGGAAAATCTGATATCTGCCTGACATTACTGTTCTTCCCACAGCGGTTCAAGCAGTAGGATGTTTCTGAGCAAAACTGTAATGATTCAATAGAGAAATGTTCCATCCATAGAGGGACAAGACATTACCTTACCAGAGCCAGCAGCTTTAGCGGATTTATTGCATGTTATCCCACAGCAGTTATTTTTCCTCTCAGTTTTAATTTTGTAGCACATAGTGGTTCCTTGGTACAAGAACAATTTATATAACCAAGCAGAGACTCATTTTGAAGCACACTTACAACAGCATCCAAATGCTGTAATGTAAACAGGACTGGGAATGGCACATCAAGTTTCAGTCTTGTTATTAAATCTTAATACTTCCTGAGGGCTGTATAGTCTTAATTGTATCTCACTTCTTTGCCACAGCACTGCACATAGTGTCATTTCAGTACAAATCAGATGAAAACCCAAGCAGATTTATCTGATCAGTTCCCCTATAAAAGTTTTTGAATCCCATTTTCTCTGGAAATCTGTGAGAAGATAAGGTGCAATACAGGGAAGTGAAAGATTAAAAACATATTGGTGTGGTTTTGTATTGGTATAAAAAATGAAACCGTGGGGAAGAGGAGAGTGTAAGTGCTTGCTGTTCTCCCAAAGACACCAAAGGATGTTTTTTGGCAGCTAACACTTAAATTTCAGTTTGCTTCCTCACAGTCCCTCAAAATGCACTGCCTTTTCTTTTCTTTTTCCCTTGTTATTCTTTAATTTCTCTATAGAGATATAGTAGGGCACCACTGCAATGTTTTCTGTGTAGATGGTGTTTTAAAAAATCATTTTAGGAAAACACACTGTGCCATATTTGTTCAGTCTTACAGTGGAAAACAGGTTTACTGATGCTGCTTAACTATGTCAGCCTGTAACTCCAAGTTCTGTATTTAGAAGTACCAAGCAAGAATTTGATGAGGGTAATGCAGCACTCACTTAAAGACACTGTATGTGCATAACCGGATTTGGAAAATAAATAGATCTTCTGGACTTCCCTGGATGTTATGCAGCTCTTTGTTTATATTTGCAGTCCACCCTATGGTCTGCATTCTTTTTTATATACACAGCTTCTGTGATGGTCTGTGAGATGTTTTCCTTGTGCTTCTTTCTCCTTTTTAGTTATTCAGTGTCAGAATTAATAAACAGCTTAGAAAATTAAAATGTCACAGCTTAGTGCAGAATGCATCAATTACTAAAGTAGGATGAAGGACAGCTAAAGGTACATTCCCCAGTGGCAACAGAGCTGACCTTCTTCCAGCTGGAATACAAAGCAAAAATATCCCATTGACCGCAATGAAAGCCAGTGGGCTTAAAAGACTCTTATGATCTTACAAATTAAGACAACCTACTTTTCATGAACAGTGACAGAACTTGTAGTCTAAGCATCACGTAAGAGGTATTAAGTGCACAATATCCTCAAAGGGATTAAATTTACTCTAAAAAAAAGCAATTTGCAGATCTCATGAAAAATGTTATAAGTTCGATCCAAATATGTGTGCAAGCAAAACCACAAAAACTTGCTAATCTCTCCCCTTCACTGAACTTGTCCTATAATGAAATACCTTGGGGAAGGAAACAGGCCATAGGATATAACTCCTGGGGGTTTTTTAATTCTTTGAAGTACTTGGTCTGGGCATAAGAAGAGAGGCTGATAGATGCTTTGGAGATTGAAGGGTAATTTGGGTTTAGCTTTATCAACTGGGTTTGAGGAAATCGCTGAGATCTGACTGAAGAAAGATATGCTTATGCACTGGCTTCTACCATAGTTTCTGCCTGCATGGAAGAATGCAATAATAATGCTTACGAAAGCATTCATGGGACTCTGAAAACATCTAGCACAATCCAACAAATCCTGAAATGCCATTTGTAGAGGCAGAGGGAAGCAAAAGAAGGTAAAAATTGTCACCATGGCTTCTCACAGCCTCTCCAGTCTGGCTGCAGAGATGTCCCTGTTTCCCTCTTTCACTCCTCAATGTCTTTTCACTGCAACTGCTTTCAGCCATTCATCAGAGAAGCAGGTTGGGGGAGATTTTCAAAAGAAGTGTCCCAATCTCAGCTTGGGGACATGGACCTGCTGCAGGGGCAGCAAAGCCCAAACAGTGTGGGACCCAAACTACGTTTTCTCCCCAGTGACATCTGAAGCAACACACATAAACTAGGCATATGAGTAAACCACTTTTTCTGAGGGATCAATGGCAAATTATGTATGTTAACATGAAGAACCACAGTTCAGCAAAACAGGTATTTTTTTAACAACTGTAATCCTCTCCAGCTGAATTCTTGTCAACTACATCCAGTGTACTTCTGCTACTAGAAATCAAAGTTTCCTTCTTGAAACAGGCTGGGCATTTTAGGCCCAACTGAAAAAAGAAATTCTCATCTCAACTACTTACTATGTTTAACCTCTTGAGACAAGTTATCTGCTACTGTCCTGTTCTCAAACAGGTCTTCATTTTCAGTTGCTCATAGGCAGACCGTCAAATGCTGTAGGCTTTATACAAACACTCAGTAAGAAATAGACACCACCTCAAAAAGTTAAAGCAGGATGAGTTAAAAACAAAGTGTGGGGCAAATCCAAAGTCATGTGGAAGACACAGAGCAGGAAAAATCTTTGTCCCAGGTCATTGGACAGGTAAGTAAAAGAGAGAAGCACTGATGACCTCTTGATACTCAGTTTAGTGCTCTGTTAATAGAAACTCTTCACTTTAAGCACATCATCCTTCTGCTATAAAAATCAAGCACCTTATGTGGTTGAGGAGAGAGTAGGCTGTAGGTTCACTTTAAGAAATCTGGAATTTCAAACACAGTGATGCACCGCAGTGCAATTCCCCAGGGCATCCATGAACACCTGTGCTCTCTGTGGCTGGGAAAGGGTTCACAAAAAGACTTATGTTAGGTGTGTGCAAAAGCATTTTCTGAGACAACAAAACTTCTATCCTGTTTTAACTGAGAAAACACAGAATCAAAGTTAAAGAGGAAATTATTTTAATCTATCCTGTGGCAGACAAATTAAATACAGAAGCGTTAATCCTTGAAGGCATAGAGATGTTTGATTAGGCGAAGAGTATTGATTGGTAAAAATTAATTCCAACATCAAAACCTGTATTGACTGCTGACCCTCTGCTTACCAGTTAAACTATCATGGCCTAAGAGACTTGTGTGTAGTGAGGGTGGCTCTGTGACAGGGCAGTCCCCTTTCCTGCTCTTTCCTCCCCATCTAACAGGACTCCGCAGTGGTACCCTTCTGCCCCCACAAACCATAGCTGCCCACCCATTTTGCTTATGTTTAATTCCATTTCTATCTTCATTTTCCAGCAGCAGCAGCTAAGACTGAACACTGGGATGGGTGTTAGATGCAGAACAGGGAGAGTCGCTGTGGGTACATGTGGCATCTCACTGTGGTTACAGGCCAGCCACCGCCATTCACTGAGCGTTCAGTGCCAGCAGGGTTTCAGGGACTTTTGTGCCAGAAGAAAAATAAGGGTTTTGGCTGCCCCCTTCCTAAGAGTCTTGAATGAACAGTGCCATAAGCTAGTGTCATGCCCAGTCTGGCACAGTCAAGCACTTGCTTAACCCTTATCCAGTATTAGGAGACACCACATCACACAATAGCAACTTGATCCTCTTCTCCTTCCTAGCACTACTGCTTACATATTTTCAGATGATTTCCACAGATCTGTGTGTTTATGTTTGTCTTACCTGAATCTTACAGATAGAAAATCTAGTATTTCTAGTTGCCCAGCTAAAAACTTCTCTGTTCTCAGCAGAGCTTGCGATGTCTCCTAGTCCAATACTACCTTCAAATTCAATTGATTTTTGTATTCACAAACCGGACGTAATGGGAATTCCTGTGGAAACACAGTGGACATTACATCCCAGTTTAAAGTATGACCATCTATCATTACCACTGATGCCACTTCATGTATGTCTTGGGCCCAAAAAAATTTATTTGGCATGGTAGACAAGAGTAGGAGGTAATGATAGAAAATGTTCCTGCCTATGAGTTGGAACTATCTGGTCTTTAGGGCTCCTTTCAACACAAACCAATTCATGTTTCTACAAACTATATCAGTACAAGGTCAAAATTAATAATGCCACCTTTAAGTCACTCTATATCCAGTGATTTTCCTTTATTGAGCCACATGTTCATTCATAATCAGTCCATTACCTTCATGATAACTTAAGATTTTTCTCTTAAGAGAGTTTAACTATTGCTTTACTACAGTCAGGATTTAATACTATCTAATGACATGGGCCAGAATAATTCTTCTGAATCATTGCAATATTGCCCTTCTCAAATAGAAGATAATCCCCAAATTCTCATGACTACTAAAGTTTGCAATGTTGTAGTAAAGGTGTAGGTAATTCCCTATTTCATAGATCCTGTCCCTCGTACCTGCAGGGCATCTCTCACTGTCTCTTGTCTCATGAGTGTAGCTGTTTATTTAGTGTTTCATTTACCAGCTATCTATGCACATTTGTCAGCTATCCATGCACCTTGTTGGGGGCTTTTTCCAGCATCAAATGCATAGATGGACAACGAAGTTCGGGAGAGAGAAATCAGCTACAACAAAAGTGTTGAAATGCAAAATAGTTCGAAGTCTTATTACATTCTTTTCTGGGCTACTCAGAATAAATGTGAGTGACCTACATACTGTGCATACACATGAACTTATCAGTTGGATTGGAAAGGTTACATCTACAGTGGCCCAGCTCCAAAGCAGTTCAAATAGAGCCCTCACAAAAAGAATCTCAGCCTTGCCTGTTCATGTTAAAACAGCGCAATTATTCCTTATGATTTGCCATTCCAAAGTTCACGATTCTCATCTCTCTTGGTATTCACTTCAATGCTGGACTCAGTGCTTGTCATTCAAGTAAGGAAGGATCTTTGCAGATATGAAATGCAAAGCAAATACCAAGCTTCACAACTTTTTATTTTTTTAATCCAACATTTTCATTTAATTCAACTGTTCGGTTAATGAGTAGCTTAACCCCAAAATTATAGCAACCCTGAAAATAGTCTATAAAATTTTATTCTGTCTATTAAGATTAGACTCATATTTTTTCTACTGGCCTTCAGTGTTGCACCAAAATAAAACCGATCTGGTGCTGCTGCTACAGTTACCACAAACACATAAAAAATCTTGCAAAGCCTAAGCACTGAGCAGCATAAATCAGGATGTATAATTACACAGCAGCTGCTCACTGGCAGGAAGGAACCCTGTGAGCAAAATTTGGCCTGATGATTTGGAATAGGATTCAAACAGATGCTAACACTTCTCAAATAGCTAAGACTTAGTTTAATGTTAAAGCATAATGTTAGCTAGATCCAAATCATCATAACTCTTTACAATTTATTTTGTCTAGGATGTGGAGCCATAAAAAATAATGTTCAGGAGTCAACACCCTTTTATTTTAAACCTGGTTTTGTTGTTGCCTCCACTCTTGGGATCAGAAACAAAAGGAGTGTAGAGCCCCAGAAGATGCTCTGTGAATGCAGATACTTCTTGGATATATATGTGTCCAGCATACAGGGGTGTCAAAGGATTTTGGCATTGACCAAAAATTCCTGAATCGCTTTTCTAAATCTAAATGCCTGCTTGTCTCTTGAATGCCAAACATGCACCTCCACCTCCTTTCCTGGTATTAACACTGGGTTCTGAGGCATTGTACTGCAAGAGGCCAGAAGCCTGAAAATGAGCAAAAATTAACACCTGAGTTAAAATAAGGCTTTTTAGCCCTTTATAGGATTTAGCCATAGCTTTCCTAAAACTCACACATCAAAAATAGTTTTTGAAAATGGGACGTGGCTGTTTGAAAATCTTAGACATTACTAAGGTCAGGGAGACTGCTGCTCTAAGGGAGCTAAACACTTTAGAAAGAAACCCCAGGAGCACAGAGGAAAAGCACTTTAAATGCACAGCCCTGTTTTCAGTTACCATCATGAGTGCCCTTTTTGGGAGAACAAGACCTTCCTTTGCAAGAGCTGCCCCAAATAGCCCTTACCCTGCTCCAGCACTAACCCTCCCATGGGGAAGAGGGGACCTGCAGGTTGTCCCCAGCTGGCTCACAACCACCTCCTGCACAAACAATGTAGTTGTTGGATGGACATCAATCCTGCACATCATCTGTGTTGATGGACTAGGTGGCCTTCTTCACTCCCTCCCAGCCAACATATATATGTTTATATATATGAACATATATACATATTCAACTCATGCAACAACCTACCACCCCACTGAGCAGGGGGAATGGGGGAAAGGAGCTAATCTTGGTATCAGAACATGAGATCCAACAGATCCCAGGATGCCGACACATGGGTTAGAAGCAGGGTAGCACATTCTTCCAGGTAATGATAACAATCTTTTTAATGTATTAAAAATTCAGCCAGAAAGCTGACAAAGATTTTGGAGTTGGGGGGAAGGAAAGATCAAAATAATAATAGTTTCAAAGCACTGTACTTATTTTAGACTTTCTTACAGCATGTTTCCATAGGAACTGGAACGCAAAGGAGCACACTGCAGCAGTGTTCACAAATGTTGTGTGGTTTAGTGGCTTGTAAAGGATCGGTTAAGGGCACCATGACCACTTAGAGTGCCAGGCACCTGCTGCACAACAGGATCTCAGCTATGACGTTTTGCAAAATCTAGGAAAATAACCTTTCTCCCAGTTTTTTTTTCCTGTCATCCAGCAGGCATGGCTGCTTTCATATCCGTGGCAGCCTCATTGCTAAGCACTCCCCACCCAGATGCACTTTGTGTGGGGCATGAAGACAGCAGCGTTTAACCCAGTTTGTTAGGTTGCTGTGGAGGTGGCATGTCCTAAGGAGTAGCGCGTGGGCCTGGTTTTTGTATCCAGCTTTATTACCCACCTGCTGAGTGACCTTGTGCAAGTCACGTCAGGTCAGGTCGGCTCCATCTGCCAGCTGCCTGAAATGCATCTCACCCAGCTCTGCAAGTGAGCACTTCTTTGGCCAACAGGACAGCATCTATCCTGCCTGAGACACCCACACCATGGACAGGTCTCTTGTTCCCAAAGCACTCATCCGGTCACATCCATATGCTAAGCCCTTTGCCCGCATGTCAACATGCCATGTGGCAATTGATTATTTTCTCCATTCAAAATTGCCCACTACAAAGTGAGGTCTCTGTTGCAGCTCACCAGAGCAGCATTTAACTGCATGCAGTAGTTTTTGCATGTCTTGGAGCAAGGCATGGGCACGGGGGTGCTTTTGGTGATCTTGCTAGTGGGACAGCACAGGAGGATATTTACGACGTGGGGAGCCAGAGCTGGTGTAGCGTCACCCTTAACTCCTCCTGTGTCAGCCTCCTCCATAAGCTGTCCTCAAAATTAAAATGGGTTCTTTCTCAGAGGGAAATAATTAGTTGTCTCCAAAAGGCAGCATTAGAAGCAAAGAAACCCAGCCTATCAAATCCAGGCAACAAGAGCCTGGGATTGAGCAGGAGAATTAAGCTATTTAACTGCATTTTTTAAAGAAAACAAAGATGCTCCAGGGTGTGATGAACTGTGCACCTCATCCTGTGGTGGTGAGCCTAAATGACCAGTTTAACTTTAGATGGTGAAAGTGAGACAAAATTCTTCCCACCTCCTGCGCTGTCATTCCTCAATACATGCAATGGCACAGTGGCAGCAATCCCATTTGTAAAGGATTTTCTCACCAACTTGTGACAAGGGCTGTGCAAGCTCTGGTTATTTGTACTTATGGATTGAGAAAAAAAGTAGGACTTTGTTCCTTATGGATTTGAACACCTCCTAATATTGATATATATTGAGACCTGCCTGACTCATACAAGTAAAGGTGGATAATTTTTAACAATCAGGGTAAAACACATTCTTCCTTGGGCTTGCCAGGTTTAACTTCACATGCCAGCAGAGAAACTAAGCCAAAATGCTGGCCAAATGCCTCATCCAAACCATAGCCAATAGAATCATACAGAATCAGGAAAGTTGGAAGGGACCCACAAGGACCATAGAGCCCAACTCTTAGCCCTTCACAAGACATCTCAGCCCAAATGCTCCATCACTTATAACCAGCTATAAATCTATTTATGCTGCTGTGGAAGTGCAAAAAACTATTTGGGTTTTTAAAGCTGCATTTTGTAAATGAATTCAGTGGTTGCCTACAGCACAGAGGTATTTTATAAACACCATTACAAAAACATATCCATTTAGATATTTGGATACTCCACATACAGCAACACTTCTTTCTCATCAAAACAACTTCCACTGTACATATTGCCATAGGAATTCATATTTAATTACAGATTTAACAAAGAAACATAGAGGTAAGATGTCTGAACCCAGGTCTCATTTCAAATGTTACAATGGTAGTTTCCGTCAGTGTAAGGATAGAAGTATCTGGGAAGCCCTGATAGCTTCACACTGAAATTCTGTGTTTAAAACCTGATTATTTAAAAGAAGAAAATTATGATTATTCAATCTCTTTTCACACCCCTCCAAAAAAGCAACTTTGGGAAGGTGCATTGAAACTTTCATTATGTCTTCACCTTGTATTTTAAGGAACAGAAGCAGTACATTACAAATATACATATTTATGCTTTTTTTTGCCTGTGAAGTCATACACCGAGGTAGCAGAAGACATGCTTTAATGTCAGTTTTCAAATCTGAGTGAAATCTAATGACTTAAACCAGTGTTGTAACAAAGACACTGAAGCAGGATGCAAATTTTGCACACCTGCATGTGTTTGCACAACTCTAGATGCAAGCACTGAAATTTCCAGTGGGGAGTAAAGTCACAAGCCACAGTGAGATGGACTAAACACAGAGAGCAGTTTACTTCACAGCCCAAACGAAACAAAACAACACATATAGCAGCAGCAAGTATATAGATAGTGTAGACATATTAGGATTTATGATAACTGCTATTTTTACCTTGGATAACTCAGTCTATAATAAAGAAGAATACAGTGTTCTGCACTGGACAAGCCGGCTACTGTGAACTCACCCAAGCATTCAGCTTTCTGTTCTGGGTCCCCTTGCGGGCAAGTCAAATCCAGGTCTTCTCTCTCGCATCCAAATTTTGTCTGTTTTTACCCAAGACCACATCTCACTCCAAGAAACCATTGCTTTCAAAAAGAGCATCGATGCCCAGAGTGAGCCCAGCAAGGGTCAGGCTGCAGGACCTCTCTAGGGGCTAAGAACAAGAAGAGATCTGCCAATGTGGCCACCCATTCCTGAAAGCATTTCCCCAGCTTCGCTTTCTTTCCCACCATAAATTCTTGATGCAGAGAAACAATTAAAAAA